>JAKOOJ010000032.1:6612864-6642864 GCA_022577455.1 Arizona elegans | reverse complement strand
GAAAATATGCAACTACTTGCACTCCAAATTTTACATCTTTTTAGCATTTGATTTACAGCTACTAAATAATTTGCCAAGTATAATTTGTAATTAAGTGTCTTCTTCTCATTCATATGCACAGACTAATGAATATCTGTCATCATTCTGTTGTTGTTAATAGTCTCTTCATTGCTATTCTGGAATATCTTTAAAGATCAGACCAATTTTTCAACAGGTCAACATTCTTAGTATTCTTTTGATTATTTAAAGAACCAATTTATTTAGTTTTTCACTGCAAGAGTTGTTCTTTTTTTTAAAATGTATGTTTGCTCAATTGAGATGAACAGAAGGCTTGAAAAAGATGGAGAATACAAAAACTCACTGCAAGGGTATCATGTACCAAAAGCTTATCTAGAGCAAAGATGAGGTCAGGTCTGTTTTGTTTATGGATTGAGGTTCACCAGAGCTATAGGTCAGAATAGAATAGAATAGAATAGAATAGAATAGAATAGAATAGAATAGAATAGAATAGAATAGAATTCTTTATTGGCCAAGTGTGATTGAACACACAAGGAATTTGTCTTTGGTGCCTACGCTCTCAGTGTACATAAAGTAAAAATAAAATATATTCGTCAAGAATCATAAGATACAACACTTAGTGATAGTCATAGGATACTAATAAGCAATCAAATCATAGTAGGAAGCAATAAAAAGAATCTAAGTTGTAAAAATACAAACAACATGGATATAGCCATAAGTGGGAAGAGATAGATAATAGTAAGGAAGAGAAGAATAATAGTAATACAGTCTTAGTAAATTATTTGACAGTGTTGTGGGAATTAGTTGTTAAGCAGAGTGATGGCATTCGGGGAAAAACTGTCCTTGTGTCTAGTTGTTCTGGTGTGCAGTGCTCTACAGCATTGATTTGAGGGTAGGAGTTGAAAAAGTTTATGTCCAGGATGTGAGGGTCTGTAGATATTTTCCCAGCCCTCTTTTTGACTTGTGCAGTAGACAGGCCCTCAATGGAAGGCAGGTTGGTAGCCATGGTTTTTTCTGCAGTTCTAATTATCTATTGAAGTCTGTGTCTGTCTAGTTGGGTTGCAGAGTCAGATTGTGAAGTCAAACAAAAACCTCAGGAGAGATTCAACATGACACAGTATGTAAGATCACACTTGGAATATCACATCCAGTTTTGGTCACCACGATATAAAAAAGATGTTAAAAACTAGATAGAGTGCAGAGAAGAGCAACAAAAATGAGTAGAGGATTGAAGGCTAAAACATTTGAAGAACGGTTGCAGGAATTGGGTATGTCTGATTTAGTGAAAAGAAGGGCTAGGAGTTGAAGTCCACCCATCTTCCAAGCTACCAAGGTTGAGAAACACTCCTGTAGAAGGTTTCACAGAGAAAAATTGGGGCGTGGGGCAGAATTAGTAATAGAATATCCATTGCCAACCCCAGAATAACATATAAATGGATCATTCAGAGACAGTGAAATTTTATGTCCCTTTTGATGGGTTTATCCATTTTAATGGAAGTAATTTTGAGTAGTTCTATTATTTTTTTAAAAAAAATCTCCCTGAAATAAAAATGCTCTGGGTTTTAATGGTCGTACTCCAAATTATGGTCCCAAATGTCAACTCTAGCTGAAATGCTAATGTCCCTATATATGCTTTTTGGAAAGGGAAGGGGAGAGAAATGTAAATTCAGCCTAAAATGTACCATTTCGTTCTCCAGAAGAAACACAGTTCCATAAATCAATCTTACTTTAAACAACAACAACAAAATATTGTTTTTCATTAATATTCATCTTCAGTCCATAAACATCTTCGTAGTAAGCAAAAGAGTGAGACCTTCGATTTTAGTACTTTCTTCTCCATCTTTGCCTTGCCATTCATTTCTTGAGGCGTGTATTGAATCCTCTTTTTAATTTTACGCTGTTGGAATTATTCACTTTCATGTTTCTATATTTTGTTAGGCTAAGAAGTGTTCTGCGCTCCATTTGATATTAGGAATGTAGAGGAACATAGGAGGAACACAACAACAGCAGAAAGTAAAGACCAAAGCAGGATGCCAGCTAACTGAACTGCAGGTGAGGTATCTACATTGAAGAAATACAGACTTGTTTTCCCCCTGGTGGCATATATTTTAAGTACCTGGAATACTGCCTCCAGTTTTGGTCTCCATATTACAAAAAAAGATGTTGAGACTTTGGAAAAAGTGCAGAGAAGGGCAATTGAGCTGATCAAGGACCTGGAGACTAAAACATAGGAAGAACGGTTGCAGGAATTGGGTGTGGCTAATTTAGAGAAGGGATTAAAGGGATAAAAGAGACGTGGTGGCTCAGTGGCTAAGATGCTGAGCTTGTCGATCGAAAGGTCAGCAGTTCAGTGGTTCGAATCCCTAGTGCCGCGTAATAGGATGAGCTCCCGTTACTCATCCCAGCTTCTGCCAACCGAAAAGCACGTAAAAAATGCAAGTTGAAAAATAGGGACCACCTTTGGTGGGAAGGTAACAGCGTTCCGTGCGCCCTTGGCATTTAGTCATGCTGGCCACATGACCACGGAGACAACTTTGGACAGCGCTGGCTCTTCGGCTTTGTAATGGAGATGAAGCACCTCCCCTTAGAGTCAGGAACGACTAGCACATATGTGCAAGGGGAACCTTTACCTTTAATCTAGAGAAAAGAATGTTAGATATGTTCAAGGATCGTGCCCAATAATTCCACAAGCAGATCTTGTTTAAATCATTTATTGTTTATTGACTGAGCATCTCATCAATACAGGTACATCTCTGGAACTGGAGCAGGACCGCATGGCTGACCCTTAAGTACCCCCTGGGCGTGGCTAAGGTAAGGAGGGGCTATTGGGTTAGGGTGTACCTTGTGGGCTGGCCTGTCCAGCCCCCCTGCCTCTAGCTCTGGGTCAGAGGCAAGGCATTTACTCCTGACAAAGAATGGCTAGGGGTGACACGATAGCAGTATCCCAGTATTTGAGGGGCTGCCACAAAGAAGAGGGGGTCAACTTATTTTCCAATGCACCAGAAGTCAAGTCAAGAAACAATGGATAGAAACAAATCAAGGAGAGAAGCAACCTGGAGTTAAGGAGAAACTTCCTAACAGTGAGGACAATTAACTAGTGCAACGACTTGCCTTCAGAAGTTGTGGGTGCTGATCAGCTGAGTCTTCTTTTGTTGCCCTGCACAGGAGAACGGAGCTGGAAAGTAGGTTAGTGGGGTGGGAAGGGAATGGTGATTTTGCAGTAACCTTCCCCAGGAGTGGGGTGGGAATGGAAAATTTGCAGTATCCTTCCCCTGGAGTGGGGTGGGAATGGAGATTTTGCAGTATCCTGTCCCCAGGAGTGGGAAGGGAATGGAGATTTTGCAGTATCCTTCACCCAGGAGTGGGAAGGGAATGGAGATTTTGCAGTATCCTTCACCCAGGAGTGGGGTGGGAATGGAAATTTTGCAGTAACCTCCCCCCAGGAGTGGGAAGGGAAGGGAGATTTTGCAGTATCCTTCACCCAGGAGTGAGGTGGGAATGGAAATTTTGCAGTAACCTCCCCCCAGGAGTGGGAAGGGAATGGAGATTTTGCAGTATCCTTCACCCAGGAGTGGGTTGGGAATGGAGATTTTGCAGTATCATTTCCCTGCCATACCCACCAAGCCACACCCACAGGACCACTACTAATTTTTTTTTAATCCCACCACTATGCATGGAGAAGTATTGCTTGGGGACTCCAAGAGTTTGTGATGGCTTTTGTGTATTCATGTTAGTCCATGCAAGATACTTTGATATTGCTTGGTCATTACGTTAATCCAAACTCACTAAGATTTGGATTTACTTAACTAGGTCTTTCTCAGCAGCAGGAAGAAGAAGAAAAAGGCTGAAGAGAGATTTAAAAATATGGGAATTTGCAGGCATGTTTATGGACACAAAGAGGTGGGAAGTAATTTTCTTTTTATTTATTCCATGAGTTATAATAATAATAATAAAAAAGCTTTAGATTTCTGGACTACTCAGTGAGGCAGGATTAAAAGGGGAAAAAAATTGTACCATCTTAGGTGAACAATGATTATATATTCTGTGTGAGATAAAAAAAACATTCAGATGGAACCCTGTTGGTCCTCTCATCACGTTCAACAGAATTCATCTCCCTTGCTGTGCTCAGCATTAATAAAACAAGTTAATTGAGAATGTCCCAACATACAGCATTCTTGCATGGTATGGGAGTAGCTCTGTAGCGGACAAAATAAAAAAGCTCTACAGAGAATCATTAAAACTGCCCAGAATATCATCGGACTCCAGCTACTAGCCCTGGACGACCTCTTTGAATCTCGCTGTTTGAGAAAGTTGCATAACATTCTCCGAGACTCTTCCCATCCTGCTTACAATCTTTTTGGACTGTTGCCTTCTGGCAGAAGATTCAGAACAATTAAAACTCGGACCATACATTTTCCGAATAGTTCTTATCCCAGAGCTATAATTGCACTCAACAATGAACTAAAGGGCCACCATCAGTGAGCTGTTGGACAGCATGACTTGGTCCGTTGTGTGGATGTTTGGGTAGTGTAGGGGTGAGGAATTGTGGTGGGTGGGAGTGTGTTTGGGGATTGTTATGTGTGTTGGACCTGGTCTTTGGGTGTTAAGTGAATTTTGTTGTATGGGTATACTGTGTATACACGTACAATGACAATAAAGTTATTATTGAGTCTTCGGAGAGGGGCGGCATATAAATTGAATTAATTAAATTAAATTAAATTAATTAAATTAAATTATTATTAATGGCATTTATTTTGGCACAAACATTATGCTTTCAAAGCCTTGAAGATAGACTATAAGAAATCAGTGCCTGACCATCTTTGAAGGATCTACAGTAACTTCAAAAAGGTATGAATAAGCTCTATTAAAGAACAGAAATCTGATATGAATGGCTTTTTGAAAGCATCTGATAGGAGAAGACATACAAAAGGAGGATATGTACATCAGTTGTTCGTGCTTCTTTCCCCAATTTGTAAACTATCAAGGTGAACATTGATCTTAAGGCCAGATAGGATAAGAATGTAATTTCCTGAAAATTTCCTGCAGCAAATTAACGTGTTGCAATAGACCTACGCTACCTAGGAAATAAGAGGTGGGACATGATAGCAGTGGTCCAATATTCAAGAGGCTGCCACAAAGAAGATGGGGCCAAGCTATTTTTCAAAGCACCAGAAGGCAGGACAAGAAGCAATGGAGGGAAACTAATCAAGGAGAGAAGCAACCTAGAACTAAGAAGAAATTTTCTAACAGTGAGAATAATCAATCAGTGGAACGGCTTCCCTTCAGAAGTTGTGAGTGCTCCATCACTGGAGACATTTAAGAAGAGACTGGACAGTCATCTGCCTGGAATGGTATAGGGTCTCCTGCTTGAGCAGGGAATTGAACAAGAAGACTTCCAAGGTCTCTTCCAGCTCTATTCTGATTGATAAACAGCAGGGCATCGAATAGAATAGAATAGAATAGAATAGAATAGAATAGAATAGAATAGAATAGAATAGAATAGAATAGAATAGAATAGTTGGAAGGGACCTTGGTGGTCATCTAGTCCAACCCCGTGCTTAGGCAGGAAACCCTACACCACTTCAGACAAATGGTTATCCAACATCTTCTTAAAAACTTTCAGTCTTGGAGAATTCACAACTTCTGGAAGCAAGGTGTTCCACTGATTAATTGTTCTCAGTTAGGAAATTTCTCCTTAGTTCTAAGTTGCTTCTCTCCTTGATTAGTTTCCCCCCATTGCTTCTTGTCCTGCCCTCAGGTGCTTTGGAGAATAGCTTGACTCCCTCTTCTTTGTGGCAGCCCCTGAGATATTGGAACATTGCTATCATGTCTCCCCGAGTCCTTCTTTTCATTAAACTGGATACCCAATTCCTGCAACCGTTCTACATGTTTTAGCCTCCAGTCCCCTAATCATTTTTCTGGCTCTTCTCTTCTCTTCTCTTCTCTTTCTAGAGTCTCCACATCTTGTTTACACCTTCACATTCATGTCCCCACTACTATACTCGCCAACTAATGGAAGGAATAGTGAAGACAGAGTGCTTGGTAGGATGGTGGCATGCATGGAAAGAGAAGAGAAGAGAAGAGAAGAGAAGAGAAGAGAAGAGAAGAGAAGAGAAGAGAAGAGAAGAGAAGAGAAGAGAAGAGAAGAGAAGAGAAGAGAAGAGAAGAGAAGAGAAGAGAAGAGAAGAAGAGTTGGAAGGGACCTTCGAGATCTTCTAGTCCAACCCCCTGGTTAGGCAGGAAGTCCTACACCACTTCAGACAAATGGTTATCCAACATCATCTTAAAAACTTCCAGTGGTGGAGCATTCACAATTTCTGGAGGCAAATTGTTCCACTGATTAATTGTTCTAACTGTCAGGAAATTTCTCCTTAGTTCTAGGTTACTTCTCTCCTTGATTAGTTTCCACCCATTGCTTCTTGTCCTGCCCTCAGGTGCTTTGGAGAATAGCTTGAGAATAGCATTGGTATGTGATCACTCAGTCATTTACAATATAGGCTATGGAAGTCAAAGAGATCTGTTGTGGAACTTCTAAATGTAAATTGGTCTACAAAAATAGACTTCACTGTGAATGAACAGGCATGTAACAGTGTTGACTAACAATTACTGCAAATTGTGGGTGTGGATACTAAAGATGAATGCAAGGGGATATTTATCAGACAGAGTTAGATGGCATTTCTGTCTTCCTGAATATATTTGTGCTACAAAGGATAATAGTTTAGCAACTGATCAAGAGGAGGAGAAAAAAAATGACAACAGCTCCAGGAAACAATTCATATTTTAAGAAAAGTTGCGAATGCAACATTCGTCTTCAGAGAAAAGAAAGAGATGGGCAATATGAAGTTGCTCAAGAAAAGTTATGAACAGATGTGCAGATGTTTATGTCATGCAAGGGCTGAGTTAGTTTTTTTAAAAAAAAAATCTGTAGAAAATTGGTCAGAACAATTTTAGCCTTCCTGATATGGACACCGTCTAGATTTAAATTGAAATGTTTACATATAGTACATGTGTCGATGGAGATTCTCAGTCATCCAGATCATTGTTTCAACTTCTACCCTCAAAATGAAGCTATAGTGCTCTGCACACCAGAACAACTACACACAAGGACAGTTTTTCCCCTGAATGCCATCACTCTGCTAAACAACTAATTCCTACAACACTGTCAAATTATTTACTAAGACTGTATTACTGTTATTCTTCTCATCCTTCCTAGTACCTATCCCTTCCCACTTATGGCTATATCCATGTTGCTTGTATTTTTACAACACAGATTGTTTTTATTGCTTCCTAGTATGATTTGATTGCTTATTAGTATCCTATGACTATCACTAAGTGTTGTATCTTATGAGTCTTGACGAATATATTTTATTTTTACTTTATGTACACTGAGAGCATATGCACCAAAGACAAATTCCTTGTGTGTCCAATCACACTTGGCCAATAAAGAATTCTATTCTATTCTATTCTGTTCTGTTCTGTTCTGTTCTGTTCTGTTCTGTTCTGTTCTGTTATGTTCTGTTCTGTTCTGTTCTGCTCTGCCCTGCCCTGCCCTGCCCTACCCTATCTTATTTTCTGTTCTGTTCTGTTTGGTTCGGTTCGGTTCGGTTCGGTTCAGTTCGGTTCTATCCTATCCTATCCTATCCTATCCTATCCTATCCTATCCTATCCTATCCTATCCTATCCTATCCTATCCTATCATGATTGTCTCAAAGGTGCTTTTTTCTTTTCTTTTCTTTTCTTTTCTTTTCTTTTCTTTTCTTTTCTTTTCTTTTCTTTTCTTTTCTTAAGGCAACTGGACTTTGTATTTCTTTGTAGACCTTTTGCTTCTCATCCAAGAAGCTTCTTCAGTTCTGAACTGAAAAGAAAACAACAAAAACAACAACAAAAAGCACTTTTGAGACATACAGTACATAGGCAGAATTATTTTTTCTGTAGAGGATGTAGTATTTGCTCCTTAATTACTATTTTTTAAAGATGCCAAGTACAGCTTCTTAAGACTCATGAGGCTAGATTTTTTTTAAAAAAAATGGAGAAGCATTACTGGTTTTCTGAATTATTCTGAAATTCATGCAGGGATCAGAACTAGAAAAGCATTTTCAGTTGATTACCTTGCCCCTTCTCATCAACTTGTTGGCACATCCAGTGGTGTCAGAAAAGAGAGTCTCTATTCCCTTGACCTTCTGTTTAGCTAGTTTTGCCAAGTTAGGAAGGTATTAATGGTCTTTGGAGAAATGCAGTTTTCTTAAGAACTGTTGACTTTCCAAACCCTGGAATTCTTTTTTTTTTTCTTTAATTGTCCAGCTGCCTCTTTGGTCACTGCTGTATTCAAAACTCCCATCCCTTCCTTCAGCTCCAGGATCGTATTTCAACATTTTGTGGCATGGTTTATAGCTGAAACTTTAGTTTTACAGATAAAATTTGAAGTTTTAAAAAATAGTTTTAAAGATGGTAAAGATCTTCGGGTTGCTCAGATATTGTTTCGTTATTAGTTTTTAATGTTATTTTTTTAAAAATACTTTTTATTTGTTTATCAAAACATAACATATAGAAATAGAAAGAAAAAGATGGACAAACTTATAAAAGAAATACAAGAAAAGGAGGAAACAGGATATTATATGGTATGGGAGAAATGGTATGAATTATTTTATTTTATTATTTTATTTTATTTTATTTTATTTTATTTTATTTTATTTTATTTTATTTTATTTTATTTTATTATTTTATTTTATTTTATTTTATTTTATTTTATTTTATTTTATTTTATTTTATTTTATTTTATTTTATTTTATTTTATTATTTTATTTTATTTTATTTTATTTTATTTTATTTTATTTTATTTTATTTTATTTTATTTTATTTTATTTTATTTTATTTTATTTTATTTTATTTTATTTTATTTTATTTTATTTTATTTTATTTTATTTTATTTTATTTTATTTTATTTTATTTCTATACCACCCTTCTCCCGTAGGACTCAGGGCGGTGTACAGCCTGATTAAAAGCACAAAGACAGACAAAATTTAAAAATAACTAAAATTATTAAATGATAGGCTCAATTATAAAACCCCCAAATTTAAAATCCCATTTTAAAAAACCAATTAAAACCTTTACATTGATAGCCCAGCCTGGTGGAACAACAAGGTGGCTAGAGGAGAGGGATAAAAGTCAAGGAAAGAGTAAATGAGGAAGATATAGGAGTTGAAATGCAGTAACATACGAGTGGAAATTGAACGGACACAGAATGTATGATCGCTATTGAGTACACTGTTATCTCTATGTATATAAATCCTTATATATAGGATTATATATAGAGGCCCTATATAGAGCCTTGATAGTACAGTGGTTTAATGCACCCTGTTATTAACACAGCTGCCTGCAATTTCTGCTGGTTCGAATCTCTCCAAGGCTCAAGGTTGACTCAGCCTTCCATCCTTTCTAAGGTAGGTGAAATGAGGACCCAGTTTGTGGGGGCAATAAGCTGACTTTGTATAAAAAATATACAAAAGAATGAAGGCTATTGCTTAACGCATTGTAAGCCGCCCTGAGTCTCTGGAGAAGGACGGCATATAAATCAAATAAAAAAAAAAATCAATATATGGACTATATGTATAAATGGCAAATTGAAGTAAGGGAGAAAAATGTAAGAAATGTTTATTGATGCAAAATTGTTGAAAAGAAGAAAATTGTAAAAAATTCTTTTTAAAAAAAAAAAGAAATAGAAAGAAAAAATAAAGTAATGGGAAAATAGGGGAGGAAAAGGGGAAGAGGAAAAAGTGTAAGGTAAAGGGAAGAAGAAAGAGAGAAGCGTTGACTTCCAACTCCTTTTGGTGCAGTAAAATAAGGTAATAGCATACAACCTCAACCCAAAGGTGCTTTTTCAAGAGACAACTGGACTTTCTGATTTTTCTTTGACAATGTTTCGCTTCTCATCCAAGAAGCTTCTTCAGCTCTGACCTGGATGGTGGGGATTGGCTGAATGAAATCCTTCCATTCCCCACCATCATCCAGTCAGAGCTGAAGAAGCTTCTTGGATGAGAAGTGAAACGTCTTCAAAGAAGAACCAGAAAGTCCAGTTGCCTTTTGAAAAAGCACCTTTGGGACAATCATGACCTGGATGATGGAGAATCTCCATAGATGTACAACCTCAATTTTCCCTTTTGCATAATAATAC
Organism: Arizona elegans; assembly: GCA_022577455.1. NCBI lineage: Eukaryota > Metazoa > Chordata > Lepidosauria > Squamata > Colubridae > Arizona > Arizona elegans. The sequence continues at coordinate 6,632,675 of JAKOOJ010000032.1, read as the reverse complement.
ATACTAGCCATTTCTATAACAAAGCCATACTTTTTGGAGTATAAGACACATCTTTTCCCCCCTAAAAGAGGATGGAAATGTTGGTGCAGCTTATACATCAAATACAGCCATTTTGGGCCTCCCAAATGGGCCCACAAAATGGGCCCATTTTTCACAAAAATGGGGTGCACAAAGTTTGGGAGGCCTGCAGAGTGCTCCTGGGGGCTGGGGAGGGCAAAAATATATTTTTTCTTGCTTACCTCTTCAAAATCTTGGTGTGTCTTATACACCGGTGTGTCTTATAGTCCGAAAATTACAGTATCTAATCAGCAAAATCAAAATTTCATTATTTTTTTTCACCTGAAGCACCAAATTCCAAAGCGGTTTCCAAGTAGAAACAAAATTGATATTCCATGTTATTTTGAAAATATTATTTGTTTTCATGTCTGCCTTAAAGACTGATACAGTCTAGAAAACCCTCTAGTCCTCACTTCCAACTACTTCTGTTCTCTTAATTTTTCATACCGCTTTGACGACAACTCTAGTAGACCATGTGAATCAAAAATCTATTTTCCTAAACAATTTCTTCAGGATATTTAATCCTAATGTTGTCTAATATGATAACATGTTTCAATCTGTTGAATAGGGTCTAGCTGTAGCTGAGTAATGCAATTTTTCACCCGGGCTCACAGTTCTGGTATATGGTTAATGTCACTGTCTCAGAAGGGAGGAGAAGCCTGAACTTTTGCCTGCTAAATCCCTTTGAAGATTTGGTCTCCTTGGAGATGGGGAGGGGGGAGACATTCCTGTGACCTGACAAAGAAAGGAATCAGGAAAGTGACTTGGAAGATAGCCAATGAGAAGCAGAGAATTGGGGATGGGAAAGGGAGGGATTGGGGGCAAAGGTCAGTACTGACCGCAATGAGTCAGGATCAGATTGCTGTCCTCGAATAAAGAGAAAATTTCCTTAAAGTTCGGCAGTTTGGAAGTTGATTTATTTTGAGATAGCATCAAAACCTGACAGTTAATATACTTGATTTTATCTAGACTGGAGTTATCCTGATTAAGGGAGGTGGGTGTTTAGCACAGGATAGAGTAATACCAGTGTGGGATAGGACAAATCAAAGCTTGTTTACTTCAGGTTCTGAAGCTCCATGCTGTTCTGCTAAAACTAAAGTTAATTAAAAGGCTCAGTAGTAATAGGTGAATTAAAAGCAGCAACGTAACTTCTTTTTCATGGAGAATTTTGACTGTATCCATAAGCAAACATCAAAAAGACATTCTGTCTTCAGATAATGGATTGGAATTGTTATACGGAAGACCATCATTCTGGTAAACCAAATCAATAAAGTTGGCTTATTTCAATAGCTTGAAAGGGTTATTGGAGGAATAATACATTCTGCTTCTCCTTCGTGGTAATTGCTATTGAAGCTTAGGAGAAAAGCAAATCTTACCTGCATAACAAAGGATCAAAGAAATGAATTTTCATTACCGAGCACCTCTACTTTACTTCAATGTATGAAATTCTTCCATTTGATTTGTAGCTTACTAAGTTGTTGTTGTTAGTTGCGAAGTCATGTCCGACGCTTCGTGACCCCATGGACAACATTCCTCCAGGCCTTCCTGTCCTCTACCATCCTCTGGAGTCCATTTAAGCTCACGCCTACTGCTTCAGTGACTCCATCCAGCCACCTCGTTCTCTGTCGTCCCCTTCTTATTTTTGTTGTGGCTCCGTTACCTGAGCCTGTGTCATTGGCAGGAGAGGACTCCGAGAGTGAAGGAGAGGAGTTGGCAAGGCCTCCCTCTCCAGGACCCTCCTCTCTGGCAATGCCTTTGGTGTCCGCCGAAGGGCAAGAGATAGGGCCGGGGCCAAGCATGTCCACGCAGCCACAGATGGACAGTGATGAGGGTAATGAGTCTTGGCTGGATCCATGCCAGCATCACAGAGATAAGCACGCGCAACAGAAGAAAAGGCGTGCCCGAGATTAGGCTGAGTCACTGGACCACACCCCACAGGGTATAAAAGGGAGTGTGGTGGCCAGTCAAACCTTGTGACGAACAAAGCTGAAAGCTTCCACGCCATTCTGCATTGCCGGACTTTTGTTATAGACTTTGCTGGATTATCTCTGGACTTGATTGCCTCCGTAATTATTGAGCTGTTTCTTTTGATGTACCAGAAGTGGGGAGAAGTTATCTCTCCTCTTTGTAAATAATAAACTCTTGGCAGGCAGCCACTAGGTTGTTGCCAAGTTCCGTTATCATAAGGAAAAGGATTTTGCCGGCTGGTTTGGTCTTTAACTCTTGAACGTCTGTTGGTGTGTGTGCGTGTGGTTGGGGACAGAACACTTTTGCCCTCCATCGTTCCCAGCATGAGGCTCTTCTCCAGTGACTCCTTCCTTCTCATTAAGTGACCAAAGTATTTCAGTTTCATCTTCAGGATCTGGCCTTCTAAAAAGCAGAGCTTACTAATTAGGAAGAGGCAAATTTCGTTAGCCTCTGAAGTCCTTGGAACTCTTGACATTTGCTAAGATAAAATCTTGAAGGGGTTGATGTTTTGCTTAAAACCAGGAGAACATTCCCAAAGTGACTTGGGAACAGTCATGGGTGTCTCATAACTCCCTGAGCCCTTTGAAGTCAGATAAAATCAAGTGCAGCTATTTCACAGATGGATTTTATATCCCGGGGCAATTGGATCACTGTACTACGGTGTCATTTTTATGTAAGTCAGCAGAAAACAGTAAAAAGGGCAAAGGGAAGGTAGATGCAACAATATCGCTATAGATTTATTATCTGCCTTAGAATGGAATTGAATGTTACAGCCTCAAACTTTCTCATCATACCGAAGCACCAAGTAGGTGTTGTAAAGTCATGGACTGTTCTTCCGTCACTCTTATGCTGAGAAGGAAGTTTTGTTACTTAAACCTGGATAAATCTTTTGAAGCTCGCACACTCTTTTCCTCTCTCTTTAGTAGAACCATCAACCTGATTAGCACTAGGATGGATTAAAGTCCTCTTTAAGCAGCTATGAAGTATTTAGACGGACAGAGAGAATAAATTTGCCCTCTCTTTTTATTTGTTTATTTAATATCATACGCTTATAAGCCCTGTAAGTAGACTTTAAGCCAGTCACACATCTTGGAAAGCCGAAAGAGCCCATCAAGAGCTCACGGGAGAAGAGTTGGAGACCAAAGTAATCTAAAGACAAGGAGGAGGAAATTCCTTCCTGCCCTTCTTTTACAGAAATAACCAGAAGTGAAACAGTGGGAGGGCCTGTCTCCTCAAGACATGTCATCATTGTTGAAGATGAAATGTTAAAGACGGACGCAGAAGGAAACATCTGGAGATGCTTGGTTAGTCACAGCTGAAAATAGAATTTTTGCCATCGTGACTTTGTTGAACTGTTCAATTTATGTTCCTCTTAAGTTCAAACTGAGTGACAAGTATAATTGTGTGCAAGTGAATCAACAATCTTGCATCCTGTTTGTAAGGTCCTGAAACATCTGGCTGATCACCCTTGGAAACAGGATGTCAAACTGGGCCTTCATCTTATCTACAAAAGACAATTCTCATTGACTTAGTCTTCTCTTTTCCTTTTGAGGCACCCAAAGGAAATTGTAAGGTTAAATAGATAAGATGATTACATTTAATTCCTCAGAGACCAATTTTATCAATATGAAGTTTCTTAGAAACAAAAAACAGTGTTTTTCCATGTTATATTTTTCTTAATCGGGGTATCCCAGATGGCATTCATTCAATTTACAGCTGAAACATGGATTGTTTAATAGCTGTGGCCAAGGGAGAAAAGATACTTACATAAACATGTATAGATGATGGTTATTATTCTTGAACTCCCAGAAGCTTCCTTGTTTACTCAAAAGTAGAGGATGAAGATGGGTGGGAATAAAAGTTATTTCACAAGAATAGAAACTCTTTCATCTGTTTGATCAGATTCCAAATCCAACATTCCTAAACCGTTTCCTCAAAGAAGCCAATTTAGGAACACTTAAGTAAACAAGAGAGAAGTTACATGAAGGATTTCCCATCCCTGCCATTCTACATGTCACAGGAAGGAACTGGATAAACCATTTGCCTCTTCATTCTCACCAGAAGGGCCACAACTGAAAGTAAACTTGCTGTAAAAGAAGTCAGAATATAAAATATATAAGACATGTTTTTTATATAAAAAAAATAGGGACATAGTGGCTCAGTGGCTAAGACAGGAAGGTAATAGTGTTCCGTGCGCCTTTGGCATTTAGTCATGCCGGCCACATGATCACGGAGATATCTTCAGACAGCACTGGCTCTTCGGCTTTGAAGCGGAGATGAGCAGCGCCCCCTAGAGTCGGGAACACCTAGCACATATGTGCAAGGGGAACCTTTACCTATATAAAAACATAAAACATAGAAAAAACATGTTGAGACTCTGAAAAGAGAGTAGAGAAGAGCAACAGGAATGATTAGGTGGCTGGAGGCCAGAACATATGAAGAATAGTTACAGGAATTGGGTATATCTAGTTTAATGAAAAGAAAGATTAGGGGTGTTTCAATATTTGAGGGGCTCCTACAAAAATGATGGGTCAAACAATTTTCCCAAACACCAAAAGGTAACGAATGGAAACTAAGCAAGGAGAGAAGCAACCCAGAACTAAAGAAAAATTTCCAAATGGTGAGAACAATGAACCAATGGAACAGTTTGCCTTCAGAAGTTGTGGGTGCTTCATCACAATAGGCCTTCAAAAAGAGATTGGGTAACAATTTATCTGAAATGTTATAGGGGTACAGGGGTGTCAAATTTGATTACATTGAGGCCTGCATCAGGATTGTGTTTGACCTCGGGAGGCTGGGGCCAGGGAGGCGTGGCCAGGCTGGGCATGGCCAGCTCGACATCACTCGTGTCGGGGGCACCTATGGTGGCCCGAGCAGTCTTCCAGTGGAAATGGGCTCCTGAGCCCCATTTTCAGCTTCGACGACCTCCTGCAACCCACTGCCAGCAAAAACGGAGCTCGGGAGGGCTGCCCTTCCGAGCTCCGTTTTCACTGGCAGAGGCACCACGGGTTGGTCCTTCGCTGTTTCCAGCGGCACCACGGGCCAAATCAAAACACCCCAGCCCACGGGCCTTGAGTTTAACACCCCGGTATAGGATCTCTTACTAGAGCAAGGGGTTGGACTAGAAGACGACCTACAAGACCCCTTCCAACTCTATTATTCTATGTTATTATCAGTGGTGGGTTTCAGCAGGTTCTGACCAGTTCTGGAGAACCAGTAGCAGACATTTTGAGTAGTTCGGAGAACCGGTAGTAAAAATTCTGATTGGCCCCGCCCCCATCTATTCTCTGCCTCTCAAGTCCCAGCTGATCGGGAGGGAATGGGGATTTTGCAATAACCTTCCCCTGGAGTGGGGAGGGAATGGAAATTTTACAGTATCCTTTCCCCTGCCATGGCCAAAAAGCCACACCCACCAAGCCACACCCACAGAACCGGTAATAAAAAATTTGAAACTCACCACTGGTTATTATTCTATGTTCTAGAAGTTGCTCCTTTTTATAATTCTCTTTTTTCTTCATTATTTATTTTGCTGCATTTTTGTTCTCTCTCTCTCTCTCTCTCTCTCTCTCTCTCTCTCTCTCTCTCTCTCTCTCTCTCTCTCTCTCTCTCTCTCTCTCTCTCTCTCTCTCTCTCTCTCTCTCGTATCCATGAAGCACCAAGGCTCAAATTCAGTTTAAATGAGTTTTTACTTCTCACTCTCTATTTGTAGAAGACATATTATAGAGTTCTTAGGAGAAAGATCCAGACATATTGTTGTTCCCCGAACCCATGCTCTATTTCCATATTAACATTTTAGGTCGTGCTTTCCATGAAAGCTGCCCTCCCTTCTGTAAGCACTGCCCTCTTAGCAGCTGATATCATAAAGAGCATATTATGATAATATAAGAAAATGAGGCACATATGTATTTATTTCTCAACTCCAAAAAATTTATTTACATAAAACAGTCGGCAACATCAGTGCTATTTTGAAATATCCAAACTAAAAATGCCTGTTGAGCTTAAGACCACTTAAGTGCAAAAACACATCTTCTGAAAAAGGAACCTATAAAAATATCTCAAGAAATGCATGTTTCAGTTTTTAATTGCTAAAAGAAAAAAGAAAAAGAAAAAAACAAGCAAGCAAGCAAGCAAGCAAGCAAGCAAGGGCTTCATAGACAATTAGATAATCACTTAGAGTGATTATACCTGAATGAAATGCATTAAATGGGATTTTGGCAAGGATCTGTTGTTGCATGTAGACCAACACATGTTTTATGAAGATTGCAGAGAGTTTTTATGTCTGAATACCCTTCTCAAATGAATCTGGTGTTTTAATTTGAAATTCACAATGAGTGGGCCCTAGGCTACTGCTCTGATTTAATTTTCATCATAAAATGTATACACTATTTAAAAGAAATGTAATTTGTATATTCCTACATTGACACGGTGGCTCAGTGGCTAAGACGCTGAGCTTGTCGATTGAAAGGTCGGCAGTTTAGCGGTTCGAATCCCTAGTGCTGCGTAAGAGGGTGAGCTCCCGTTACTTGTCCCAGCTTCTGCCAACCTAGCAGTTCGAAAGCACGTAAAAAATGCAAGTAGAAAAATAGGGACCACCTTTGGTGGGAAGGGAACAGCGTTCCGTGCACCTTTGGCGTTTAGTCATGCCGGCCACATGACCACTGAGACTTCTTCAGACAGTGCTGCTCTTGGGATTTGAAACGGAGATGAGCAACACCCCTAGAGTTGGGAACGATTAGCACAGATGGGCAAGGGGAACCTTTACCTTACATTGACTAGGGAAGTAGAATGGAATATTTTTTTGTGGCTTTGGAGGGCATATGTTAAGGAGATTCAGATGATATTTTATTTCAGTATGAAGGAATTTCTTCACTCTCTTCTAGCACTGAAGATATTACCTAGTTGGGTAATGAAACATCTGCAAACAACAACAACAACAACCAAGCTCAGAAAGCTCCAAGAATCCCACAATGCAATTCCCCTCCCTTCCTCTCGAGGCAATATAGTGAGAGAGGCATTTAATAAAGTCCTTTCTTCAATCTCTGCCCTCAACTGGTTATGCAAGAAGGAAACAAATATTCAGGCAATTTCAGGACATTATCTTCAAGACGTAAATGATGAATCCAACTCATTCAGACTTCTAGATGCAGTGAAAGACAAAGTAATATAGAGGATTTCAACTTCCCAAGACATTGCATTACAGATCTCCAAGCAGAGGTGGGCTACTGCCAGTTCAGATTGGTTCAGCCGAACCGGTAATTCTGACCATCGGCTGGGTGCATCCACCTGCCATGGTGCAATCCCGTCCTATATATCTCACTCTCTGGCTCATTCGTTCCGCCCACGCAGACCAGCGGATTTTTGCGCCTGGTCCTCTCTACTCACTGCAGCTGCCCGAGAAGGTGTGCTGGAAGCCACGTGCATGAGATTGCTGTGTGTTTGAAGCCAAGCACAAGTACGGAAGGTGTGCACACTCACATTTTTGGTCAGGTTCCATAAAGTCTGGGGAAAAAAACCTCAGCACGCAAAAGCAGTAATCAAGTTTGTTTATCCTGATATCGGTACTCACTTGTTGTGGCCCCGCCCTCTGAGCCTATCCCATCGGAGGAAGAAAGCTCCGAGCATGAGGAAGAGGAGTCAGCCAGGCCTCCCTCTCCAGGCCCCTCCCCTCTGGCACTGTCTCAGGTGCCGGCCGAGGGAGAGGAGATTAGCAGGGAGACAGGTGTCTCGGATGAGAGTGAAGGAGAGACATCATTCCTGGACGCACGCCTCCGAAGGCATGATAAACGATTGCAGCAGCTCAGGAGGCATGCTAGGGATTAGAACTGAGTCACTGGACCACACCCCAGAGACTATATGATAGAGGGTGGTGGCCAGTGATCCCTGTGACGAACAAAAATAAACCTTGGATAGTCACTAAAGCCTCGTCCAAAACTGCTGAGAGGAATATTTATTTTTGTTGGACTCTTGTACGCTGAGTATATTATCTTTCTGTTTCTGTGGAAATGAAGCACTTGGCAGACGGTGTGTATATCGCTGCCAAGTTGGAGATAAAGACCTGGGTGTGTGCCAAGTGCTTCCTTAACCCTTGGCTGGCTGTGTTTGTGTGTGTGTGTGGACGGGGACAGATCACTCACTGACCACCTTAAAGTGTTACAGAAAGGATGTCAGACTTCGATGCTATCTCAAAATAAATGAATTTCCATCTTTGTTGGAGCTGACGCTCGTGCTCCCCATCACCCTTTAAACAGCATACAGCTCCACCCCAGTGCAATCACTCAATTATTCAATTAACCCATATCATCCCGCTCCCTCCCCAATCCATCGCAAGCCACTTAAGTTGTTCCACGCTGCTCCATCTTTCCTTCAAGTGTTGGATGGTATGAAACAGCTTGAGTGCATGCCCCTGAAGTCATCTAGTATGCAGCTGGGAAGTGAGAGGCATGCCTCGGGGCTGACGACCCAGCAGAACAGGCACACAAGAAGGGTTGTCGGCGAAAGCATGCAGCAGCGGAATGGCGATCCCCAAATGAATGGCGGCCCCAAGTACCATTGCAGGGTTGGGGCTGACATTCGATTCTGCACTAGGCAAACCAGTTGTTAAATTATGTGAAGCCCGCTCACCTCTGTCTCCAAGTAGCCATTTTGGAAAAACAAAGCTACCAACACTCTTGGGGAAGAGATTGTGGAAATCTCTTCTAGCAATTTCAGATGGTCCTAACAGTGGATTTTTTTAAAAAAAATACATTTAACAGATTACAGTTTTGACTGAATATTTGTATGTGTTCTGGTTGTGTCCAAAACCCTTTCATGACTCTATGTCTCTAAGGCTCAGGTTTCAGATTCCATTTTGAATGAACCTAATTTGTTTTTATCTTAATTCTTGGAATACTTTTTCGCCAGGCCTGATATCTTCTGTTTTCTTCGCTTTTGTGTGTTTTTAATATGCTAAACACCATTTTAAGACATTTTGAGTTTAGCTTGCGTTTGAGTGAATGAAGAATAAGTAGAAATAGAATAACAGAGTTGGAAGGGACCTTGGAGGTCTTCTAGTCCAACCCCCTGTTTAGGCAGGAAACCCTACACCACTTCAGACAAATGGTTATCCAATCTCTTCTTAAACACTTCAAGTGTTGGAGCATCCACAACTTCTGGAGGCAAGTTGTTCCACTGATTAATTGTTCTAACAGTCAGGAAATTTCTCCTTAGTTCTAAGTTGCTTCTCTCCTTGATTAGTTTCCACCCATTGCTTCTTGTTCTACTCTCAGGTGCTTTGAAGAATAGTTTGACTCCCTCTTATTTGTGGCAACCCCTGAGATATTAGAATACTGCTATCATGTCTCCCCTAGTCCTTCTTTTCATTAAACTAGACATACCCAGTTACTGCAACCGTTCTTCATCTGAGGACAGGGTTCAGACAAGCTAGAGTTTTCTAGATTGCTTAACATTGGTTACCAGATACTGGCATAAGGTAGTCTAATATTTCTCAAGTATTAGAAAGGGGAAGATATTTTCTAGCTTTTTGGGGGGCAAGAGGGACTTCTCTTCTCTGGTTAACAGTAGAAGCAAGAAATACCAATCAAGACGATAAGTGTCTTATCACTCCAGGTTGTTCTAATTTGGTGGGGAGAGAATTTTTCATCCTTAAATCTAATAATTCCACTGACCCTTTGAGCAGATTAATTTAGATCCAATTTAATTTAGAAAGAGATGTTCATGTAAGTGTCTCCAATTGCAATCAATTGGCCTTCAAACTAGTTGGATTGTGATGAAAATGATAATTTACTACTAGTCTAGTGGTATAAATTAGTCTATTGTAGGGGTGGGTTCTAATTTTTTTTACTAAAGGTTCTATGGGCATGGCTTATTTTGTGGGTGTGGCTTGGAGGTCATGTGACTAGGTGGGTGTGGCTATCTGGTCAGAGTCATTTCTGGAAGGTCCTCACACTTACGACCAGTCCTTGCACTTATGACCCAACTCATTTGTTTGCTTTTAACACCGATCAGCTGTAGGATGGCCCTTTGAAGCTCCGCGGCAAGAGTTTAAACAGTTTTGTTCCCTCTAGTCATCAGCTGGGACTCAGGAGGCAGCAACAGATTGGGGGTGGGACCAAATAAAAGGTAAGAATAATGTGGGGTGGTGGGGGGAGGGCGGTGGGGGGAGAACCAGTTCGATGACGTCATATTGTCACCACTACTGGCTCGGTCGAACCGGACCGAACCGGAAGGAATCCACCACTGGTCTATTGGTATAAATTATTCAGGATATTGCTTATAAGTGCTTTGTGCTTAGAGCTCGAAGCATTGTTAGAGATCCCACACACCTATATTACGGTCTGTTTCTGTTGCTCCCCTCTGGGAGGAGGTTTTGAAATATTTCTAGCAGGACTACCAGATTCTGTAACAGCTTTGTTCCCTAGGCCATCTGTCTGGTAAACTTGCAAGATTCATTTTTCTCGCCATGTATATGTATACATCCGGATTAGACTGTGTTGTTTCCCTGCGTCATATAATATATGTGGGTATATGCATAATTTTGTATTTATTTATTTAGTCATGTTTATGTAGTGTATATTGGAGGCGGTGACCTTCTGAGAGCTGCACGCAATGAAATTTCATTTTAATGTATGCCGATTAGTGTACATTCAAAGTAGGGGTGCTATTCAGCAGGTTCTGACAGGTTCTGGAGAACCGGTAGTAGAAATTTTGAGTAGTTTGGAGAACCGGTAAATACCACCTCTGGCTGGTCTCAGAGTGGGGTGGGAATGGAGATTTTGCAATATCCTTTCCCCCAGGAGTGGGGAGGGAATGGGGATTTTGCAGTATCCTTCCCCCGGAGTGGAGTGGGAATGGAGATTTTGCAATATCCTTCCCCCAGGAGTGGGGAGGGAATGGGGATTTTGCAGTATCCTTTCCCTGCCATGCCCACCAAGCCACGCCCATAGAACGAGTAGTAAAGAAAATTTGAATTCCACCACTGATTCCTCAAGAAGCCCTCCATGGACCCGGCTGTGTTAGCAAATTATCATCCTGTCTCCAACCTTCGCTTTGTTGCGAAGGTTGTTGAGAGTGTAGTTGCACGACAGCTGCCTCAGTACCTGGATGAATTGACCTATCTAGATCTGTTCCAGTCAGGCTTCAGGCCCAGGTACAGCACAGAGACGGCATTGGTCGCATTGGTTGATGATCTCTGGAGGGCTCGGGACAGGGGTTGCTCCTCTGTCCTGGTCCTATTAGACTCTCAGCGGCTTTTGATACCATCGACCATGGTATCATGCTGCACCGGTTGGAAGGGTTGGGGTGGGGGGCACTGTTTTACAGTGGTTCTCCTCCTTTCTCTCTGACCGGTCGCAGTCTGTGTTGACAGGGGGGCAGAGGTCGACCCCGAGGCCCCTTGTATGTGGGGTGCCACAAGGATCGGTCCTCTCACCCCTTCTGTTCAACATTTATGTGAAGCCGCTGGGTGAGATCATCCGTGGTTTTGGGGTGAAGTACCACCAGTACACTGATGACACCCAGCTGTACATCTCCACCCCAGACCACCCCAATGATGCCCTCGAGGTGATGTCCCGGTGCCTGGAGGCCATATGGATCTGGATGGGGAGGAACAGACTCAGGCTCAACCCATCCAAGACCGAGTGGCTGTGGTTTCCGACGTCCAGATATAGTCAGTTGGCGCCATCTCTGACTATTGGGGGTGAGTCTTTGGCCCCCACAGATGGGGTTCGCAACTTGGGCATCCTCCTGGACTCATGGCTGTCTTTAGAAGAGCATATGGCGGCCATGGCCAGGAGGACTTTTTATCAGGTTCGCCTGATTCGCCAGTTGTGTCCCTTTCTGGATCGGGACTCGTTACGCACGGTCACTCACGCCCTTGTCACCTCATGCCTGGATTATTGCAATGCTCTCTACATGGGGCTCCCCTTGAGGAGCACCCGGAGGCTCCAATTGGTCCAAAATGCGGCCGCGCGGGTGGTGACGGGAGCGATGTGGTGCTCCCATGTGACCCCCCTCCTGCGCGAGCTGCACTGGCTCCCAGTGGTCTTCCGGGTGTGCTTCAAGGTTTTGGTTACCACCTTTAGAGCGCTCCATGGCTCAGGACCAGGGTACTTACGAGACCGCCTTCTGCCACCAGTAGCCTCTCACCGACCAGTTCGCTCCCATAGAGAGGGGCTCTTCAGGGTGCCGTCAGCCAAAAAATGTCGACTGGTGGCCCCCAGAGGGAGAGCCTTCTCTGTGGGGGCACCTGCCATCTGGAATGAGCTCCCCCCGGAGATACGGAGGATCCAAGACTTACGCATCTTCCGCCGCGCCCTAAAAACGTTTTTATTCCGACAGGCTGGTCTGGCCTAACTCTCCCTTTTAAATTGGCTTTTAAATTGGCTTTTAAATGTTTTTTAGATGTTTTTTAGATAAATTGGATGCTTTTAATTTTTTGAGCCTAAATTATTTAATCTGTTTTTAATAGTTTTTTAACTTTTGTATGTCTCTGTATTTTATTTTGGCTGTTCACTGCCCTGAGTCCTTCGGGAGTAGGGCGGTATACAAATATGATAAATAACTAAATAACTAAATAACTAAATAAATAAATAAATAAATAAATAAATAAATAAATAAATAGAGTCAATAAAGTCTATTCCATTCCATTCCATTCACTCTATTCTAAATAAAAAAAAATCCATGCAAGAGCTGCAAGTTAATATACACACACTGGCTATAGCTGCTGCTAAAATGTGTTCAGATGTTGAGTCTGAGCAAACAAAATTGAAGAGTGACCTTGCACTTTTTGGTTAAGTGGAGGGAAAACAGTAACTTTAGTTTGATGAGTTAGAAGGTGGGGGTAACCTGGTGTAGATTTTAACTAAAACCATTGATCTTTACAAATTATAGTGGGTTGACAACAGGAATACATCACAGCCAAGAAATACAGTGCAGGAAATTCATTTGGGCTCCTTTCGTCTCTCTTCCTAGACTTTCTTCTTCTTAAATACTCGTTCTTCCAAACAAATGCAAACAACAGTGAAAGCAAAATGGAGTCCAGCATTAGCCATTCTGAGAATAGAATAGAATAGAATAGAATAGAATAGAATAGAATAGAACAGAATAGAATAGAATAGTAGGCAGAATATAGAGTAGAATAAAGTAGAGTGGAGTGGAGTGGAGTGGAGTGGAGTGGAGTAGAGTGGAGTGGAGTGGAGTGAAATAGAAATAGAGTAGATTAGAGTAGAGTAGATTAGAGTAGTGTAGAGTAGAGTAGAGTAGAGTAGAGTAGAGTAGAGTAGAGTAGAGTAGAGTGGAATAGACTAGTATGCAGAATTGAGAATAGGAATAGAGAATAGAGAATAGGAATAGAGAATAGGAATAGGAATAGGAATAGGAATAGGAATAGGAATAGGAATAGGAATAGGAATAGGAATAGGAAAGGAACGGAACAGAACAGAACAAAATGGTAGTCAGAATATAGAGTAGAGTAGAGTAGGGTAGGGTAGGGTAGGGTAGGGTAGGATAGGATAGGATAGGATAGGATAAGATAGGATAGGATAGGATAGGATAAAGCTTGAAGGGACCTATACTATTTCGGATAAGTGACTGTCCAGTCTCTTCTTAAAAACCTCCAGTGATGGAGTCCCCACGATTTCTGAAGGCAAGCTGTTCCACTGGTTAATGGTCCTCACTGCTAGGAATATGATGAAGCCTAAGGATACAAGGAGAGCAGATATTTGAAGGAAATGAGTTTAACCCAATATCTATCACCGTCACTCTGTTTATCCACTTTCCCCTCCTGAGGTTGGCTAATAAATCTGGCAGACACCTGTTAAGTAACTGATATTGCCTCCTCGCCTAAAGGGACTGCAAGAGGTTTCTAATAAGAAGCTTAGATGACTGCCTAAATGCATGGTCTAGAGCTGTCCATCCAGCATTACTCAAAATCAGTTTGTTTGGGTTTTTTTACTCCCTCCACCCCCACTTCCTGGATTTTTGCGCTGCACTTAGCATCATCTGCCTCTCAATGGCACCGAATACTGAACTCGGGTGGGAAAGGCCGCTCGGTGAGCAATGAGCAAAGGTCAAAAGATTCAAGATCTCCACCAGCCCAGGCAGTCTTTAAACTGTCATCTTTGCAGATGGTACCATTAGCCCGGCATTCAGCTTAATGGCACACAGCATTTATCATGTTAGTGGAGGTGTGGGTTGCGCTGGCTCTCCAAACTTTAATAATCAAGGTCAGGGTGACCCAACACTTGTGAATGTTCTCACCAAGTAGAATTTCAAGACGGCACTATTTATAATAGCAGAATGCTCTTCTATTTTTGTTTCCTCTTCTGTTAGGCAGCTATAAAACACAGCTAGTAAAAAGGAACAGCGTGCCAAAAACATTCTTCGGCCTTTCTTCAAGTGAGTCTCATTCAGTTTGATTAAAAGGATGTTCCTTTCACTTTTTTCCCAAAAAAGGAAAATTTGGAAAAAAAATTCTCAATTTTCCTTCATTGCATATGTCCTGTCTTTGTTATAAAGCCATTTTTCTGGCAGCATGAAGGCCTTGAGAGTTTAATAGAAGAGAATATTTGAATCTTGCCCTCTCCTCCTCCTCCTCTTCCTCTTCCTCCTCTCCACAAACCCCATGTCAGCGTTCCAGAAAAAAAACCCAACTTCTATTCTATTTACTAGAATAGGTAAACTGACACATCTGGGAAAACCCGAATCTGAGAGGTCCAGGTTTTCCCTCAGTAAGATGGTTTCCCAAAACCATCCCCTCACTCCTCAGTCAATCATGTGCTTCAATCAACCGCCATCCCATCTCGAAACTTCACTCTGACCACTCCTTCTCCAGATGAAGGATCGGCCTGATCTTGACCGACAGGAAGAACACTATTATGTCTACAGACAACCCCTCTACTAAATCCCCGCTCCTACTTTCCCACATATGAGAAGGTGGCAGCATGAAAGCTTCTGGACTAATATGGCTTCCAAAGCTGACACCCCACTCCTTTCTGTCACAAATTTTCTGTTTTGATTTTCTGTTAAAAATTAAAAAACCTTCTGTAGAATTTCTGAAAGGAGAAATAATCTGAAATAGGACCTTTTGAGAAACAACTTCTGATGCATCACCAGTGTATATACTGTATTTTTCGGAGTATAAGACGGTCTGGAGTATAAGACACACTCCAGTTTTTGGGGAGGAAAACAAGAAAAAAAAATTCTGCCTCTGCCTACTAGCATCCATCGGTATTCATCTGGCTAGTGTCCTTGCAGCAAATAGCAAACAGCCCGGTCAACTTCAGCATGTTATCGCAGCCTGATTCAGCACGAGCAGCTGATTGGTGGGTGGATCGGCCTCCTAAAATACCGCCAATCAGCTGTTCCAGACTGCAGGGATTGCCACAGACCATCACCACCTCCATGCCTCACGTTTTTGGCCTCTGTGCCTCGCGTTTTTGGCCTCTGTGCCTCGCGTTTTTGGCCTCTGTGCCTCGTGTTTTTGGCCTCTGAACACTCTGTTTTAGACCCATTCCAGGCTGCGGGGATCACCACAGCACATTGCCACCAATCGCCACCTCCGCATGTTGCATTTTTGGCCTCCGCACATCATGTTTTCAGTCTCCACATGCCCCATTTTTGGCCTCTGTGCATCATTTTTTCAGGAGGTTCCAGCCGGCCGGGATCACTGCCACCACCACCAATCCTCACTGCCTGGAACTGCCTGAAAATGCAACGCGCAGAGGCCAAAAACGGGGTGTTTGAAGGATGAAAATACAATGCGTGGAGGCTAAAAATGTGATGCACAATGGCCAGAAATGTGAGGCATGGAGGCAGAGATGTGCTGTGGCAATCCCCGCAGCCTGGAACAGGTCTAAAACAGTGTGCAGAGGTCAAAAATGCGACTCGCGGAGGCCGAAAATGGCAGAAGGGTGGGGGCCAGTGGGTGGACAGGGCTACATTTGGTGTATAAGACACTCCCAAATTTTCACCCTCTTTGGGAGGGTAGGAAAGTGTGTCTTATACTCCAAAAACTACAGTATTCTACACACAATGAGATGTGTTCTATAATATTTCTTTAATAGAATTCAAAAAACTCAACTTCCCCCCTGCAAACTTCTTAAGTTTTCATGATTACAAAATTCTCTCCATTTTTTAAAAAGCCTTTTCTTCGTAATGGATGAAGCTTTGGCTTAGAGCTATTATCTTTCTCTGCTCTGGTGTGATGACATCGTTCTTAAATATTCATTTCCTTATGAATCAGCCGGCAGTCCAAGAGCCAAGTAAATGTGTTGCTTTCCAGACAAACAAATGAACAGATTATATTCAAGGAACTGAATCTACAACACTGATTTCAGCTGTTTTAATACTCGTTTCTCTCCCAAGGAAATATTAGATTGGCAAAGCACTAGGAAAAACTTCATCAAAGCAAAAATTCTTTGGAGAAAGTAGCCATAAAACAGATTTACATTTATAGTCTTTTGAGATTATTCAGGAGATACAAGTTTAATTCCTTATACTTTTTTTTTTTTTTTAAAAAGAAGAGGCTGTTTTGATCTCATTTGGGGGAAAAGAACAGGATATATGCATGACTGTTTAGTAACCCCAAAATGGTATAGATTACATATACCTATAAAATGGTAAAAAAAGAGAAATGGTATAGGATCTCCTGCTATAACAGGGGTTTGGATTGTAATACCTCTGTTATTCTGTTCCAGCTCTGCTTTTCTGTACTCTGAATTAACAAACTCTTTAGTGGTCAAACTTTTAACATTTCTCTATAATAACAACCCATTATTTGCACAGAAAGTAATAAAAGAGGTGGTAAAAATCAAACATAAGTAGAGAGTTTTTCTCACCTGTTTAATATCTTGGAATAATGGAAGCATCATTGCCAGCGGTAGGATTCAGCCGGTTTAGACCAGTTAGGGTGAACCAGTAGCTCCGATGATCAACTGAGAGCGAACTGTTTCGCTCCGATGATCAGCTGGGCCCAGCCGCCTGCCTCTGTGCTATACCGACCTATATTTCCTTTGTTTGAAGCCCAGCTGATAGGCGCGGCAGAGCGGATTGCCGCACCTCAGCTGTTTTACTCACCAGGGCTGCAGTAGAAGGTAGGTTTAAGAGCTGTTTCCAAATGTACTGCACACGTGGGGAATGAGTGTTTGGCGCATGCTCAGCGAACCGATTGTTACACCGGTTGAATCCCACCACTGATCATTGCTCTAGAACGCATAGTAAGCCGCCCTGAGTCTCCGGAGAAGGGCGGCATATAAATTGAATGAATAAATAAATAAATAAATAAATAAACTAACTAACTTACATAAAGGAATACTTTGGGGAGAAGAGTAAACTAGTGAGTTGCCATTCGTGAAGGAAGAAAGAGCAGATTTTCATAAAATCGTCCCTAGGATATTTGGTTATCCTTCAGCAAATCTAATGCATCCTCAACAACATGAGAATCAGAATTGGGCAAAATGAACTGGGTCTGTTTCTTATTTTTCAACCACTTTTTAAAAACATCAATCCATTCTTCAAAATTTTAGTGTGATAAATGAGCTGTCAGCGTTCCAGCACTGACATATTGAAAGGAGAGGAGAAGCTTAAACTTTTGCCTACTTAATTCCTTTGAAGATTCTGTTTCCTCTGAGATGGGAGGAGTGGGAGGGCATTCCTGTGATCTGACGGAGATGGGATGAGGAGAGTGGCTTGGAAGATAGCCAATGAGACACAGAGAATTGGGGATTGGAAAGGGAGGGCTTGGGGGGCAGAGGTCAGTACTGTCCACGAAAGAGCCAGGGACAGATCACTATGCTCAATAAAGAGAAAATTTCCTCAATGATCGGCAGTTTGGAAATTCATTTATTTTGAGATAGCATCAAAACCTGACACGAGCTTCTTCAATTGAGACTGACAGGGGGGTGGTTTCAATAACAATAAGTTTAGCCTTTACAGAGTTGAAAGGGACCTTGGAAGTCTTCTAGTCCAATTCCCTGCTCAAGCAGGAGACCCTATACCACTTCAGACAAGTGGCTGTCCAGTCTCTTCTTGAAAACCTGCAGTGATGGAGCATCCACAACTTCTGGAGGCAAGTTGTTCCATTGGTTAATTGTTCTAACTGTCAGGAAATTTCTCCTTAGTTCTAGGTTGCTTCTCTCCTTGATTGGTTTCCAACCATTGATTCTTGTTCTGCCTCCAGGTGCTTTGGAGAATTTAATTGAATGGAAGGACTTAGCAGAGAAGAACAATATTATCAAGTTTAATAATCAAGTAAACAATATCCCAATCAGGGAACTTCTTTATTTGTTAATCAAATCATGGAAAGTGACTCTAGATGGTGTACAACATAACAGAATAACAGATTCACAGAGATGGAAGAGATCTTGGAGATCTTCTAGTTCAACTACACCATTCCAGACAAGTGGCTGACCAGTCCTGTCTCTTAAAAAGTCCCATCCAGTGTTGGACTACTCATAACGTCTGAAGGCAAGTCATTCCAGTGGTTAGGTTGGAAATTTCTCCTTAGTTCTTCATTTCTTCACAATTCTTCATTTGCTGCTCTTTTCTGCATTCTTTTCAAAGTCTCAAAATCTCTCTCTCTCTCTCTCTCTCTCTCTCTCTCTCTCTCTCTCTCTCTCTCTCTGTGTGTATGTGTATGTGTGTGTGTGTGTGTGTGTGTGTGTGTGTATAATTTATATTTTGCTGATAAAGAAATAAAGGGAGACTAGTATAGATCTATTTCAAGCTTTTTAGCTTTCATCAGCTAGCCATACCCTTACTTGGATTCGAACTTGGGCTTCCTGCATGATAGGTAGTTGAATTAACCATCTGAGCCACAAGTTCTCCTCCCTTCATCATCTTGAGCCAGGGGAAAGATTAAGTGTTTTTCTATCGAGACACCTGGTCTACCCCAACATGTGGGAGGGGGCATTCTGCTCCCTTTCACCTTTCAGCTCCAATCCAGGAGCCTTCAAGCAGTTGTATTCACGACAACTGCCTAACATGCAGGAAGCCCAAGTTCAAATCCGAGTAAGGGTATGGCTAGCTGATGAAAGCTAAAGAGCTTGAAATAGATCTATACTAGTCTCCCTTTATTTCTTTATCAGCAAAATATAAATTTGGTATAAAATAGTTTGTCATGAATGCGACCGCTTGAGGCCTCCTGGACTGAAGCTGAAAGGCGAAAGGGAGCAGAATGCCCTCTCCCACATGTTGGGGTAGACCAGGGTAGACCGGGTGTCTCAATAGAAAAACACTTATATAACACACACACACACACACACACACACACACACACATTTGTCAGAAAACAAACATATATATATATATATATATATATATATATATATATATATATATATATATATATATATATATATATATATATATATATATATTAACATTTTGCATTATGCCTTATCTCTTCTTCAGTTTCTTGAAAACATGCTAGGAATAAGCCATTGTAAAGAAAACCATTATTGAGGCCAAAGGGCAGAACAAAATAAAAATAAAATTAAAGTTTAGGAAACATAAGCAATCCTGTTGTCCATCTGAATGTGAGCTTTATTACGTATCAAAGAGAAAGGGGATTTTATCTGCTCCCGTAAAGGGGGGAAAATGGAATCTGATGAACTGAACTGCTCACAACTCGGGTGGAAACATTACGGAAACCTTTTTTATGCCCAAATTTAACTGCTTCCTTCAAAATAAATAAATAACTAAAAGTTAGCGAGGCTTCCTCTGACAGGCTTGTCATCTTATGTGATCAGTAGCTTTATGGTGTTTTGTGATGGATTTAAAGGATTCTGTTC
>JAKOOJ010000032.1:6322864-6607864 GCA_022577455.1 Arizona elegans | reverse complement strand
AGAACAAACTGGTCGGTGGGAGGCTATTGGTGGCAAAAGACGGTCTCGTAGGTACCCAGGTCCTAAGCCATGATGGCCCAGGGTGCTTCTTCAAATCTGAGCAGAACTTAATATGAAACCTTTTCTCCCCTACTTGCCTCCATAGCTAATTGCCTTTGAGTTTGTAGGCTGCGAACTTATAATTGACCAAGTCAGAGGAGGGGATTTGAATGAGAACATTAAATAGCTCTTCATCCACTGTGTTCTTGATGAAGCCCCTCTGATCCTATACTACAATTAATGTTTAACTGTTGTCACTGCCAATGCTGCCATTAGGCAGACATCTAGCTACAATCTAAAGGAGATTTTGATTGATGACAGGCCATCAAGACATTGTTTACCCTTTGCAAAGACTGATCTTCTCCATGACCGTCTGTGTTTAACCTGATGTTTCAGATCTTCCAACAGTTTGCTGTAACTGACTCTGTTCCATTTCCTGCTGGTTGACCTCTTCTCTTTCCATCTATCTTTGGCTGCATTAGCTTCTCTAGAGAGATAGGTCTGAAGTAGGTTAATTGGAGCTTTTAACGTTTATGCTTTCAGTGAGAAACTTGGGTTGGTTTAAAGAAGATGATCCATTGGCTTGTTTCTGGGCTATCCCTGATATTCTCAAGAGTCTTCTCCATCACCAAAGTTCAAAAGCATCAACACTCTTCCTATCCTGCTTCTTCAATGTCTAACTTTTGCTTTCATGTCAAAGGGAATACTGTGGCTTCCATAGTTCAAATTTTTGTAGGTATAGACTCATCGTGACCAGTGGAGAGATAAGTCTATAGGTACCTGAGAAGAGCTTATTGTACAATCTTACAGAAAAAAACAATTGCTACCAACCTGCCTTCCATTGAGGATATGTCTACTGCATGAGTCGGAAAGAGGGCTGTGAAAATATCTACACACCCCTCACATCCTGGACATAAATTGTTTCAACTTCTGCCCTCAAAACGACACTATAGGGCTCTGCACACCAGAACAATTAGACACAAGGACAGTATTTTCCCGAATGCAATCACTCTGCTAAACAACTAATTCTCACAACACTGTCAAACTATTTACTAAGACTGTATAACTATTATTCTTCTCAACCTTCCTATTACCTATCTCCTCCTACTTATAACCTTGTTGCTTCTTTCTTTACAATTTATATTGTTTTATTTAGTTTCCTAGTATGATTTGATTGTTTATTTAGTATCCTATGACTATCATTAAATGTTGTATCTTATGATTCTTGATGAATGTATTTTTATGTACACTGAGAGCATATGAACCGAAGACACATTCCTTGTGTGTCCAATCACACTTGGCCAATAAGAAATTCTATTCTATTCTATTCTATTCTATTCTATTCTATTCTATTCTATTCTATTCTATTCTATTCTATTCTATTCTATTCTATTCCATTCCATTCCATTCCATTCCATTCCATTCCATTCCATTCTATTCTGAAGCTCAGAATATTCATCAAAAGCAGTGATAATGTGTTCAGTTCAACTTACTTATACTTTACTTCTGTATCTCCAACTCACCTTGTAGCATACTATAACTATAAGAAATGCTATGCTTCCTTATTGCTGAAAAGATCTTCTGTATATTTTTTGAAACAAGGAGCTAGATCAAGTCACCTCCACCATTTCTCACCTGAGAAGTATAACTACTCAGTTGAAATATTGTATATTTATTTTAATAATTATACCCAGTAATATGGCTTGAACAGTGACATTCTTGCAATAATTTTCTGATTCCAGTTTCAGGGAACTCAGCTACTTCAGTGCATTTCTTCATATTCCTGGGTCAGGCCTCATCTCTACCTTACGTAGAGTCTTGTCTGAAAAGCATCCTTTCTCAGATGGACTTCTAAGAAAGAAAGGCAGACGGTAATTTAATAAAATAACAATGTGCAAGAAAATGCATCACACTTCCTGCACGTAATTGGCTTTTCCCTGAATTCAGCCGTAGATTTTTTTGGCACATTGTTTCAATGGTCTGAGAGATGTATTAAAAAATGCCTGCAAAGGAGACATGCCAGAAGTGGTTTGTGAGTTATCATTACCAAATAATTAGAAAACATCATCTGTAATCTACATTTCTCAAATATTATCTGAGTGATCCTTAATAAATCCAAGTAGGCAACAAACTAGCTGATCTTTGACTCAGCCAGTGTGTTAGTTCATATGTATATCCTTTGGATAACATACCTCACTATAATATAAAAAAAATAGGAACAGCATGTCATATAATATATCATCATGTTCTTGTCAACAGTTAGTAGATCTGGCTATTTTTTTGTTTCATTTTTTTTTTTTTTTAATTTTGTCAAGCATATATAAGATAACAGGTAAAAGTATAAACATAATTTGAATACATGAAAAGAGTAAGTAAAAAAGGAATATTGGGACAGGGATGGTAGGCATGCTGGTGCACTTATGGACACCCCCTTTACGGACCTCTTAGGAATGGGGTGAGGTCAACAGTAGACAGTCTAAGGTTGAAGTTATGTGAGTTTGGGGATGAAACCACAGAGTCAGGTAATGCATTCCAGGCATTGACCACTCTGTTACTGAAGTCATATTTTCTGTTTGGAGCAGTTTACCTTGAGTTTGTATATATTATTTGCTCATGTATTGTTGCGGTTGAAGCTGAAGTAGTCATTGACAGGTAGGACATTGTGGCAGATAATTTTATGTACTATGCTTAGGTCAGACTGAAGTCGGTGTAGTTCTAAGTTGCCTAAGCTCAAAATTTGGAGTCTAGTGGCATAAGGTATTTTATTGCGGGTAGAGGAATGGAGGACTCTTCTCGTAAAATATCTCTCGATTCTCTCTTTATGTCTGATATGCAGTGCGGGTTCCAGACAGATGAGCTGTATTCAAGAATTGGTCTAGCAAATGTTTTGTATGCTCTAGTTAGTAGTACAATATTACCAGAGAAGAAGGTACGCAAGATTAGGTTAACAACTCTTCATGCCTTTTGGGCAATGTTGTTACAGTGGGCTCGGGCACTTAGATCTTTAGAAATGAGTACTCCAAGGTTCTTGACAGAGTGAGGGTCATCTACAAGGTCATGTCCATCTAATTTGTATTTTATGTTTTGATTTTTTTTGCCAATGTGCAAGAAATAAGATGAATGTGCCACATCACAGACCCAAGTTTCAATCAAGAGTAATAGCCTTTGGGCTGTCATTTTCAGAGTAAATATAGCAGAGGTAAGCGTATAATCTGTATTGGAATTGACCATTCTGTATTCACTGTATTGTTGTGTTTGGAGTACATCTTCACTGGTTCTTTAGAGCAGTGGTCACCAACTGGTGGTCCATGGACCACTGGTAGTCTGTGAGAACATTTTGGCGGTCTGCAAAAAAATCTGGACATTTTTTGCATTTTTTATGTTTTATGACCATGTTTCTGTGAGACTTCTTTTCTTTTAGGCTTGAAAATAAGCACTTGGGCTTATTTTTGGGGAGGTCTTATGTTTTTTGAGGTGCAGGAGGCGATGAGCGCGATCACCTCATGGCTTCTGGGCCCCTTAACCATGGCCCGTGGATCAGCTGAGCCAGTGAGGGCCAGGAATTCTTACTTCTACCGTAAGCACATGCTTCCCACAAGCGTCCTTTTCTCAAGCAGCAGCAACCGTGGGGGCAGGGGGAAACCGATTCTGATGGGCCGCATGGCTTTCTGCCTCATCGTAACAGCAGCCTGAGTAAAACCTGAGCTCCAGGCCTGGTGGATCGCAAACCCGTGATCGCTGCCTGCTCCAGAGCCACAAGGTGAGCTGAGGAAGAGAGGGGCCCTCGGCTGCAAGGTTGCTTGGCACCCAGAGAGTCAGAACTCCAGTCCTCGCTGGCTCAGCTGATCTGCGGGCTGCAGTTAAGGGGCCCAGCAGCCATGAGGTGACCGGAGAAGGGAAGGGCTGCCTCCTGTGCTGGCCACGCCCACCCCCTTCACTAGGCCTATTATTTTACAAATGTATTTATCTTTTTTTTTAAAAAAAATCATATTAGTGGTCTTCTTGGCTCTGTTTCTCTAACGTATCTCCTGGGCCTGGTAGTCAGTGCTATGAGCCTTGTTTAGGACATCAGAGAGACTCCGAACCTTGTATTATTTCATTTTATCCCTAAACTTCACACCCTTCGGCAATCTCACCAGTTGACTAATTTCTCTCAGAGTTACTTTGTTCTTGGCCTCTAACTTCATTTTCCAGATCTTTCTTAGGAAAAGGAGTTATGAAGACCATACATTTTGAAAAGATTACCTTTTCCTTTTCCTTCTCTCTCTCTCTCCCTCCCTCCCTCTCTCCCTCCCCCTCCCCCTCCCCCTCTCCCTCTCCCTCCCCCCTCCCTCTCTCCATCTCCCTCTCCCTCCCTCCCTCTCTCCGTCTCCCTCTCCCTCCCTCTCTCTCCCACTCTTCCTCTCCCTCCGTCCCTCTCTCCATCTCCCTCTCCCTCCCTCCCTCTCTCCATCTCCCTCTCCCTCCCTCCCTCCCTCTCCATCTCCCTCCCTCCCTCCCTCCCTCCCTCTCCCTTCCTCCCTCCCTCTCCCTCTCCCTCCCTCCCTCCCTCTCCCTCTCCCTCCCTCTCTCTCTCCATCTCCCTCTCCCTCCCTCCCTCTCTCCATCTCCCTCTCCCTCCCTCCCTCTCTCCATCTCCCTCTCCCTCTCCATCTCCCTCTCCCTCCCTCCCTCCCTCTCTCTCTCCCTCTGTATCAGCTCAGTTGACTGATTAACATCTGTTTGCCATTCCCCAGGAATAACATTTTGCACAAGTACATAGAAGAACAGCTATATCTGGGACTGACTGACATCTGGGAATTCTTAAATGGGCTTTTCTTGGAAATTAGTAAAAGTTGTGAAAGGGCAGGATCCCATCTGCACAAGGAGCAACTCCGTCCTTCTGTGAACTTTGGAAGGCAAAAGAGATCTGGAAGACAAACAGCCTTCGTTTTGTTCTTGGAAGGATCTGTAATATTTATAGCATGTTCAATTTTGAAAACGGCTATTACCTTAGATTAATGAAAATGGGTTTATGAGGAGCAAACACCAAGAATTAAAGAACGCCCTTTTGATTGCATTCATCCCAGGCTGCCATCAAGCTGGCCTTGCAAACTACACTTATTTCATTATTTAGTGTAGTTTATTGCTCTTGAATTACTTTTTTTTTCCTCTCCCCCCTCTCACTGTGATGACACTTCAAAATGAATGCTTGCATCCACTGATTTCCATAAGCGTGTTCGGAATTCATCCGAGAGCCATCTTTTCCCATTTTTTTCCCTCCTCTTTTCCTCTTTTGAGTGACAAGCGTAATAATAATGAGCTCAGGAGAAGACATAATCTTGAAAATTAGACAAGGAGTGGATAAAAGGGAACGGGGTTGTATTAGCGAGCCAAAGAAATTACATTTCCATCAAGGCAAAAAAAAAAAAAAATTAGAGACTTTTCACAAATTGCTCGGACAAACCTACCGTAGAAGGGTGGGTGGGACGAAAGGGAGAAATCAGACAGGCTTTCCAGATTAGAAGCAGAAAATGAGACAGGCCTTCTGCGTCGGCTTGGGGGGAAAATTAGATGCCAAGAGTTTGTGATATTTAAATGGGGAAAGGGGTATGGCGCGCCTCACTCTCTCTATTATCCCTGGACAGGTATGTGAATTCTTGGGGCTGACAGAAGTGGGCGATAATGGCAGGGGTTAAATCTCAAAACAGTAAAGAGAAGATCACGTCTAAGATGCTCCTGAAGTTTTGTATCTAATGCTGACAGGCGCCTCCAATTTCTTTCTTTCTCTCTCTCTCTCTTTTAAACAAAGCTTGCTGAGTCTGTCACTGTAATAACTCTTTCTGAATGGAGATGGACTCTGCAAAAGATTTCACACACATTAGGTTATGGCTAGGAAGCTTCAAGAAAAGCACACCTTGCATCCTTCATATGAAGTAATGGCTAATAGCTACTTCATTGAGAGAGAGGGGGAAAAAATAGAAAGTTAATGGTTACCTAATTTCAAGGAAAGAAGAAGGGAAAGAAGGCATTTCTCTCTCTCTCTCTCTCTCTCTCTCTCTCTCTCTCTCTCTCTCTCTACTCCAAAGATTCTAGCATCTAGTTCCACAGATATTAGTACATGGTAATGATTTTACTTTTTTGATTTGAAAGGGTTCTTTTCAGGGATGGGTTCTAACATTTTTTACTACTCGTTCTGTGGGCGTGGCTTATTTTGTGGGCGTGGTTTGATGGTCATGTGACAATTCTTTAGGATTTAGCAGAGGTACTGGTCTTCCAGGCTTTTAAGTGCTTGTAGAGCTGTACTGGTCTACCCATTTATTTTTGCAGGCAGTGGTCTACCCATTTATTTTTGCAGGCACCAGTCTACTCATGTATTTTTGCAGGCACTGGTCTACCCATTTATTTTTGCAGGCACCGGTCTACTCATGTATTTTTGGAGGCCCCGGTCTACCCATTTATTTTTGCAGGCACCAGTCTACTCATTTGTTTTTGGAGGCACCAGTCTACCACCAAACTGCCTTTTTTTTTAAATTTGATTTATATGCCACCCTTCTCCGAAGACTCAGGGCGGCTTACAATGTGCTCAGCAATAGCCTTCATCCTTTTTGTATATTTATACAAAGTCGGCTTATTGCCCCCACAACTGGGTCCTTTTACCACTGATCAGCTGTAGGGCGGCCCTTTGAAGCCCTGTGGCAAGAGTTTAAACAGTTTTTTTCCTTCTAGCCCATCAGCTGGGACTCAGGAGGCAGCAATAGAATGGGGGTGGGGCCAAATAAAAGGTAAGAATAACTCGGGGTGCAGGAGGTGCAGAACTGGTTCGGTGACATCATATCGTCACAGCTACCGGCTCGGCGGAACCGGGCCGAACTGGGAGGAACTCACCACTGGTTCTTTTGCTGATGACAGCAGATAATGTCATTTTAAAACACAAAAACCAGCAGAGGTCATATAATATCTGGCAAATTGGTAACCTATGTACATGATCCTTATTGTTAACAAAAAAAAAAAAATCAGATTATTCTTCCTATTTTTTTTTTTTTTTTGAGAAGGGAGACATTTTTCTCATCTTACGAAGGACGTTTCTCTGATCTTTTATTGTTTTCCTTTTTGTTTCTTGCTTGTTTTGATTTGTTGTTGATGATGTTGTTTTGTTGCTTTAAATGTGACAAAATCTTAACATTACCATTCTACGCAGTTTTTTTTTTTTTTAAAAAAAATTATACATTGTTCTTCAGATGCTGGAAATTAATTTGAGAGCATGGTAATAGATTGCCATGAAAATACACAAATCCAGAATGCAGACATAGAAATAAAAATGTCAGTATACTGAAGAGAATTTAAAAAAGAGGGTTTCTTTGTGATTTATATTGGAAGATTATGTTTAATTTCATAACATAAAGTAGGCTTCCTTATGTTATGAAACAAAAATAAATCAGAGCATTGCACCACTTAAAGCTATTGTTTGATGGATTAGTGTATTTGTGATGGGAGCACCACCAAAAGACCAGGTATAAGCAGATTGTCATGGAAAAGAATCGACACTATCTTGATCTTGACATAATCAATCAATCAATCAATCAATCATATAATCAAATAAACAAATCTATATAAATAAAAATGTAAATGTTCATTTGTTCAAAATCTTAAATCTCCAAAAGTTCTTCACCGATTGCTTTGAAATTTTGACACAACGTTGCATTCGAATACTCACATGTTTTTATATACCTATATTATATAGATGTCACACCCGTGACAGGTAAAAACATGCTTTTTTGAAAAACAGTGCCATCTGTTGAACATAAAAGCAACACACGCTATACGCAGAGCCCACCAGTCTTTTCACTCAGTCAATTGGATTCAGACCTCAGTTGCCTTTCTCTACGTTTCTTTTTGGACTTTAACGTCACAGCACCACAATGGCAGGCACGAGCTGGGTCTTTTCCCCTCAGCGCTGCCGCCGCCAAACCCACAAGCGTCCTCCTGATTAATGGAGTATGCCGTATCTTTGGCAGGGACTCTGATGCCGCCTGTAGTGCGGAGAGCTGTGAAGATGAAAGCAGTTATACCGCCAAGCTGGGAAACCAGCACCTGGAGGCTCCAGCTGGTCCAGAATGCAGCAGCGCGGGTAGTGATGGGAGCAACATGGCGCTCCCATGTAACACCGCTCCTGTGCGAGCTGCACTGGCTCCCGGTGATCTTCCGGGTGCACTTCAAGGTGTTGGTTATCACCTTTAAAGCGTTCCATGGCATAGGGCCTAGCTATCTCTGAGACTGCCTGCTGCTACCGACGACCTCCCATCGACCCGTGCGCTCCCACAGAGAGGGCCTCCTCAGGGTGCCATCAGCCAAACAATGTCAATCAAATAAACAAATAATTTAACCTGAGCTTGTAACTCTGCTTAGGATGGGTTCACTTTGTATCATCAAACTTATTGATTTTTGGCTTCTTGTACAGGGCTAACAGTTTTTTGCTCCTTTTCTGATAATCTGGAAAACAATTTTGTTGGTAATCATTGGTTTCATTATGATGGGCCTTTGCAAAAGATGCTAGCAATTATTTGGTTTTATTGGAATTTTTCTAGCTAAAAATTCCATTCCTGTTTATGAAGCATTCTAGGATGATTGAATAACAGGATAACAGAGTTGGATGGGAGCTTGGAGGTCTTCTGGTCCAACCCCCTGCTCAGACAGGAAACCCTAGACCATTTCAGCAAATAATTGTCCAATCTCTTCTGAAAAACCTCCATTGTTGGAGCACCCACAGCTTCTGGAGGCAACTTGTTCCACTGATTAATTGTTCTAATTGTCAGTTATTATTCTAATTGAGTCATTGACACCCGAAGTGGTCACTGTTGGAAAAAGGTTCTTTAACTTGTAGGCCATAAATTGAGTTTCAACTATTGTGGAAGATGAGATCTAAGCAATTGTTGAGCCTAGTGTTGTTCATTACCAACTGCTTCAGCCCCACAGTTGTAACAGCATTGTACAGGGTTGTATGTATAGGTTCAGTTGTACATTTGTTTAGGGTCCAATAAATAAGAGGCAAATTGAGGTCACCAAGAAAGATAATGGGGTGCGGGCTTGTTTCTCTTTGATTCTCTTTGCTAATCGTTATTGATCTTTGCTGTGTTTTGCTACTGTTTGCAAATATAGAAGAACTGATTATTGTATATGACTATGACGACTGGTAAGAAGACTTTGTTATTGGATTATCCCTGGACTATTGTTTTACTATCTACTGCTTTATATATGTATGACCTGGACTGTTTATTGGACTGTGCCTTATTACTATTTCCTGAAAGTAAGCACAACTCAGTATATCTGTGTGTTGACTGTGTTATTTCCTAAGTACTTTCAATCGCTTTTCATGTGCTACTCAAGGGTTGTTCTGAGAATTCCTCAACAAATGTCATAATCAGGGGCTCTGTAAGAAATGAACTGTGGTATTTTGGGACAGTTGCTGTTCTCCAAAGATGTTCTATGATGGAGAGAGAAGGAGATCTTTCTTTACCCTACAGCCAAAGTATCTCTTGAAATGAAAGCCTAACCTGTTTTTTTCCTTTTGGTTATGCCACTAGATATTCAGATATTCTGGAGAAAGAAAGAAAAACCATCTGTAAAATTCTGACACCTCTTCAGAATGTCACCTGGAATGCTGAGAAAATTCCAAGGGTACATTGCGCTTACTCTGGTTTAGCTTCCTTTGGAAAAAGGTCACCGAAAACATTTGACATTGAAAAAATACCTCAGCTTCTTTAGAAATGTAATCAATATGCAAATGAATCATGCTGTAGGTGGAGGCAAAGAGTACAACATGTTCAGAAGCAAGCTATATCATAGTACATCCAATTTCCAGAAAAAGGAAGCACTTCAAAATGCATTTTCCAGGTCTCAGATTAGGCCAGTTTCTGCCTTTCTCATTCTCTTACTCACTCTCTCTCTCTGTCTCTCTTTCTCTCTCTCTCTCTCTCTCTCTCTCTCTCTCTCTCCAGACTATCTCTCTCTTTCCTTCCTTCCTTCCTTCCTTCCTTCCTTCCTTCCTTCCTTCCTTCCTTCCTTCCTTCCTTTCTCTCTCTTTCTGTCTTTCGTCTCTCTCTCTCACTTTCTCTTTCTCTCTCTCTCCAGATTGGTACCCAAAGTCTGTCTCTCTCTTCCCTTCCTTCCTTCCTTCCTTCCATCCTTCCCCCCTCCCTCCCTCCCTCCCTCCCTCTCTCTCCCTCCCTCTCTCTCTCTCTCTCTCTCTCTCTCTCTCTCTCTCTCTCTCTAGATTGGTACCCAAAGTCTGTCCCTTTTTTTATTCTTTTTATAAGCTTTGATTTATTTTGAAATGGAAGGGGAAAAAAAATAACTTTCAGAGTCCTGCTTCTAGTAACTTTGGATCATTATTTGCAATTTCCCTAAGAGAAGATGCGCTGACATTTTGGCATTAACTAGCAGGAAGACTTCAGGTATTCTTTGGATGCCATTAACTTTACAAAAATGGAGGAAGGTGAACAAGAGCTGAAGACGCAGAAACCTGATCTAGACATACTGTGGAACAGAGTGGTACAATCCTGAAATAGGAGAAGGCATTATGTCACCCAGCTTTGGTGTAGATGAAAGCCATATTTTTGTACTTGTGTTGCTCCCTTGAAATAATATTGGATACATATCACTGCCTGGTGTAATGTTTCCTATTCTTCTTTTGTGCTAGGTAAACAGTAAAAAAGCCAACACAGTTCTAGGCTGCATTAACAGAGGGATAGAATCAAGATCACATGAAATGTTAATACTACTTTATAATGCCTTGGTAAGGCCACACTTGGAATACTGCATCCAGTTTTGGTCACCATGATGTAAAAAAGATGTTGAGACTCTAGAAAGAGTGCAGAGAAGAGCAACAAAGTTGATTAGGGGACTGGAGGCTAAAACATATGAAGAACGGTGGCAGGAACTGGGTATGTCTAGTTTAATGAAAAGAAGGACTAGGGGAGACATGATAGCAGTCTTCCAATAGCTCAGAGGTTGCCACAAAGAGAGAGTCAAGCTATTCTCCAAAGCACCTGAGGGCAGGACAAGAAGTGATGGGTGGAAACTAATCAAGGAGAGAAGCATCCTAGAACTAAGGAGAAATTTCTTGACAGTTAGAACAATTAACCAGTGGAACAACTTGCCTGCAGAAGTTGTGAATTCTCCAGCACTGGAAGCTTTTAAGAAGAGATTGGACAACCATTTATCTAGGTTTCTACAGACCAGATCTGATTGATCTAGTAAAGAAATAATTCTAGTACCTTCATCCTTTGGGGAAACAGAATTTAGAGACTTTTGACCTTGGCTTCTGAAGAAGAATGCTGTGGACTCTGTACCTGGAATATGGTAACCTGAAGGGTGATTCTGATTATTTGAAAATCCCCAATAAATCCACATGATGTTTCTGGAACATTGCTTCTCTGCAGACCATCCCATCTAGATGCTAATTGGAGAAAGGATTGTCTAAGGTGGTCTTTCCAAAGTCAACATAGGAATCATATGATCTCTCTCTCTCTCGCCCTCTCCCTCCCTCCCTCTCTCACCCACCCACCCATTCTCTCTCTCTTATCTATCTATCTGTCTATCTGTCTATCTATCTATCTGTCTGTCTGTCTGTCTGTCTGTCTATCTATCTATCTATCTATCTATCTATCTATCTATCTATCACCTATCACATATCACCTATCATCTATCATCTAACATGCATCCATCCATCCATCCATCCATCCATCCATCCTTCCATACATCCAACAATGGATGGGTGAAGAGAGAGAGAAAGACCAAACCATAGAGAGACAGAAATTGTTTCCCATGTGATGTTTTGGGTAAAAGGTATACATAAAGCTCAAATACTTTGGCCACCTAATGAGCAGAAAGAACTCACTGGAGAAGAGCCTAATGCTGGGAAAGGTTGAGGGCAAAAGAAGAAGGAGATGGCAGAGAATGAGGTGGTTGGATGGAGTCACTGAAGCAGTCGGCGGGAGCTTAAATGGACTCCGGAGGATGGTAGAGGACAGGAAGCCCTGGAGGAACGTTGTCCATGGGGTTGCGATGGGTCAGACACGACTTCACAACTAACAGCAACAAATACATAAAGCAGAACAGCTTTACTAAAATGTTTCTTGCTGGTCCATAGAGATGTGTTTTGTGGAATACTCTAAGGTAATATAGAGTGGGTGGTAGACTAGAAGGATATTAAAAGCTCCTTTCAGTCCCCCACCTCGTAACTGATCCATAATGTATCCAATAATTAGAGGTAACTACTTGGCTTGGTTCTCTCTGTAAGCAACCATGGATTGTTTTCAGGAGCTAAGGAAATCTAAACTTCGTTAATTCTCGATGGGAAAACCAGCAAGAAATTGCAGGGATGTATGCTGGACTGAAATGGGATGTGGTGGCTCAGTGGCTACAATGCTGAACTTGTCTATCAGAAAGGTCGGCAGTTCAGCGGTTTGAATCCCAACTTGTCCCAGCTTCTGCCAACCTAGCATTTCGAAAGCACATCAAAAATGCAAGTAGAAAAATAGGGACCACCTTTGGTGGGAAGGTAACAGCATTCCCTGTGCCTTTGGTGTTTAGTCATGCCGGCCACATGACCACGGAGACGTCTCTGGACAGCGTTGGCTCTTTGGCTTTGAAACAGAGATGAGCACCGCCCCCTAGAGTTGGGAACAATTAGCACATATGTGCGAGGGGAACCTTTACCTTTACCTTTTATGCTGGACTGAGAAATAAAAAAAAATTCTCCCCCTTCTCCCCTCCAAGAGAAAAGTAGATTTTTCCCCCCCAGAAAATTGCGAAGTAAACTGCAAGTGTGCAATATTGAGGTCTGAGTTCATTTTAAGATGATCTTCACTGTTTTGATGAGGACAAAGAACTAAGGACAAAAGGAAGTACTTCTGCAACACTGATTTAATTTCTAACAAAAAGAAGAAGAAGAAGAAAAAAAAAAGAAACTTTCTGCTTTTCTCACTTAGCCTCTCTCTCTCTCCCCCCCCCTCGTTTTCTTTTGCTCTTTACATTTTATTCCCAAGATGATTTTCAAGTGGAAGCAAGAATCTCTTTCAAGGCAAAATCATTATTATTTGCATAATACAGGCTTGCACTTAGTTAAGAATGCACATTTTTTATTACCGTTCCCTTGAAAAATCAGCCGGTTGGATTGAGGAATGGAAATGTCTCGTGAAAGTCCTAGATGTTTGGAGAAGGACAACTTTGTGACACATCACACCCAGGAGGAATGGTGTGGTGTACCCAAATGTCAAATCCTAGTGGCTCTCCTATTGTGAAAGTGAGCTTATCCTGCCTTTAAAAACATTGTCCTTCAAAAAACTGGTCATTGTTACACAACACCTTGCTTGTGGATTACCTGCTGCTAAAGGTGCCAGGTTTTGACCTTCCTCGCCAGCATTAGTCAACTCTGAACAGGATCCGTACCCAACATGGTGTCCGACAGGACTCATTGTTTAAGTGGGGCCTTGTCTCTACCCTTCAGTGTGACTGTGGTGCT
The DNA here is from genome assembly GCA_022577455.1 of Arizona elegans. Classification (NCBI taxonomy): domain Eukaryota; kingdom Metazoa; phylum Chordata; class Lepidosauria; order Squamata; family Colubridae; genus Arizona; species Arizona elegans. Next base: position 6,594,321 of record JAKOOJ010000032.1, on the reverse strand, counting down.
CCTCGACAAAATATCTACCACATTGTGTCTGTCAGGGTTCTGACGGATGCCCTAATTAAATTATGAGCCTTGAGCCAAGCTTCAAAAGAAATCCAGTTATTTATTAGGAGCTTCATGTCGGCACGTTCCCCTCCCCCCCCCAAGAGTGTGCCATCAATCACATTCACCAATGGAGCAATTTTGCAGGTTGTAGAGACCACTCCCCTCCAGCTGCTGTGGGTAACTCTGGGAGACAACCTTGAGAGAGATAAGTCTGGAATGTGCATCTGTCTTTGGCTGCCGTGCTGTTTCATTGGTTTCCCATCCCCCTTGCCTATGGCAACTCGAGAGCAGGCCAGGGATGCTTTGCGAGTTGACAGTGTCTGAATATCCATCAAGAGCTTATACCGGCCCAATGTCTGATTTTTTTCAACATAGACCACCCTGTCCTTGAATGGCTGGACATGAACTACGATAAGTCCATGTATTTGCCATACGCTAAATAAATAAAAAACCTGCTGCTAAATGTTGGGAATGGATCAAAGTGTATGGACTTCTCTCTTTTAATTCTTCTCAAGCTCAGTGGCTTGGAAAGCTTACTCTATCTAGAGATCCAAGCTGGAAGGAATGCAAAGAAGGGTAACCACAAGAGTAAAGGGATGAGAAATGAGATTTGTCAGGGGAGAGACATAAGAAACAAGAGTATATTTAGCCTGGAGAAAATGTGACTCAGGAAGGATGGGATGAGATGTTTCAAAACCCCAGAGGATTGTCAACACAAAAGAACGTCGGTCTCTGTTTTCTTCTTTCCCAGAATGAAGAACAAAGACATTCCAGGAAGACAGGTTCTCAAGGAAGGTTAAGAGAAGGGTTTTAAAGAATAAAACAATTTGAAAGTTGAAGCAATGATCAAAGCAGCTGGTGAGTTTCCTTCTTTTGGACACACTTAAACAGAAACTGGATGTCCAGCTGTTGTGAAGCCTTTAGCTTTCATTCATGTGTTAAACAAAGGATGGTACATAGTTGCCTTGACGGTTTCTTCAAACTCTAAAATGATATGGTTTGCCCAGGATGCGGGAGTAAGTTAGAACTGTGTCTGTAAGGTTTAGGATACTAAACTACCATATCTAGCCTACCATATCTAGCCTTCAGAAACCTGGAGAGAGACTGAAAGACTGCTAAGAAATTGCCTGTACTGTGGGCTATCTAAGGATGATCCAAATCTAGTGAACACATAGGTTGTTTTGATAGCATATAATGGTTGTTCACGTAAGAGCAGTGTGGTGGCCTAGTGGTGTAGATACTCACCTCCCACTCAGAAGGTTGAGAGTTGAATCCTAGGCAGAAATTTCTTTCTTCTAGGATGAAAAAAAAAAAAAATTGCTGTGAACCCCATGTGGAGTCAGAAAGGGCACCCGGCCAGTAAATGCTCAGATCCATCCGGTTGCCCAGACTCTACCTGAATTATGAAATTACAGGTTCATAAAAAGGTTTTTTTTAGTGGTTGCTCTTATAAAAAGATCATATTGGAGTGAAGGCTTATTGGTCTTCAGATGAACACCTAAAATAGAGCTAATTGCTCATAAAATATCAATTTCTCAGATGAGGATTTTTTTTTTCTCTCTCTCTCCTGTACCACTTGTCTTAGCCTTACTACTGTGGATTACTTACTGTCTTTCCTTATCTTGTTAACAGATTGTCTAAGCCTGCTAAGGATGCAATCAAGCTCATTTGCTTTTGTGACTCCTTATTTCCCCAGTTAACTACAGTAACCTTTCAAACACCAAAGCCATGGGAGATAGGCAGCCTGGTGGCCCCAAAGTTGATGTTGAATTGATGGTGAAAGATGAACTACTTTTGTGGAAGTGGGTTAATATTTAATGGAGGAAGCGGGGCATGTTATTTTCTCTTATGTACTGCCAATTGAATTTCTGAAAGCCTTTGAGTGATTGTAAGTAGCAGATGTAACACCACGGGGAAAAAAACTGTTCTTACTACCACCTGGCACAAGATGGTTTTATATTCTTTAACAGTTCCACACGCCTTTTGGTGAGCAGATACATGGATCAAAGTCCTCTTGTAAACTGAGAAAAATCAACAAAAGCAAGAAAGTCAAAATGATTGATAGACGTTGGCAGTTGGAAAACCTGTCCTAAAATATCAGAATCTTAAAGCTGAGAGATGGCACTGACACTGAAAATTGAATGCAGATCGGATGAAAGTAAAGGAAAGTTGGCTGACTGCTTGTTCTGGGAAAACTCTGAATTTTCTGCAGATCTTTTCATTAGAAATTACAACTGTACCTAGCACAACTGAACCATTATATGTTTTGCATCTTGCGACTACGGAGATTTCCTCTTTCCCTTTTTTCACTATTATTATTATTATTATTTTGCAAGTGGATCTAGATTCTTGAAGGTTGTTTCTGGAGAGAGAAAAATATATCTCATATGGGGGACTTCAGTTCAGGACTGTGTGCATTTGTTGAATTCTCTTAGCCAGCTGTTATAAAATATTTAAGCACCTGAGATATTTTTTTTTACTAAGAGATGCCTTCAAACGGAGAACTGTTCTGCCCCAGCTACGAACCCCAAAGAACACAGCACACACAAAGTCTGTACAAAACTTAAATTTACTAAAATAACTCAGTCTTTTCCAAACAAAGGCTGTTAATAAACTTTCTTAACAGCCTACAAGAAACCAAAGATAAAGTAATCACAATTTTACTAGGGTTGGCAGAAAGCCCAGAAGCAATTTGCAGAGAATCCAGACGCGAAGGAGAGTGAACTAAAGTGGTTCCCTACAATTTGCTTCAGTCGGCGTTCCTCCTTAAATAGGCTAAGGGAGTGGCCAATTAGCCCCAAGCCTTACTCTCGAGGAGACTTCCTCCTGAGGAGCCACTCCTGCCTTTTGGCAGCCCTGCATGCCCATACATCGAGAAGAGGCTCCTCCTCTTCTTCCTCTTCACTTATGGGAGCTTCTGGAGGTTCTGAAGGCCCTGGCTGAATCCCCGCCTCTGGCACCACATCTTCTCCAGCCTCCTCATTGTCTGACTCGAGTGCCAGCTGCACAGGCTGCTGGCGCAGCACCACACCAGCCTCCTCATTATCAGAATCATCTACAATCCACACAGGCCACTGACAGGCCACAACAAGAACGACTTTTGAACTCTCTAAACAAAACCTTGCTTCCATTCTTTGCCCCTGAAAGTATGCCTCGTTTTTGAATTATATGATTTTGTTTCCTTTGTTTAGATTTTAATTGTTCCTTAATTTCGAAGATGGTCCTACATTATGATTAAAATCAAGTCAAGGTTATGCAAGAGATAAAAATAATCGATATAGCAATGATCAGCAATAGCACTTCGACTTATATACCGCTTCACAGGGCTTTTACAGCCCTCTCTAAGCAGTTTACACAGTCAACATATTTCCCCCAACAATCTGGGTCTTCATTTTACCCACCTGGGAAAGATAGAAGGCTGAGTCAACCTTGAGCCTGGTGAGATTCGAACTGTCAAATTGCAGGCAACCAGCAGTCAGCAAACATAACCGGCAGTACTGCATTCTAACCACTGCACCACCTCGGCTCTTATCTTATATAGAGTAATGTTCTACCATAATGTTCTATATCAGGGATGTCAAACACAAGGCCAGTGAGTCGGATCCAGCCCACAATGTGGGCAGAACCAGCCTGCGGGGACATCCTGGAAAATGTAAGAGGCCGGCCCATATCACTTCGGCCCAGTCTACCCAATGCGGAGAGGTCCACCCAATGCAAAAAGGCAACATTGGGCCAATATGACTTCTACCCAAAGCAAGGAAGAAACATCGGGCCAGCGTGGCTTTGGCCCAGTCTACCCAGTGTGAAGAGGAAACATGCCAGCAGTTTGGGGAGTGGCATCAAGCTAGCCATGTCCACCCAATTGGCCACACCCACCCAGTTGGCCATGCCTGGCCACCCCCCTCCCCGAGGTCAACCACACCTCTGATGCAGCCTTCAATGAAATTGAGTTTGACACCCCTGTTCTATATGATGCTGCCATTGGTCAAATAAAGTATAATGATTGTATCAGTGGTGGGATTCAAATTTTCTTACTACTGGTTCTGTAGGCATGGCTTGGTGAGCATGGCAAGAGAAGGATACTGTAAAATCTCCATTCCCACTTCATTCAGGGGGAAGGATACTGTAAAATCTCCATTCCCTCCCCACTCCAGGGAAAGGATACTGTAAAATCTCCATTCTCAATCCACTCCAGGGGAAGGATACTGTAAAATCTCCATTCCCACCCCACTCTGGGGGAAGGATACTGCAAAATCCCCATTTCCTCCCAAATCAGCTGCGACTCAGGATGCAGAGAATAGATGTGGGTGGGGCCAGTCAGAGGTGGTATTTACCAGTTCTCCGAACTACTCAAAATTTCTGCTACTGGTTCTCTCTCTCTCTCTCTCTCTCTCTCTCTCTCTCTCTCTCTCTCCCTCTCTCCCTCTCTCCCTCTCTCCCTCTCTCCCTCTCTCCCTCTCTCTCTCTCTCTTTCTTTCTCTCCCTCTCTTTCAACAAAGCAATCAATGCAACATGTAATCTATCAGCAAAGATAATAATTTAAAAGGGCAAATATTTATGGAAGTAGAGGTGTTTTTCCATCTGCCTTTTAAAACTGAGTCTGTGTGCTTCTCTCCTTTGAAAGTTTCCTGATAAATGTGAGTTTTCAAAAGTTCTTAATTATCTGCAAATTGTCATTTAGAGCCAAATAATTAGAAGAAGCGTTTAAATGAGAGGAAGCTGTTAGACCTGCCCTGAGATAAAACACATTGTCAGGCATATTAACTGGTAAACACAATCTTATTGGATGTTGGATAAAAATATTCTAATTTACAATAGGTCACATTTATGCTGTCTTTTTAAAAACGCGAAAATAAATACACTGCTTAAGCAGGTGCTGTCAAAGTTTCCCTGACCTTTATCTTCCAAACAAGCAAACTGCAAAACGAAAGAATAGTATCAAGGGGCTGCAATTAAAACCCAGCACCTTATTGTATTAAAAATAAAATAGCTATTTAATTCCTGTAAAATGTAACAGGTTCATACAATTGAAAGGAAACCAAAAAGACCAATTAAAGAGGATAAGCGGAATCTTTTTTTTTTTTTTTGGAGACGGCTGAAATTAGTTAATAAATTTGGGGAGGGGTTATTTTATTTATTTATTTATTATTTAAATTTTTATACCGCCCTTCTCCCAAGGGACTCAGGGCGGTGCACAGCCAAAATAAAACACATATATCCATAAAATTAAAAAACAATTTAAAACATATTAAACAATTTGGCCCTATATTAAAAACTAAAACATCCATTAAAATTCGTTCTTAAGCCAGCCCAGCCTGTTGAAGCAGTAAAGTCTTTTTTTTTTGTTTTAAAAACAAACTTTATTAAATAAAAAATAAATAAATAAAATTGTATAAACATTCACAACCTTAAAATATAATCAACAATGTCAACAAACAACAACGTATATATAATGTATATAAGTACACATATATACAAACCTAATTTTCCCTTTTTTCCCCTTAATGATGGTATATAATTATTACTTTTAATTCCATACTAAATTTTGACTTTACTTTCTTTTCCATTGGTTTATCCACTCATACCAACTGTCCCATATCTTAAAATACTTTGAGTCTTCCTTGTCTTTCAATTTCAATGTTAGTCTATCCATTTCTGCACATGTGTAAATTTTTTGAATTATTTGCTGCTCCGATAGCAGTTGATCTGTTTTCCAAACTTGTGCTAGGGCTAACCTAGCTGCCGTAATTATATGTAATATTAGGTCCTTTTTTTCCTTTCTAAAGTTTTGTTTAATCAGTAAAGTCTTAAGGGCATGGTGAAAGGTGCGTAGGTCAGGGATCATACGAATCTCCGGGGGCAGTTCATTCCAGAGGGCAGGTGCCCCCACAGAGAAGGCTCTTCCCCTGGGGGTTGCCAGTCGACATTGTTTGACTGACGGCACCCTGAGGAGTCCCTCTCTGTGGGAGCGAATTGGCCGGTGGGAGGCTATCGGTGGCAGAAGGCGATCTCATACATACCCAGGTCCTAAGCCATGGAGCGCTTTAAAGATGGTAACCAGCACCTTGCATCGCACCCGGAAAACAACCGGGTTGAAAGTAGGTAAAAAGCTTTTTTAAAAAAAGCATTTGTATGCTACACACCAAGGCAGCTCTGTTCCCATTTGATGCCAGTCCTATTTCAATTCCATGTCAAGCCAGCCCCTAACTCTCTCCGGAGAAAGAAACTAATCCGTGTTCACAAATAAACCATGTAAATTCAGCAGGTTCTGCTTAGGCTTGTTTTGCCTGAACTGGTTTCCATTTTCGTTTTTCTTCTTTTCTTTTCTTTTTGAAAAAAAAAACAATCTGTATTCCAGATTATTTCTGCAATTCACAAAAGAAAAGGAAAAAAAAAACACACATAGCTTCTTCAAGAAGATAATTTAATATCGAGTACATCCTAGCTGCTTCAGCGAATCTTTGATTCTGATGGTGTGAATTATAATTAAAATATATATTATAATTATAACTATAATATATATAATATATTTTTTTAAATTTGATTTATATGCCGCCCTTCTCCGGAGACTCAGGGTGGCTTACAGTGCATTAAGCAATAGCCTTCATACTTTTGTATATTTATAAAGTCAGCTTATTGCCCCCACAAACTGGGTCCTCAATTTACCTACCTTAGAAAGGATGGAAGGCTGAGTCAACCTTGAGCCTGGTGAGGTTCGAACTTACAGTAATTGCAGACAGCTGGTGTTAATCACAATGCTATCAGTCTGCTCAGCCACCAGGCCCTGGTATAATACACACACAGAGAGATGCACACACACCCATAAAACCTAAACAATTCTTTTATGAATTAGCAATAGCAATAGCTCTTAGACTTATATACCGCTTCATAGTGCTTTACTGTCCTCTCTGAGTGGTTTACAGAGTCAGCATATTCCCCCCAACAATCTGACTCCTCATTTTAAAGACCTTGGAAGGGGGGAAGGCTGAGTCAACCTTGAGCTGGTCAGTATCGAACTCCTGGCAGTGGGCAGAGTTAGTTTGCAATACTGCATTCAAATCACTGCACCACTGCAGAAATAATCTGGAATATAGATTACTTTAAAAAATAAAAATAAAATAAATCATTAAAATGTTACCAGTTGAGGAATAAAAGTAAAGGTAAAGATTCCCCTCGCACGTATGTGCTAGTCATTTCTGACTCTAGGGGGCGGTGCTCATCTCCATTTCAAAGCTGAAGAGCCAGCGCTGTCCAAAGACATCTCCGTGGTCATGTGGCTGGCATGACTAAACACCGAAGGCGCATGGAACGCTGTTACCTTCCCACCAAAGGTGGTCCCTATTTTTCTACTTGTATTTTTTAAGTGCTTTCGAACTGCTAGGTTAGCAGAAGCTGGGACAAGTAACGGGAGCTCACCCCATTACGCGACACTAGGGATTCGAACCGCTGAACTGCTGACCTTTTTGATCGACAAGCTCAGCGTCGTAGCCACTGAGCCACTGCGTTGAGGAAAAGCAATTGTAATTGTAACAGAACCTTTATTTCCAAATAATACTTTTTGTTCCTGCTTTTATTTTTAATCTGACCATTAAGATCCCTGGTGGCTCAGTGTTTAGAATGTGGAATTGCAGGCTACTTCTGCTGACTGCCAGCCACCTGTAATTTGGCAGTTTAAATCTCACCAGGCTCAAGGTTGACTCAGCCTTCCATCCTTCCGAGGCCAGTAAAATGAGGACCCAGATTGTTGGGGGACTCTGTAAACTGCTTAGAGAGGGCTATAGAAACATTTTGAAGCAGTATATAAGTCTAAGTGCTATTGCTATTATCTTGGCTGTTGCTTTTCATCCTGTCCCTTATTCCTTCTCCTCTTTACAGTTATTTTTTTGATATAAAGGGATTGTCCACCCCTAACGATGGAACATACATTTTCAATAGACAAATCTCTAGCTTCTATTGCTTTGAGGACACTTATAAGGTACTATCAAAAATCCCACATAAATCCCACTGACCTAGAACAATAGCCTTCTCCTACCTCATCAACTATAGTATCAAAATCTGTATTCCAGAGCTTGGAAAATAAAATAAGGTAATCAAGTTTAATATCATTGATGCTTTGATGTGTTTGTCATCTGCACCTCTATTTGGTTTGGTTCTGCAACCCAACAAGACAGACACAGACTTCAGAGTCAAAAAGAGGGCTGTGAAAATATTTACAGACCCCCTCACATCCTGGACATAAACTGTTTCAACTCCTACCTTCAAAACGACGCTATAGGGCACTGCACACCAGAACAACTAGACACAAGAACAGTTTTTTTCTGAATGCCATCACTCTGCTAAACCAATAATTCCCTCAACACTGTCAAACTAATCTCTAAGTCTGCATTACTATTAATCTTCTCGTCGTTCCTATCACCCATCTCCTCCCACTTATGGCTGCATGACTGTAACTTTTTGATGTATCCTTACGATTATATTGATTGTTTCCTAGTATCTTTTGATTGCTTATTTGTACCCTATGACTATCATTAAGTGTTGTATTTTACAATTCTTGATGAATGTATATTTTCTTTTTATGTACACTGAGAGCACCAAAGACAAATCCCTTGTGGGTCCAATCACACTTGGCCAATAAAGAATTCTAATCTAATCTAATGTTTCAGAATTGTACCGAATATCAATAATCACCAGACAGTCATTCTGAATACCAAAGCTGTGCATTTACTTGAATTCTGAAAGATTGTTTTTAAATCCCTGTAAACAGATGGGGCTTAGTTGCACAGGAGAGCAAACGCTCTCGTATCTGTTGCATTGTCAAAGTAACTAATAAGAGCACAGAATGTTATTGTGCGTAAATAGCGACACATACGACATTCATGGAAGAAGGTCACAAATAAAACTCACAATTCATTTCTGGGGGAGGGAGGGAGATTCAGTCTTGAACTCATCAGCTCAGCAGGACTGTAAGGTAACCTGGTGAGTTCAAAAAAGAAGCATGTGGCAAGCCATTTGCTTATTCTTGCCAAGTAAATTACACGGATGTGTACATAAAGTCAGCAGGGGACAAGTGTAAGTGAAAGGATAATTTACTGTTATGAATTTACCTATCAGCTGTAGCCAGGATAAGCTGCTGGGGCAGGACAAGGCTCACATTCAAATGCTACACCCATAGTCATTCCCCTGGATCACTACACGAATTTCCCTGTCTAGAGAATAGAATAGAATAGAATAGAATAGAATAGAATAGAATAGAATAGAATAGAATAGAATAGAATAGAATAGAATAGAATAGAATTCTTTATTGGCCAAGTGTGATTGGACACACTCAGAATTTGTCTTTGGTGCACACGCTCTCAGTGTACATAAAAAGAAAAGATACATTCGTCAAGAATCATAAGGTACAACACTTAATGATAGTCATAGGGTACAAAGAAGCAATCAAATCATACTGAGATACAATATAAATTGTAAGAATACAAGCAACAAAGTTACAGTCATACACTCATAAGTGGGAGGAGATGATTGGTAGGAACAATGAGAAGATTAATAGTAATAGTAATGCAGATTTAGTGAATAGTTTGACAGTGTTGAGGGAAGATGAGGAGGATTAACCAGTATTTGGCAGGACTTTAAAAGTTCTGCTTTGATGCCTTCACACGTTCCCAGATCTTCACCTCTGTATATGTTTACTTCTCTTTATCACGTTCTCATCATATGCTACACAATAACTGCTGAAAGACACATGATTCAAGTTTGTTTTTAATCTTTTTTTTTTCTTCATTCAGAAGTTTAATGAGTTTCCATCCAGGGCTGTGGATGGATTAAAATAGCAATAGCAGTAGCAGTAGCAGTAGCACTTAAACTTACCGTGTTTTCCCCAAAATAAGACTCTGTTTTCTATTTTTTTGAACCCCGAAATAAGCACTTGGCCTTATTTTATTTTATTTTTAATTTTGATTTATATGCCATCCTTCTCCGAAGACTCAGGGTGGCTTACAATGCGTTAAGCAATAGCCTTCATACTTTTGTATATTTATACAAAGTCAGCTTATTGCCCCCACAAACTGGGTCCTCATTACACCTACCTTAGAAAGGATGGAAGGCTGAGTCAACCTTGAGCCTTGGAGAGATTTGAACCAGCAGTAAATTGCAGGCAGCTGTGTTAATAACAGGGTGCGTAGACCACTGTACTATCAAGGCACCCCTTCAGGGAGGTCTTATTATTTTGGGGCACGTGGCGCAAGACGGGGCTCCTTTTGCTGTGTTACCTGATTTCGAGCTCTGTCTCCCTAACCCTAACCAGAGAAAACGGCAGGGACTGACTGCATTTAAATATTTTCAGAAAGGGCTTATTTTTGGGGAGGGCTTATTTTTAAGGAGGCCTTATTTTTGGGGAGGGCATACTTTGGAGTGGCTTATTTTAGCGCATGCGCTCAAAAGCCCAATTGGGCTTATTATCAGGGGATGTCTTATTTTCAGGGAAACACGGTATACACCGCTTCATATTGCTGTACAGCACTCTCTGAGCAGTTTACAGAGCCAGCATCTCATCCCCAACACTCTGAGTCCTCATTTTATCAAATTCGGAAGGATGGAAGGCTGAGTCAACCTTGAACGAGTCAGAATTGAACGCCTGACAATGAGCAGAGTTATCCTGCTGCGCCACCACAGCTCTTGATGTCTCCCAGGGACCAGTTCAGTGGTGAAATCCAATTTTTTTTTACTACCGGTTCTGTGGGTGTGGCTTGGTGGGCATGGCTTGGTGGATGTGGCAGGAGAAGGATACTGCAAAATCTCCATTCCCTCCTCACTCCTGGGGAAGGATATTGCAAAATCTCCATTCCCACCCCACTCTGGGGCCAGCCAGAGGTAGTATTTGCCGGCTCTCCGAACTACTCAAAATTTCTGCTACCAGTTCTCCAGAACCTGCCAGAACCTGCTGGATTTCACCCCTGGACCAGTCCAATATTGTCCCAATGCTGGCCAATACTTTTACCAGAATGGCTCTCAGCTACCTTATAGCAACACCCAAAGAGGAGAATCCAGCACACGAATGCCAGAGAACCACTTAAAAGCAAACCCATCGTGTAAAACCAATGTTGAAAAGAGCACAGAAGATGGACACATTATCTGATTGCACAAGGGCAGATATTTATACCGTGCAACAATACGACATAATAAGACCATCTGAACAATCAGCCTGGTAAAAGGAAGGAATCCTATTTTCATTTATATATATATATATATATATATATATATATATATATATATATATATATATATATATATATATATATATATATATATATATATATATATATATATATATATTTTCTCAGGTTTTCGCGGGTGTTTGTATGTAGGTCTTTGGTTATTCGGGTCTTCTCCTACGTAAAATTGGAAGTGTCTTGGCGACGTTTTGCTCCTGGAAGCACGAAGCCGAGAACACCAGCCTGAAGATGACGAATGAGACTTCATCGAAACGTCGCCAAGACACTTCCAATTTTACGTGGGAGAAGACCCGAATAACCAAAGACCTACATATATATATATATATATATATATATATATATATATATATATATATAATTATTATTTATTACATGTATTTATATGCCACCATTCTCCCGAAGGACTCAGGGCGGCGAACACAAGTTAAGAAACAAGTACAATAAAATCATAATTTAATCCAAATAATTAATTAGTAGTAAATAATAAAGCCCGGAATCAGTCTCAGCCTATTTGTTTGAAAAGCCAAGTCTTCAAGTCCCGACGGAAGGAGCGGAGATCAGGAGCCATCCGGAGCTCAGTAGGCAATTCATTCCAGAGGGTGGGAGCACCCACAGAGAACGCCCTACCCCTGGGCACAGCAATGTGACATTGGCTCACCGTCGGAACCCTGAGGAGAGCGGCCCTATGTGAGCGAACAGGACGGTGAGAGGCAGGCAGGAGAAGGTCATGCAAATATCCTGGACCTAAGTCATGAAGGGCCTTATAGGTGAGGACTAGCACCTTGAAGCGGACTCGGAGAACCACTGGTAACCAGTGCAGCTCATGCAGGAGAGGTGTTATATGGGAGTAATGAGGGGCTCCCATAACAACCTATGCAGCTGCATTCTGGATCAGCTGGAGTCTCCGGGTGCATCTCAGGGGCAGGCCCACGTAGAGGGAATTGCAGTAATCCAAGCGGGAAGTAACCAGGGCATGAGTGACTGGTTACATATACATATATACATATATGAATATATATACATATATTCAAGCCTAAATTACTTGGGGATTCATTTAAATAGCTGACTTTGTTAAGGTGTTTAATTGATTGGGTGCCAGGTATTAGCCTTTTGAGTGGAACTGTCTGTGACACACTTCCTCCACTATTGTGTCTCAGTTGATATTATAATGATAAATGAGACCTGATTACATAGCATTTTCAGCAGCGCTGATTTACATATTTGCGGAAATCTGTTGGGATTGGGTTTTTATAGCTCCGGTAATTTGTAGGCTTTTGACATTGCTTTGGGATAACTTGTCTAATTGCCGTTCCCTCCTGATCAGAGTCGAGGCTGTGTCAACGGTGACTTGCCATGGTCATCAAACTGCACAGTTGCTGGATGAGTTCTCCGTGTTTTGAGCTTGTCATTGAAACTTCCTTCCAGAGTTTCAACTTATTACCAACTCAAGAGAATGAAGCTGGGGGAGAGAATAGGAAAAAGGAAACCGAGACTGATGTATGTGGGAAAGGCTTGCAAAGTAATGTTCTTGACTTGTGGTGGGACGCTGCTGGTTTAACAACCAGTTCGGTGAGCACGTATTTTGCACACACATGTGTTTAAAGCGCTTGCGCGCAGTGCTGAAAATGGAGCATTGAGAAACTCAGCTGCTTACTTTCCAAGTCAGCAACGGTAAGTAGAACAGCGAGAGGGGGAATCAGCTGTGCCACACGATTGAGATGAGGTAGAAAGCAGGAAATAAAGGACAGGATGGGGAGGGGGGCAGCTGATTGTCGGAGCTACTGGTTCGTCCGACCCGGTCTGAACTGGCTGAATGCCACCTCTGCTTTTGACTCATGAATAACAATGAGTAGTGGTGAAGCGGCTGATTTAATTAAATGGCCAGGTTCCGTAAGTCTCTTTCCTTCAAACCACTGCAAAATCCAATGTCAAATCAGGTAAACACAATCCTCCCCTTTCCTCTGCACCAGTGATGGGTTCCTCCCGGTTCGGCCCGGTTCGGCCAAGCCAAGAGTGGTGACAATATGATGTCACCGAACTGGTTCTTTTTGTTTGAGAGCTGCCCGCCGCCGTGTTATTCTTACCTTTTATTTGGCCCCGCCCCCAATCTATTCGCTGCCTTCCGAGCCCCAGCTGATTGGCTAGAAGGAAAAAAAAACTGTTTAAACTCTTGCTGCAGGGCTTCAAGGGGCCACCCTACAGCTGATCAGTGTTAAAAGGCAGTGTGTTGGTAAACCAGTGCCTCCAAAAACAAATGAGTAGACCAGTGCCTGGTAGACCAGTGCCTCCCAAAACAAATGAGTAGACCAGTGCCTCCAAAAACAAATGGGTAGACCGGTGCCTCCAAAAACAAACGAGTAGACCAGTGCCTGGTAGACCAGTGCCTCCCAAAACAAATGAGTAGACCAGTGCCTCCAAAAACAAATGGGTAGACCGGTGCCTGGTAGAACGGTGCCTCCAAAAACAAATGAGTAGACCGGTGCCTCCAAAAAACAAATGAGTAGACCGGTACAGCTCTGCAAGCAGTTAAAAGCCTGGTAGACCAGTACCTCTGCTAAATCCTAAAGAATTGTCACATGACCATCAAACCACGCTCACAAAATAAGCCACGCCCACAGAACCCGGTAGTAAAAAAAAATTAGAACCTACCCCTGCTCTACACCTTGTAACATCAACAACTGTCATTTCTCTCCATTGTAACATGTCTTCATTCCATGTTTTAATATAATTGTTTTTGAAATGCTGGTCAATGATTTGTAATACAATGCAACCTTAGGCTGCATCAATAGAGGAGTAGATCATGTGTTAGCTAGATTAGTACTTTACCGCTTTATAAAGCCTTAATAAGACCACATTTGGAAGATAGCATTAGACTAGCTCCCTTCCAACTCTGTTATTCTATGTTCTATAATAATAACATAACACTTAGCCTTATATACTGCTTCACAGTGCTTTACAGCCCTCTCTAAGCAGTTTACAGAGTCAGCATCTTGCTCCCAACAATCTGGGTCCTCCTTTTTCCCGACCTCAGAAGGATGGAAGGCTGAGTCAACCTTGAGCCACTAGGAATCGAACTCCTGGAGTGAGCAGTGAGTTAGCCCTACAGTACTGCATTCTAACCACTGCGCCCCTACGGTTCTTATGGTTATTTTAGGAGTTCGATAGCATACAATTCACGTTTATCAGAGTGATCCTCAGATATTCTTCTTTCTTCTCAATCTTCTCAGAAATGTTTCCCCCACCCCCCACCCCCAAAAAATCTCATAAATCCAATCTAAAACTAAGGACCTCCATACCATTCCTTGGATGATACACATAAAATCCCAACAATGAATTGGGATTGTATATGACCCAAGAAAATTCTACAGGATGTGAAAATTCACGTGGTTGGTGACTCTCTTAACCCTAGTGCAGCGGTCAGCAACCTGCGGCTCTGGAGCCTCATGTGGCTCTTTCACCCCTCTGCTGCGGCTCCCTGTCACTCAAAATATGTGTCACAACCGCCAATGTGTGACACCTGCTGTCATGTGATTTATTGAGTGTTTCAACCCCAGGTATTATCCAACCATGAATAAATCCAAGAAAAGAAAATTTTCAGAAGAAAATAGAACGTTTAATTCAACTACATACAGTATGCTAGTTTTGTGGCCACTCAAGAAATAGTCAGGCACTTAGATCCCCAAAAGGTAGCCTGTATGTACCCGAATTTACAACCTACATGTTGGAGATGTAAATGTGATGAAGCAACGTATTTTCATGTATGGTGGACATGTAAGAAAATTAAGGCATTTTGGATTAAGATATGGTGGATTATACAAAATATTCCTAAAAGGAAGATAAAATTTACTCCACTGGGTATAATTGAAGGATATACAGTTACAGAGACTAATTTGATTTTGAATTTAATAACAGCAGCCAGACTTTTGGTGGTGCAATATTGGAAAAAGGAAGAAATACCTACTATTGAAGAATGGACATTAAAAGTAGCTAATCTGGCGGAGATGGCTAAAATCTCTGCATATCTGAAGGACCGTTCAAATGAAAGATATGTACTGGAATGGAGAAGATGGATTGATTATATACAAAACAAATACGGGACTAAAAAGTTGCAAATAGCTTATGAATGAAATATTTAGGTGATTTTTTTTCCTACTTTGATATTTTAGTACCTATGGCGGAGTTAAAGAGTAAGGGGAAGTTAAGAGTTTATAGTTAGTTTGCTTATGTTAGATTATGTTTGTTAAATGCAATACCCTGTAGTTTGCTCTGGGAAGTTGAGGGGGGGAGGGAGAGGGGAAGGGGTGGGGGAAGGGGGGGAATTTGTTTGTAAAACATTTTAAAACTTTTCAATAAAAAAAAAAAAAGAAATAGTCAGGCACGGGAAGGTTTTTGTGGCTCCCGGTGTTTTCTTTTCTGTGGGAAACGGGTCCAAATGGCTCCTTGAGTATTTAAGGTTGCAGATCCCTGCCCTAGTGATAGTTGGGAGGACATTCTTCTGACCAGCGTGAGTAATATCACAATTTTTCAGAAGAGCTTCATGGCTCAGCGCTAACAGTCAAGGTACTAATTTGTTTGCTTGCCAGGGTGCAGCGACAGTAATACCATCTTCTCAAAAGCAACTCATCTGCAGGGGAACTAAATACGGAAGAAGAAGGAAAAAACCCAAATTTCATTCAGACCTCAGAAGGTTGAAATATCCTTTTGCTGATTAACTATAATAGCAGGGTAAAGCTGCAAACTGCATTTTACAGGAGTCAGGATTCACCTGATTAAGTGATGAAAGGCCATCTACAAATGGAGCTGTAAGCCCCTTTTTCACAAATCATACTTCAGCACTCTTATTCATTGTAACCAATCATTTTTATATCTCGGCTGCAGTATTTACTCGCATTATCAATAATCTGGTTTAGCCCCTCATCATCTTGTTACATTTCAGTTGGAGTCTAGTGCTTCGAAATTACTGGTCTTCTCGTGCAATTTGGTTTAACTCAGTATCTTACATTACATTCTCACACTTATGAAGACGGTGTCATTTTCAAAAGTTATGTCCCCACGCTGAGATCTCGGCAACATTATATCTGTTTTATTTTGCCTTTTTTTTTTTTCTCCCTCACAATTGACTGTGCTCAGCGGGGAAATCCCCCCTGGTTCTATCCGGCTCGCTGAACCGGTAGCACCGGTGATGGGAAGCTCTGCCCACTCGCCGGGACATCATTATGTCCCGTTTCTTTACCATCTGCACATGCACAGAAGGTTCTGCACATGTGCAGAAGAGGTACATGTGTGCATAGCACGCTTGTGCACTCCCACACGCTCCGGTTCCCGAACTAATAGCGAAGGTAAGTGGATTTCAGGAGGAAGCTGACTGTGCTTCCTGCTTAAGCTTAGCGTGGACCTCAAATAAGTCTCATCAACTTTTCTGAATAGTCCCATGTAATGGTCTTAATCATTAGTATTAGCCTCAATTAAGATGGGCAACATGTATTTCATGGAAATGAGATAGATCCCACAGTTAAATCTTAAGCTTTTTGGTGTAAAGCCCATGAATTAATTTCTAGGGGCTAATTTAAGGAGATTTATTTTGATAAACCACCTTTGTTTTTAATCCATGCTACTAGCACAAAAATATCCTCTTCTTCCTTTATGTGAAAATATTCCAGAGGTGGTGTGGATAGCAGATAGCTTTACGCAATGGAGGGAATGGGTGGAGAAAGGGACACTAAAGATGGACAAAATTCAGCAGTCCATCTGCACTTAAAAGAAAAAGGCCACTCTTGAAGACAGCAAAGTCTACATTTTGGACAGAGAGGACTGCTGGTTTGAATGACGGCTCAAAGAGGCCATCTACATAAAGATTGAATAGCCCTCTTTTAACAAAGGGGGAAGGAATATGACACCACCTACCATATTTTTTGGAGTATAAGGCACTCCGGAGTATAAGACGCACATTAGATTTTGGGGAGGAAAACAAGGGGGAAAAAATTCTGCCTCTGCCTACCGACATCAATCTGTATTCATCTGGCTAGCATCCTTCCAGCAAACAGCGAAAAGCCTGGTCAGCTTCAGCATGTTATTGCAGCCCGATTCAGCACAAACAGCTGATTGGTGGTTGGTTCAGCCTCACGGAATGCTGCCAATCAGCTGTTCCAGGCTGCGGGGATCGCCACAGCCCATCGCCGCCTCCGCGCATCATGTTTTTGGCCTCCACACGCTCTGTTTTAGACCCGTTCTAGACTGCAGGGATTGCCACAGCACATCAGTGCCGATCGCCGCCTCTGCGCATTGTGTTTTTGGCCTCCGCACACCCCATTTTTGGCCTCTGCACATCACATTTTTGGCCAGTTCCACACCTGGAACTGGCCAAAAATGTGACACATGGAGGCCAAAAATGTGACATGTAGAGGCCAAAAACACAATTCATGGAGTCAGTGATCAGCAGCAATGTGTTGTGGCAATCCCTGCAGTCTAGAACGGGTCTAAAACAGAGCATGCGGAGGCCAAAAACATGATGCACGGAGGCCGAAAATGGCCAAAGGGTGGGCGCTGGCAGGTGGGCAGGGCTTCAGCAATATTGGATGTATAAGGCGCACAGACATTTCCACTCATTTTTTGAGGGGGGGGGGAAGTGCGTCTTATACTCTGAAATGTACAGCATCTCCTGTTTACAACACAATCCTTTCAGCAATTCCAAGAAGGCTCCATACCCATTTGTACTATTTAGGTGACCCTGAGGGCACAGATATACCTCCAAGTGGCCTCAACAACCCTCAGAAAGAGTGCTAACAACCAGATATATGCAAGGTATATAAATCCTTCCATTCTCCACCATTCAATCAGAACTGAATAAGCTTTTTGGATGAGAAGTGAAAGGTCTTCAAGGAAAAAAATAAAGAAAATCCAGGTGCCTTTTAGAAAAAGCACCATTGGAACAACCATGTCCTAGATGACTGAGAATCTCCATAGACAAGAGAAACTAAAGATGGGAGAATAATTTTGATGAGGAAGGCTCCTTGAGGCTGGTGCTTATTTGAAAGGGGGATGGATTGATATATACAGGAAACAAATAATGTCAGAAAAACCTAAAGTCCATCTACAGTTAAAGATAAAGGTAAAGGTTCCACTCGGACACATGTGCTAGTCGTTCCCGACTCTAGGGGGCGGTGCTCATCTCTGTTTCAAAGCCGAAGAGCCAGCACTGTCCAAAGTTGTCTCCATGGTCATGTGGCTGGCATGACTCAATGACAAAAGCACATGGAATGCAGTTACCTTCCCACCAAAGGTGGTCCCTATTTTTCTATTTGCATTTTTTATGTGCTTTCGAACTGCTAGGTTGGCAGAAGCTGGGACAAGTAACGTGAGCTCACCCCATTATGCGGCACTAGGGATTCGAACCGCTGAACTGCAGACCTCCTGATCGACAGGCTCAGCATCCTAGCCACTGAGCCACCACGTCCCCTCATCTACAGTTAAGAGCCCGCAATAAAATCAGTATTCTGGTAAGCACATTTTTAGTACAAAATCTAAAAAGTGTGCCACTGAATTTTCTTGGGGTTGATCTGGGTGTCTGCATGTCTGGGATCCCATATTTTCATTTTAAAACAAAGTTACTTCATTCTTTTTTTTTTTTTCTGAAAAAAAATATCTGAATGATATCAGTTTACTTCCACGCTTGCATTTTTCTGAAAGCTGAAATGCGTTTAGTCGTTTTTAAAAAATAGCACCAAAATGTGAATGAAAACATTCGCAAATACAAATACACAGTCGTTATCCTTGGCAGTTTCTTCAAATTAATTTTCATTTGTCCTTCATATGTTTACAGCTAAGGCCTTCTCCCGCTTCATCCAAGAAGACTTGTTAAATGGCAGTTAAATATATTAGCTGGCTGACCTTTCTGACCTTAAAAGGCCTTTATCGGCTTTGTAAGGATTTGAATTTTTCAATTGCTTGTCCTTCCATTAATAAATCACTTTATTAAACAAAGGAATCCTGGAGTGATGTAAGTTTTCAAGCATCGGTGGGCAACCTGAGAATATAAATGTGAATCTCTGGGATAAATTAAAGTTCATTACTCCCACATTGTCAACTACAGCAAAGAGATGCATCTTTCTTCATTTTAAACTTCCTTTTTTTACCACTTTCAGGACTACCGATAGCATGAAAAGATTGAGGGCTCAGTTTGACTGTCATCAGGAACTCAAGTTCTTAGAGTAGACCCATATTTTGGCTTTCTTAGAGTTCAAAGAAAACTTGAAGATTTCTGAAGAGCGAGATAGTCACTATGCCACCTTATCTCCAAAAAATATAGCTCCTTCCTGCTTGCCTTCCTTCCTTCCTTCCTTCCTTCCTTCCTTCCTTCCTTACTTACTTCCTTCCTTCCTCCTTCCCTCCCTTCCTCCCTTCTTCCTCCCTTTCTCTATCCTTTGTTTCTTCTTTCCTTCCTTCTTTCCTTTCTCTTCCCCCCTCCATCCCTCCCTCCCTTCTTCCTCCCTTTTCTCTATCCTTTATTTACTTTGTTTCTCCCTCTCTTCTTCCTTCCATTTTTCTATCCTTTATTTCCTTCCTTCCTTCCTCCTTCTGCCTTCCCTCCCTTCCTCCCTTCTTCCTCCCTTTCTCTATCCTGTTTCTTCTTTCCTTCCTTCCTTTTTTCCTTTCTCTTCCCCCCTCCATCCATCCCTCCTTCTTCCTCCTTTTTCTCTATCCTTTATTTACTTTGTTTCTCCCTCTCTTCTTCCTTCCATTTTTCTATCCTTTATTTCCTTCTTTCCTTCCTCCCTCCTTCTCTCCCTCCCTCTCTTCTTTCTTCCTTTTCTCTATCCTTTGTTCCTCCCTCCTTCCTTCCATCTCTTTTTCCTTCCTTTTCTCTATCCTTTATTTCCTTTGTTTCTTCCTTCCTCCCTCCCTCCCTCCCCCCTGCCCCCCCTCCTTCCTTCCTTCCTTCCTTCCTTCCTTCCTTCCTTCCTTCCTTCCTTCCTTCCTGGAAGACTCTTGGAATAAATAATGCATTTCCTTACTTTCTTCCAGATTACATATGCACAACCATCCCTTCCCTCATTTAGTTTAGTTTAGTTTAGTTTTTATTGAATTTGTATACTGCCCTACTCCCGAAGGACTCAGGGCGGTGAACAGCCATAGAATAAAACATACAAATACAAAATTTAAAATAGAATGGAGAACTGTGTGCTTGGTTTTACCTCCAGATTTTCCTCACACAATTTACAATTTCTCTTGGTGCCATTAAAATGTGCACTACAAAACACAGACACAGGATATTCAGGACCAACATTATAAAGGCAGCAATAGGAAGCAGGAGTTAGTATGATTATCCTCTGCTCTTTTATTGGCAACACAACTTCTTTTCAGTGTTCACACATGCATTTTCAGCTTTAATTGGATTTGGAGGAAGATTGGATGAAAGATTTCTTAAAAAACACATACACAAAAAAAAAACAACAACAACCCAACCCCAACAGGATTGCAAGTTGGAGAAAAGAAGAAAAAAAATATTAGCCCATTGAGCTAAAAACTAGGAACAATCAAAGTCTGTGCATGCGACAGAGAGTGACAAAGGACATGTTTTTAGGGTAAATTTACTCTGCAAGACAAAATTAAAAAACAAAAACAAAAACCAGAAGGCTAAGAAGAAGAAAAAACACCTGTCATTCTAAACACAATTTCAGACATATTATCTTAGATCTATTTTTGCCAGCCTCTTGGTGTTTCCTCTGGCCACCTGTCCTCTAAAAGCACACTTTCCTTTTCTTAAAAAATTCAAATGGATTCCTTTGATAAGTGATAGGTAAAATCCCTCCTCCCCCTGGCCAATAGTGGGGTTGGGGTGCGGGGGAGGAACAATCCAGAGTTAATAATCTGCCAATCTACTGTAGGAGCCCTAGCCCTTTGTCTCTTGCCTGCATGAGAAAAACAAACGGTGTCTCTTGCATTAAATTACTTTTAAGAATCCTCTCTTCTGGGAAGTCTTTGACACACACACACACACACACACAATCCAGCTTTAAAAAAAATTATATGAGAAACTCTAAGCTTGGAGCTTTGGGCTAGGGAAGAGATTTCACAGTAGAATGAAGAAAGGTAAACTAATAGGAGCTAGTAATAGGGAAGGTAAATTAAAGGAAATGACACTGATAATTAATTTCAAGGCGGAAAGCTGGATTTAGAATTGCCACCTTCCTGCCTTGCAGTGCAATGTATGTATTGGTATGCAATGCAATATGCTGTTGGCCAAACTGAATTTGTGTATTTTTTTTTTCCTCTTCCCTGCTATTCTTTAGGAGAATGTCTGTAATTTTACTATGGGGAAAGGAAGACAAATAGGAAGGGAGAGGGAGAAGGAGATGGAAGGGAGGGAGGAGAGGGAAGAAAGAAGGAGGGAGGGAGGGGAGAGAGGGAGGGAGGAAGGGAGTGGTGGGAGGGAGGATGAGAGGAAAGGAAGGAGGAAGGAAGGAAGGGAAGAAGGGGAGGGAAGAAGAAAGGGAAGGAAAGGAGGGAGAGAGGGAGGGAGGGAGGGAGGAAAGAAGGAGAGGGAGAAGATCCTCCTTGTTGGTGCTGTAGGAAGTTAGCACCCAACCCTCTCCTAGGAAAATGAGATATTTTAGGGAATATTAAAAGGGCAGAATATTTCCCCTAAAAGGGAGGCAGAAACTCAGCTCCGCCCTAATCTATCAATGGGCCATTAAGGTCTGGGCCAGGCTATTCTACATAACAAAGATCTACCTCCTATAGGGAGAGCCATATTAGGAATTGCCCAAAGCCCTTTCATTATAACATCACCCAGCAAGGCTCAACCAAGCTTGGGACTCAAAAACACAACCTACAAAGTTACCCCTGCATGACCCCATGGGAGTCTGACAACCAATCTCAATACAAGCTCAAATTCAAAAGCCCAGAGAGGGCATAAAACTCAGGCATTCTCAGCATCTCTGCCCATTTTTCCCCCAGGACCTCAAACCATGTGGTCCTGTCCACCATTAAAAACCATCTTTTCAAGCAGTCATCATGTTTCCAGTGTCTTTTTCTCCACTTGGAACTGAAGCCAGAAGGATATTTCTTCCAACAGTGCTTTATGTGTACCTTATAACATAACTCAGCTCCATGTTGAATTCCAAACAATTTATGAAACACATAATATGTATGTATGTATGTATGTATGTATGTATGTAATTTATATGCCGCCCTTCTCCCGAAGGATTCAGGGCGGCTTACAAAGAAAACATTCAACAATTCAAAAATTACATAAAAAATAAAATGTAATTCAAATTAATTAAAATTATTTCAATGTAAAAATCCCCCAACGGATCAGCCCATTTGATAAAAGAGCCATGTCTTCAGTTCATGGTGGAAGGAGAGGAGGTCGGGGGCTGTCCTAAACCCAGTGGGCAAACCGTTCCAGAGGGTCGGCGCTCCCACAGAGAATTCTCTCCCCCTGGGGGCCGCCAGCCGACATTGTCTGGCTGACGGCACCCTGAGGAGGCCCGCTGTGTGGGAGCGCACGGGACGATGGGAGGATGGCAGGAGATGATCCTGCAAGTACCCCGGGCCTAAGCCATGGAGGGCTTTATAGGTGAGCACCAGCACCTTGAAACAGACCACCGGCAGCCAGTGCAGCTCACGCAGGAGAGGTGTCACATGGGAGTAATGAGAAGCCCCCTAACAACCCACGTGGCTGCATTCTGGACTAGCTGTAGCCTCCGGGTGCATCCTAAGGGCAGCCCCATGTAGAGGGCGTTACAGTAGTCCAACTGAGAAGTAACAAGGGTGGGAGTGACCGTGGCGAGGGCATCCCGGTCTAGGAAAGGGCACAACTGGTGCACCAGGCATATTTGCACCCGGAGGCTCCAACTGGTCCAGAATGCGGCCACACGGGTGATCACGGGAGAGACATGGCTCTCCCATATAACACCTCTCCTGCACGAGCTGCACTGGCTCCCGGTGGTCTTCCGGGTGTGCTTCAAGGTGTTGATTCTCATCTTTAAAGCACTCCATGGCTTAGGGCCAGGGTATTTACGAGACCGCCTTCTGCTACCGATAACCTCCCACCAGCCAATACGCTCTCCCAGAGAGGGCCTCCTCAGGGCGCCGTCAGTCAAGCAATGTCGACTGGCGGCCCCCAGGGGGAGAGCCTTCTCTGTGGGAGCACCTGCCCTCTGGAACGAGCTACCTCCCGGGATACGGCTGATTCCGGATCTCCGCACTTTCCGTAAGGCCCTGAAGACGTTTTTATTTCAGCAAGCCGGCCTGGCCTAATTAGGTTTTAGGGGTTAGTTTTTAATTGTATTGCTAGGGGTTTTAAATTGGGGCGGCCATTTAATTTAATTTATTTTTAATTATTTTAACTTTTATATTGTATGGTATTTTAATTCTCGGCTGTTCACCGCCCTGAGTCCCTTCGGGGAGAAGGGCGGGATATAAATTTAATAATAAATAATAATTAAAAAAAACTTGTGCGAAGGCCCTCCTGGTCACAGCTGTCAGATGATCTTCTAAAAATAGCCGTTAATCCAGGAAGACACCCAGATTGCGAACCTTTTCTGAGGGAGTGAGTACCTCCCTCCTATCACAAGTGATGGGACCACTAGATCACGAGATGCTGGCATCCACAGCCACTCAGTCTTAGATGGGTTGAGCCTGAGTCTGTTTCTTCCCATCCAGGCCTGCACCGCTTCCAGGCAGCGGGACATCACGGAAAGGGCATCCCCAGGGTGGTCCTAACTCTTTGTGAGGTTGTAACAACCTCACAAAGAATGTAATAACTCTTTGTGAGGTTGCATCTTATAAAGTTTGGGGCTAAAATGCCCCAGTGTTAATCCTCTAATTTGTATTCTTAACCTGGGAGGAAACCGGGAACCAGTTTTGGGGTTCCCGTTAGATTCTCATTAGCAATCTGGAAATATATGTTACTCAGGGGTTAGGGTTAGGGTTGATTTCCTCTTTGATTTCCAACCATGAATCTGAGGAACATATCTAGAATTTGGTATGTGGGTTGCTTTCCCCTTTAACTTCCTTTTTTTGGCAAAATGACAATTTCAGGGTAATGAACAGGTTAGGTGTGTGTGCCAAACTAATAATTAGGAAGGTGATATTTGCAGAGTACCTTCCGGGATCCATCAGCCAACCTCAAGACAGAAAGGGAGCATTGAATTAAATAATATTCAGAGGAAGCTTAACATTCCTTGAAGTTTCAGGATTTCCTACTAATGAAATTATATGCATACTTACTCAAAGATAAGTTCCACTTTATTTGGTGCATCATATTTACTGGTGAATAACAAGTTTGGTCTGAATGAGCTACTTATAATACTGGAAATGCATGATAACCGATAGTAATTTCACCTCTATGTGCTTAATGTGTATCTACTGCTATAAGTTATTCAAAGTATATGTGACTCTCTCTGGGCTATGCCATATTAAACTCTCTACTTGCTCTGTACAGTGCATCAGATCCCTTTCACCAAATTACAAAATCAATACATAAGAGGTAAAGGGCATAAAAAGTTAATTCACCAAAAGTTGGCATCAATTGTCCCCATTCCACTTCCTGTTTTGTGATTCACATCAATCAGCACAGATCCTAAGCTTAACTCAAGGGTTGGCGCTACTCACTCTCAAGTATGCCAGGAACATAAAAAGCTAGCCAGAAATGGAGGTTTTTTTTTTTTTTTTTTTTAAGCAGAATAGCCAACTGGATAGCCAGCAGAAGAGGCCAAATCTTGTCAAAAGGGAGACCTTCTGAAATAAAACTGTTGTGTGTGGCACCTTCAGCCAAAATATAATGATAATACAATTGAAGGATTGACCTGCAGAACATTGTCTGCAATCTGTCTACGTAGACCAATAATTATTCCATTAGTAGCTATTTTGATCCTGGAACAAAAAAAAAAAAAAATGAACACAGAATAATAGAGGTGGAAGGGACATTAGAGGTCTTCTAGTCCAACCCCCTGCTAAACCATTTCAGACAAGGGGCTGTCCGGTCTCTTCTTAAAGGCACCCAGAACTTTTGAAAGAAAGTTATTCCACTGGTTAATTGTTCTCACCGTCAGGAAATTTCTCCTCAGTTTTAGGAGGAATGGGTGTTGAACTCAGCAGAAAGCATTAATACCTAAAATCTATGCTGTATTGGTGGATCTTATTTTACTGATGACAAGCTTGGAGACAAATGGTCATGAAGAAAACTCTTTCTCTCTCTCACTCACTCTTTCTATTTCTTTCATATCACTCTGTTTTCTCTATCAATTATCAATATCTATCTATCTATCTATCTATCTATCTATCTATCTATCTATCTATCTATCTATCAGCTGTCTAGCTGTCTAGCTATCTCACCTGAGCAAGGCAGAGAAAGCGAGCTAGAGGCTGAAATAAATGTTGATTCTCCCCATCAATTCATTGATTCTCATGCTCTCATTTTACATGATTCACGTGTAAAAGTCACTCCCCTTTGGCCCTGTTTTGTTCTGTGCATTCAAGGCACGGTACCCACCACTGTTTAGCTCTGCTTCCACATTGCATTTCAAAAGAGGTAGAAGTAGACCACACAATTTTAAGTGCTCACCAGAAAGCCATAGCAGCCCATTCTATCAACATCCAGTCACTCTGATACCTGTCGTTCATGGTGACTTCACAAATGGACCTCTGCTTTCATACAGAATATTGACTCTCTTCTGATGTACACTGAGTCAGAACTGTTGCAGCATCCCTTCTAAAAAGGGATCCTCTCTCTTTCCTTCTGCTTCTTGCACATTTTATTTGCACTATTTGCACCCCGTTTGCCCCATTCTTTCTTAATGGGCAGATAACCTGTCTTTTAATGTCATCCTGTTAGGGGGAAGGAAATGACAATTTCATTTCCTGTCTTAATAACTTCCCCGCGAACCACCAGATTGCAAATCTCTCAGTGTATTCATTATCAAAAATAATTAGAAAAATCCCACTGGTGACTAATTCTTGTCTACAGACTGTTTACAAACACAACATTTTGAACAGTCAAAATTCGTGCTGCGTAAATAAATTGGAAAAAAAAACAAAAACAACCTGTTCCTTTCTATTTGGGAAAAACAGAAGGAGAACCAAGTGGGCACATTCTAAATATTATGATCATTTCAAGTTTCAAATGCATCTTCTTCATAGGATGTTTTAAAGATGAACATCGTTTTTTTCATTAGCATGTGCGACAGGAAAGTTGATTTCTCATTACATATGGAGAAACAGCCACAATTAATATAAAATCTATTTAAAATTCTATTTGTTCCCCAATGAAGTCAAAACACCCAAAGACTGAAACTATTTCACATATTGTAGAGCGGAAAATTTAAATTTGTCATAAGTGATAATCAATGGGGACTCTTGGTAAAGCTTTGTTCTCTAATCCCCGCTGAGAATACATTCAAAAATCCATGTTAATGATATAATATGTTCCATATTTTCCATCATTTGGTGTATACTATTTAAAGAAGAAATTAGAGATACAACACGTAATGTAAGCACAGTAGGTTTGTGGAAGTAGTTATGTTATCAGCCAGGTACATGTATAAATGTCTTGTTATTTTTAAACCATAGGGGAGCAGCAAAACAATACAATTATTTATTCTACACTAACTATGTAACTGATGTTACATAGAGAGCCTTGAAGCAGCCATATTGACGTTTAAGAAGCTGTAACAGCTTTGTTCTTTTGCTCCATAGTGGCAGAGTGATTAGAACGTGGTATTGCAGACTAACTCTGCCCACAGCCTAGAGTTCGATCCTGATGGGCTCAAGATTGACTCAATCTTCTATACAATATCTCAGGGGTTGCCACAAAGAAGAGGGAGTCAAACTATTCTCCAAAGCACCTGAGGGTAGAACAAGAAGCAATGGGTGGAAACTAACCAAGGAGAGAAGCAACTTAGAACTAAGGAGAAATTTCCTAACAGTGAGAATAATTAATAGGTAGAACAACTTGCCTCCAGAAGTTGTGAATGCTCCAACACTGGAATTTTTTAAGAAGACATTGGATAACCATTTGTCTGAAGTGGTGTAGGCTTTCCTGCCTGGGCAGGGGATTGGACTAGAAGACCTCCAAGGTCCCTTCCAACTCTGTTATTCTATTCTATTCTATTCTATTCTATTCTATTCTATTCTATTCACTTCTGAGGACAATAAAATGAGAACCCAGATTGTTGGGGTAATATGCTGATCAGAGAATGCTGCAAAGTACTATGGGATGCTTACTATGCAAGTCTAAATGCTATTGATATTGCTATGTCCTTTGTTTATAAATAATCTACAGAATTCTAGATGTTGACTTGGCTTGGCTTGGCTTGGCTTGGCTTGGCTTGGCTTGGCTTGGCTTGGCTTGGCTTGGCTTGGCTTGGCTTGGCTTGGCTTGGCTTGGCTTGGCTTGGCTTGGCTTGGCTTGGCTTGACATGACTCGACTGACTTGACTTGACTACATAGTTCCATGGCTATATTGCAGACAAGTTCATTGGTGTCCTCTTGCTTTTCTCTGGATTGTTCTACCTTTCTGGGGGAGGGCAAACTCTGTTTGGCTATGTCAAAATATGAGAGACTAGGAAAGAAACAGATAAAACAGATAGTAGGGTACAAGCAGGAGTGAAATGCTACTGGTTTGGACCAGTTCGCCTGAACCGGTAGTAATAAAAGTAAAAAAATGCTACTGGTTCAGACGAATCGGTATTTCCAACGATCAGCTGTGCCACACAATTTATATTCACTGGAAAGCAGGAAATCCTGCTTTCTAGCGAATCTAAATCACGCAGCACAGCTGTTCCCCCCTCACTGTTGTACTTCTTAAGCCTCATTTTTCAGCACTGTGTGGTAGCGCCTGTGGTGTGCATGACATGCAGAGCGTGTGTTTGGCATGCACTGTGCATGCGCACATGTAAACTGTGCATTTGGCATGCACTGCACATGTGTGTATTTGGCGTGTACCGCACATGCGTGCACAGCGAACTGGTAGAAGACCTTGGAGGATTTCACCACTGGGTACAAGTCAAGTGACAGCTTATCTCATAAATGACCTTTCAGATCATTGGGGACAATTCTGAGAAATTCAGAGAGATTCTACCTTAATGAAAGCACTTTGAACTAAGTTGAGAAATTCTTCTTGTGGTTCCAGGATTCTGTAGTTATGCCAGAGAACCAAAAAGAGATACCTTATCGAATTCTGGGTCCTTCTTTCTTCCTTGGTCTTGCCCAGTTTTGGACTTCACTGTCTGATTCCTTCTGAAGAGTCTTCTGCTGCTGCCTGGCAATGTGATTAAATGTGATCCAAGCCCTACAGAAGAAGCTCATGTAATTCATTTGATGCACCTCACAACCTCTACAGTAATTTGAACAATGTGGCTGACTCCTTTGTCCAAGACAGGAACTGCTGCCTTCCTGAAATTCACAAGTGAAATGTTAACTCAATGAAATCTCATTTATGGTCTATTATATGCAGATGGGACCTTCTTCAGTTCTGCTTTCATCTTTTTAAGCTGCCTTTTTAATATAACTGCTATTGCTCTTTGACACTTGTCATCTTCCAATTTATATGAAGTCAATTATTGTCTTGTGCAAGAAAATTGCAGATCTTCTTAGTTAAACCTTACACATCAATTCAGCTTTCAGTTCTATTTTTAATTAGGTTACTGTGGAAAGTCTATACACAGAGGAGATGAAGCTGGACTTTGATAGAGATTCCAACTGCCATTTTTAATCCCATTGATTGCAAGTAGTTTCTTGAACCTCTTCTCTGCTGTCCCAAAGGTGCTTTTTTTCAAGAGGCAACTGGACTTTCTGGTTTTTCTTTGAAGACGTTTCACTTCTCATCCAAGAAGCTTCTTCAGGTGAAGAAGCTTGAAGAAGTGCTGAAGAAGCTTTTTGGATGAGAAGCTAAACATCTTCAAAGAAAAAACAAGAAAGTCCAGTTGCCTCCTGAAAAAAAGCACCTTTGGGACAACCATGACCTGGTTCAGAGGTCTCCAACCTTGGCAACTTTAAGCCTGGAGGACTTCAACTCCCAGAATTCCCCAGCCAGCTTTCCGGCTGGGGAATTCTGGGAGTTGAAGTCCTCCAGGTTTAAAGTTGCCAAGGTTGGAGACCCCTGACCTGGCTGACTGAGAATCTCTACCGACTTTTACCTATACAATTTGGGATGAACACCCTTTGAATGGTGAGAATAGGAATGGATTTCCAGAGAAAAAATTGCAGACTACAGGAACCATTTGTACTACCCAGGTGACCCTGAGGACACTGATAAACCTCCAAGTTCTTCAACAACCCTCTAAAAATATGCAAATGACCAGCTGGCTGCAAGGAATATAAATCCTTCCATTCCTCACTATCCTGTCAGAGCTGAAGAAGCTTCTTGGATGAGAAATGAAACGTCTTCAAAGAAAAACCAGAAAGTCCAGTTGACTCTTGGAAAAAACACCTTTGGGACAACCATGGCCTGGATGACTGAGAATTTCCATAGACATTCTTATCTGCTAATTAGCAGTTGCTTGGAATAGGTATCCTATCTACTTATTCATTCAATTATTGATTTATTTATCCTTTCATTTTTCAAATTTTTGAGATGATATCTCTTGGGAATTTGCATAAATATAATTAGATCTCAAATTGAAAATACACTTTGGCTGTTAATACTAAACTTCTACCTTTTTCTTTTCCTTCACATGACTATTTTTTTAAAAATTATAAATTTGCATGAATAAAGTCATCATCATCATCATCATCATCATCATCATCATCATCACCACGACCACATATTAAAATGGAAAGACAGGCATGTCTGATCAGCAGTATTTGCATGATAATGATATCCTATAGCAATAATTCTTTTTTTTTTAAGACCACAGAATATCTGTTAAAAACTGAAGAATATCTAAGATTTTTTTCTTTTGAAAAGAACAGGAAGGGGAGAGGTATATTGAAATATGTGTTTTAATGATATCTTCTATTTTTCTTTCTATCTAATACCTCAATTATAAAACTTTGCAGGATACATAAGTGTGGATATAACAGCATATGTCACCAACGTTTGGAGAGAGATTTGTTAAAAATAATCATAGAGTTGGTGTGCTATTCAGTCTTGTTTTGACAGTGTCTGTTTGGTCCTAGTTATAAAAATCCTCTCTTCCCAAAAGACAGGTTGAATGGAAAGTAGTAGAGTTTTCATTGTGTTTGAAAGTGCTCATAGAACAATTTCATTTTTCCCTTCCTGTTATTTGTGGATGACTTGTTTTCCATGGATTATAATTTAAGAAATTCTATGTTGACTAGAATGGAAGGGAAGGGAAGGGAAGGGAAGGGAAGGGAAGGGAAGGGAAGGGGAGGGAAGGGGAGGGGAGGGGATGGGATGGGATGTACGGAATGGGATGGGACGGGACAGGATGGGATGGGATGGGACGGGATGGGATGGGATGGGATGGGATGGGACGGCACGGGACGGCACGGGAAGGGAAGGGAAGGGAAGGAAAGGGAAGGGACGGGATAGGACGGGATGGGACGGGAGGGGACGGAACAGAACAGAACAGAACAGAACAGAACCTAACCTAACCAAAAACAGTTGGAAGGGACCTTGGAGGTCTTCTAGTCCAACCCCCTGCTTAGGCAGGAAACCCTATACCATTTCAGGCAAATGGTTGTCCAATCTCTTCTTAAAAACTTCCAGCGTTGGAGCATTCACAACTACTGGAGGCAAGTTGTTCTACTGGATAACTTGTCCAGTGGAGAAATTGTTTGACTAGATGAAGCTGGATATCTTGCCTGGGCTGGAAAGCCTCTTAGTATGATGAAAACCTACCAAGAGACACCAGGTCTGCAGACTAGACTAACAAGTGAAAAAGAAAAATCCAGAAAATGTCAGCAATGGATGAATTTCATGCTGTTCCCATGAAAATTACAAGGTGTCAGAGAAGATTCTATTTTTCTATCATCAAGATATAGTTAACCTTAACTAGCCTCCAAAAAGTTAAGCAGAGTCAATTATTGGTACCTGGGTCAGAAAAGTCAGAAGTGAATGAGAAAATAGTAAAACCTCTCAGTCAGAATAAATATCAAACTAGGAAGTACCAGATAGCTTTTAGCTGAATGTTGTGTAGAAATGTATAGCATATAGGGGGCAATATAGCTTATTGTTATGTAGAAATGTATAATGCACAGGGAGGAGAATAGAGGGGTGGTAAAGTGTGTTATAATACAAGGTGGACGGATTTCACCTTGGGGAAGTCATGGGAGGAGGGGAGGGTTAGGGAGGGATGGGGGGGATGGGGGGGAAATGGGGAAAAATTGGTATTTGTAAAACTTTTTCAATAAAATAAAATAAAAAAAAAACATCTCAGTAATTCTGGCAGGCAGCCTGGAGGCTTCCACCACCATCACCACCACACCCAATGCTGTTGTTTAGAAGGTCTATGAAAACTGGACTCTGTTCCCAAGCCTTTAGTGAAGAAGACTGAAGATACTTTGCTTTGTTCCCTCTCCCTCTCCCTCTCCCTCTCCCTCTCCCTTTCCCTCTCCCTTTCCCTTTCCCTCTCCCTCTCCTCTCCCTCTTGTTCTCCCTCTCCCTGTCCTTTTTCTCTCCCTCTCCCTCTCCTCTGCTTTTCTCTCCTCTCCACTCTTCTTCTCTTTCCCCTCCCCCTCCTCTCTTCCACCTCTCCTCTCCCTCTCCTCTTGCTCTCCTTTTCCTTTTCCCTCTCCCTCTCCTCTCCTCTGCCCTGCTCTGCTCTCCACTCTTCTCCTTTTATTTCCCCTCCCTCCCCCTCCTCCCCTCCCCTCTCCCTCTCCTCTCTCTCTTGCTCTCCCTCTCCTTGTCCTTCTCCCGCCTCCCCGCCCTTCTGCTTCCCTCTCCTCTCCTCTCCTCCCCTTTCCTTCCCCCCTTCCCTCTTTTTAAACTAGCATTTAGTTTGTTTGTTTTTATTTTAGTTGTTAGCCACCCTGATTCTTTGGTAGCAAGGCAGGCACGATGCACATTTGAAAAATCAATAACAATAATAACTTTATCAATAATAATTAATTGCACCCCTCACAGTTACCTTATAGGAAAAGATTGACGGACTGGTGGCATGCATTTCGAGCCAAATTGATACCAGCTTTTTACTTTCTGGAATAATGATAGGATTAATATTCTACAATGCATTGAAAATTCCTCCTCTGGAAGTCACATTCTTTGATTATTATTAGCCTTCATTTTCTTTGCTTGAACAAAAGCCTTCGTTATCTTATTAGTTTGAAATGTGAATGAGATGTTCTTGGTTTAATAGGATCAAAACCAAAGAAGAGGCAGAATACAATAATTTGGCATAGCTAAGTGTTGGCATTAAACATGTACGTTAATAATAACAGATGTTCCCTACTATTAAAAATCCTTTGATTTTACTCATAACTTGTTTCCTTGAAATGATAAACAAAGTCTAAATCGTGACAGCTATTAAATGCGTGTGTCATAGCAACCCAGTTGTTTCAGTTTCTCTGGATCGTAAACAATGTCACCCATAAAATAACTGTGTGATTCTCTACTATGGACTAAAATGCCTATGAAGTCCCTTTTTAATTATTGAGTTAATTAGATTCCTCTAAAAGTTGGGAATAATAGCCAGAGGCCAACACAATGTTCTCTTGATAGTCCTCATCTTGACATGCAAAAGACAGTTTTAGTCCTAGTACAGAAATAACCCAGAAACCCCCTGGTATTTCTTCTGCATTGTTCTTTTTATGCCAGTTACCGGAATAACAGAATGTTTGTCTAGAATTGCCCCCTTTAAAATTATTTATATATAAAGTTTTAATGAACAGCAAAGGCAGAACAGAATATATGTTTTACAAAGTAAGTGAGGTCCTCCAGTGAGACATTGCTCCAGGTGACATATCTTAGGGAAGGCTGGTGATGATTCAAAGTGGAGCATTTCAGATATTGCATCAGAACTATAAAATATCTCTCTACACTTGCCCACTGCAGTCTAATGTTTTCTCCCGCTTCTCATTCTCTCTCTCTCTCTTTCATTCTCTTTCTCATTCTTTCTCTCTCATTCTCTCTTCCTCTCCCTCATTCTCTCTCTCTCATTCTTTCTCTCTCATTCTTTCTCTCTCATTCTCTCTCTCTTTCTCTCTCATTCTTTCTCACATTCTCTCTCTCATTCTCTCTCTCATTCTTTCTCTCTCTCTCATTTTCTCTCTCATTCTCCCTCTCATTCTCTAATTCTCTCTCTCTCATTCTCTCTCTCATTCTTTCTCTCTTTCTCATTCTCTCTCTCTCATTCTCTCTCTCATTCTCTCTCTCTCATTTTCTCATTCTTTCTCTCTCATTCTTTTTCTCTTTCTCTCATTCGCTCTCTCATTCTCTCTCTCTCATTCTCTAATTCTTTCACTCTCATTCTCTCTCTCATTCTCTCTCTCTCATTCTTTCTCTCATTCTCTCTCTCTCATTCTCTCTCTCATTCTTTCTCTCTTTCTCATTCTCTCTCTCTCTCATTCTCTAATTCTTTCACTCTCATTCTCTCTCTCATTCTCTCTCTCTCATTCTCTCTCTCATTCTCTCTCTCCCACATTCTCTTTCTCCCTCTCTCTCTCCCTCTCTCTCTCTCTCTCTCTCTCTCTCTCTCCCCCCCCCAAGAACCATAGACATTGGTTGTTTGCAATTCCTACAGCTGCTGTGTTTTCCAAATGTTTCCAACAGGAACCATTTGTGTGTCAAAAAAAATTAAATAGCCATGTTTCTAACTTGATGGGGTTTCTGTGCCTAAAAAGAAGTTTTCACAGCCATTCATAATTATGATTTCTGAGTATCCTTTGTCACAAGAACAAGGCAAAATTAACTTAGTGTTGTAAAAAAACAAACAAAGGTCTTTGATCATGCAGCTGCCATTTTTTCTTACCTGCCCCACCCTGTTGTAATGAGCAGAAAGAGGGAAAAATAGCTCTGAGGAACAGGAGGAATGTATGAATACTATTTTAAGGTTCATGAAGAGATTCTTGCAAGTATGTTTCCATTCCCCAGAATAACAGAATTAGAAGGGACCATGAAGCTCTTGTAATCCAACCCCCTGCTCCAGCAGAAAACCCTATCACATTTCAGACAAATGGCTGTCCAATCTCTTCTTGTAAACCTTCAAATTTCAACTCGGAAAGCATCCCTGGCCTGCTTTCAAGTTGCCATAGGCCAGGGGGGATGGGAAACTGGCAAAATGGCACAGTAGCCAAAGACAGAGGCACATCCCATGCTTATCTCTCTCAAGGCTGTATCCCAGGGTTACCTACAGCAGCCAGAGTGGAGTGACCTTTCCAACTCACAAAATTGCTCCGTTGATGAATGTGATTGATGACACACCCTGGGGGCAGTGGGAAAACAGGGTCATAATTGGGGTGTAAATTACGTAGGGTCATATCTGGCTTTACTTGGGAATGTGCCAACATGAAGCTCCTAATAAATAACTGGATTTCTTTTGAAGCTTGGCTCGAGGCTCATGATTTAATTAGGGCATCTGTCCGAACCTTGACAGCAAGCCAGCTCTGATCGTATGTAACCTGACATCAATGTTGGAGCATCCACAATTTCTGAAGGCAAGCTGTTCCACTGATTAATTGTTCTGTCAGGAAATTTCTCATTTCTAGGTTGGTCATCTCTCCTTGATTAGTTTCCATCCATTGCTTCTTGTCCTGCCCTCAGGTGCTTTGGAGCATTTAACTTCTATAGAACTAGGAAGAGTCAAGCCCTGAGACACTTTCTCAAACTACATTTCTGCCTCAGACTCAAATTTCTCTTGCCTGAGCATTGTTTTGGCTGCAGCTCTTCCTTAAGTTTTTCAAGGATTTTGCTGCTTCCATCCCATCGTGTTACTGTAGTTATAGCACAAAAAGAAACATTTAGTGCCCTTGTCTTGTGGAAGTTCAACCAGTCCAGCAAATCACCTCTTGATAACTCCAGATTCTAAGAGACATATCAAAGTTTGTCACTGACATGCAACCAAATTAAAGTATGGTCGATGTAAGAAAAATAGACCTTCATTTATTTCTTGTTAATTCGAGAAGAAATCTGGCTCAGATGATCCTAGTGTGCACAGCTTGTGATCACAAAAGGAACTTTGACTTGTGTTTTGTATTTTCCAGTTATCTTGGTTTCTGCTATCATCATAAACAAGGAGATTTACAGAACCTTACATGAATGAGTGGATTTTACTTAATAATGTAATGGAATGTACTGAGGAGATGGATTCCCAGAAGGGAGGGGCTGCATTCCAGAGAAGTAAGAGGCAGCTCAGCCCAGATATTATGTGTGGGAGAAAGAGGGTGAAGACAGTTCCTCCCCAATAGTTCCCAGAGCTATTGTAGGCGCAGAGAGAGTAGAATCCCTAATCTGATATAATTTTGTGTAAAACAATGAAGAACTAAGCTTGGAAGAATCATCACATGTCATTCTTGGTTTTGGGCCTGACAACAACCCCCATATAGACCTAAAGATATTTCAATTATTTTAAACACTACTTTTGCTTTGAATGTTTGATTGATGGCGCACTTTAGCTGAAATCTGAAAGCATTGGTTTTAATGTATATCACACACCTTTCCCGGCCTGTTGCCACCAACACTTTGGCTACAAAGAAGGAATAGCCCATGGGGCAAATAGTAAAATATTGCTAAAGGTAAAGGTAAAGGTTCCCCTTGCACATATGTGCTAGTCATTCCCGGCTCTAGGGGGCGGTGCTCATCTCCGTTTCAAAGCTGAAGAGCCAGCGCTGTCCAAAGACGTCTCTGTGGTCATGTGGTCAGCATGACTAAATGCCAAAGGTGCACAGAACATTGTTACCTTCCCACCAAAGGTGGTCCCTATTTTTCTACTTGCATTTTTACCTGCTTTCGAACTGCTAGGTTGGCAGAAGCTGAGACAAGTAATGGGAGCTCACCCCGTTACGCGGCACTAGAGATTCGAACCACTGAACTGCCAACCTTTTGATCAACAAGCTCAGTGTCTTAGCCACAGAGCCACCACATCCCAAAATATTGTTAGAGGCTATTATATTCCCTGATTCCTTCTCAGATAAAAGCTTTGATTTCAGAGAGGTGGTTTCAGAGATGCCCATCAATGTTTATGAGTGTTAAAGTTCTTTCTGCTTCACTCATATGCTTTTGTTGAAAATTGCTCTCTCCTCCTTTCCCCCTCAAATCCAATACAGATAATTTGCACTTTAGTTTAAAAAAAAAGAAGAATCTTTATATATTTCAGTTAAATAAAAAAAAAAAGGAGAAACGACTTGCTGCTAATAACACCGAATATTATATTAAAAGTTCTTTTCAATTTCACTGAGCAAATAAAAGTTTTGTCAATCAAATGAAACCTATTTTTAAATTGTATCCTGACACACACAAAAATGGCTTTGTTTTTGCAGCATGTCAGTGTAATGTAACAGTGTGAACTGAACAAAAGGACTAAACAGTCGGATTTTTAAAATTTTTATTGCGTTTTTCCAGGAAGGGGGTGGGGGGAAATCGGTTCGCAACAGTCAGCCCTGAGAAATTGCCTTAGATGCAATGCTAGAGAATCGCGCACTTTATGCGATGTCGTTTATAGATCAGGCCTTCTAAAGCAATTAATTTAATTGAAATAAAATTAAATACTTCCAGCAGTTGGAAGTATTATTTGATACGGCTGACAACAGAGGCAGAGCCAAAGCTATGAAAGTGTTCCTTCAGCTCCTTGAGCTTCAGTAGCGCTGCTGGCTGGGGGATTCTGGGAGTTGAAGTCCACCCATCTTCAAGCTACCAAGGTTGAGAAACACTGTTTTAGAAGGATAAATCTATGCAATGTGCCAGATCACCAGCCAATCAGGCCACAGGGAGCTGGAAGTAATTGTGGGATCCTGTTTGGGAACCTATTTCCTTGAAGCTGTTATTGCTTCTACAAAGGGAGGAACCGACACACAGACACACTTCCTCATTGTGGGAATAATGATGCTGTGATGAGTTCATTGCTCGTTGTACAAAGATTAGCTAATAAATTACACTTTTCATTTCCCCAAAGGGAACTGTTCTTACCCAGCTCCCTGAACATGACAAACCCTCTGAAGTTCACTCAAAAATTCCTTTATTAGGAGCGCCAGCAGCCTGGGCAAAAAGTTTCTCTCTCTCTCTTTTTTTTTTTTTTATTGCAAAAGTTTTACAATTACATTTTCACCCCTTTTTCCCCCCCACTCAACCCACCCCAAACTTCCCAACCTCCCTAACCCACCCTAACCCTCCCCTCTCCCCCAGACTTCCACACAGTATACTCATATCAAGTAAAAGGAAAAACCCTCATTTGTATATAAAACTTGAGCCCCTCCCTCCCCCTAAAAATTTTTCATCTTCATT
This sequence comes from Arizona elegans, assembly GCA_022577455.1. Lineage (NCBI taxonomy): Eukaryota > Metazoa > Chordata > Lepidosauria > Squamata > Colubridae > Arizona > Arizona elegans. Next base: position 6,556,704 of record JAKOOJ010000032.1, on the reverse strand, counting down.
ACATTAACCTATTTCTATCCTAATATAACATTTTCAAATAAATTTTCATCCTCATTACCTTAAAATATTTCTATCTTAATATAACATTTTCAAGTAAATTTTTCATCCTCTTTACCTTAAAATATTTCTATCTTAATATAACATTCTCAAATAAAAGCTATTTGATACTTCCTAGTTTGATATTTGTTCTGAACATAATCTATCCACTTTTTCCATTCCCATTCATAAGTCTCTTGTGAACAATCTTTTAAATATGCTGAAATCTTCGCCATCTCTGCAAAACTGGCCATCTTCAAAGTCCATTCCTCGATCGTGGGCAAAGCTTCATTCTTCCAGTATTTACCTATCAACAATCTTGCTGCTGTTATCATGTACAATATCAATTTTGTTTCACCCGAAGTAAAACCCTTAACTATACCCAATAAAAACAATTGTGGAGAAAATTGAATTTTTTTCTTCAAAACATTCTGCATGACCCACCAAATTTTTATCCAAAAAGCCTTAACTTTCCTACAGGTCCACCAAACATGATAATATGTAGCATCTAAACAATCACATCTCCAAAGTTTCTCTCTCAATGCAGGCTAACGAGTCCATCCGGCCAGAAGATGAATAGTTGTCTGCCACATCTTTTCATCTCCACCCCCTGCCTTTCATCCAGTGGTGAAATCCATTTTTTTTTACTATTGGTTCTGTGGGCGTGGCTTGGTGGGTGTGGTGTGGTTTGGTGTGCGTGGCTTGGTGTGCGTGGCAGGGGAAGGATACTGCAAAATCTCCACTCCCACCCCACTCCTAGGGGAAGGATACTGCAAAATCCCCATTCCCTCCCCACTCCTGGAGGAAGGATATTGCAAAATCTCCATTCCCACCCCACCCCACTCTGGGGCCAGCCAGAGGATGGCATTTGCCAGTTCTCCAAACTACTCAAAAATTCCGCTACTGGTTCTCTAGAACCTGTGAGAACCTGCTGGATTTCACGCCTGCTTTCATCCCCAGAGCTAGGGCGGGGCTTATCTAGCAGCAGTGGCTCTTCCATCCCAAGGATTGGCCCACGGATTTCCACTGCTCTCCTCTCCTCTGCCTTCTGTGCATCTGTGCCTCAGGCACTGGACCCAGCTGTAACTCCTCTTCCTCATCAGCCACCTCCAGACCTGGGGGCTGTTGACTCTCCATCTGAGGGCTGAGGGATGGCCCAGGCTCCATTTCTCTCTTTCTCTGTCTCTCTCTCTCTCTGCCAGCTCCATTCCCTCTTCCCCCTCAGAGCTCTCAGATTACCTTGATGCTGACCCTGACTCCCACACCTCCTCTGATTTGATTGCTGGAGGGGCTGGTGGCCGAGAAGCTAGAACAGTAACAAAGAGTAGGACAGGTCTATAGGGGAACATTGGGTAAAATGAAAAGAATCTAATAACAGTCTGAAGGTTCAAAGACAGTAAACTTCACCCCTATATATATACATTATATAGGTAGTCCTTGACTTACAACAGTTCATTTAGTGACTGTTCAAAGTTACAACGGCAATGAAAAATGTGAGTGATGACCATTTTTCACAGTTATGACCTTTGCAGCATCCCTATGATCATGTGATCGAAATTCAGACGCTTGGCAACTGGTTCATACTAATGACTGTCGCAGTATCCCAAGGTCACATGATCCCCTTTTGCGACAGGCAAAGTCAACGGGGAAGCCAGATTCACTTAACAACCGGGGTTACTAACTTATCAAACTGCAAGGATTCACTAAACAATGGTGGCAGGAAAGGTCGTAAAATGGGGCAAAACTCACTTAACAAATGTCTCGTTGAACAAGAGAAATTTTGGCCTCAGTGAAGGACTGACTACCAAGAGGAGATACAGAATATGGTGTTAAATGTTGTACTGAGAAGATTACGATTCAACACAATGGGCCATTAATCCTTCCTTATTGACATAGATTATCCCAATCACATCTGTTTAAGGCAGGGGTGAAATCTAAAATTTGTTACTACCAGTTCTGTGGGCGTGGCTTGGTGGTGGGCGGTAATGTGACTGGGTGGGCATGGCCAATTTTTTTTTTTAACTTTTAAAACCATTTTACAAAAAGCATTGTAAAAAAATGCTTTCAAAAGGCTCTGACGATCCCTGCTGAGTTGCCTGATCGGCAGAGACTTTTTTTCTTTTAAATGCCTCTGACGATCAGGCAACTCAGCTTGGATTGTCAGAGGCATTTAAAAGAAAAAAAAGTCTCTGCTGATCAGGCAACTCAGCTTGGATCGTCAGAGGCATTTAAAAGAAAAAAAGGGTTTTTTTTCTTTTAAAAGCCTTTGATAATCCCAGCTGAGCTGCAAGATCATCAGAGGCTTTTTTTTTTTTTTTTACTTTTAAAAGCATTTTTTCAGCTGAAGAGGTTGTAGAAAAAATGCTTTTAAAGTAAAAAAAAAAAAGCCTATGATGATTGTGCGGCTCAGCTGGGCATGGGGGGGTGGGGCAGGGATTTTTGCTACCGGTTCTCCGAATCACCCACCTCCATCGCTACCGGATCGGGCAATCTGCTCCGAACCGGGAACATTTCACCCCTGGTTTAAGGTTGCTTGTCAAAATGTAGCTAAGCAAAGTCGAAATTCACAACAGAACAAGATATTGTAAACAAGGGATGTCTATCATGACAAAGTCTATTTTTCTGATACAGAATGGGATGAGTTACATATATTCACCAAGCTGTGCATGGGGCCATTGCAGCTTGCTCATCTCTGTTTCAATTTGGTTTCTCTTAGGGCTACAAGATCTGGATGTCCCAAAGATGCTTTTTCAGGAGGCAACTGGGCTTTCTAGTTTTTTCTTTTGAAGACGTTTCACTTCTCATCCAAGATGCTTCTTCAGCTCTGACAGGATAGTGGGGAATGGAAGGAAATCTGGACTGTAAAAAAAACAACAAAACCCTAGGTGACTGCTAAATGACCAGAAGGAAAGTATTGCATCAATAAAGGAGAATATTTGTAGCTCAAGGTTGAAATGAGGGGTCCTTCAAAGAGATGCTGAGTTATTAGTTGCTGCAAATCCACCTTGGAATGTACAGTTTTCAAGATTATCTTTTGACCCCCAACTAAGATTAAAGATGGGCTTCTGTGTGGTTCTCATTTCCTGGATTTCCCAATGAGTGGGACTAATGTATTAATGTAATCTGGTATTTCCAGAATGTTTTAGGGCTTGGACATCTCATATGAAAATGGATGGTAAGCACATCAAATGCCTTTATGCTCATTTGATTGAAGACACAGGATGATCTGAGTTTGAAGTTTTGTTGCACCGGGGAGCTAATCCAGTGTGAGGTTTTTGCTTACCAATGAACATCTTACTGATTTGTACAGGCCTATTGGGAACATGAGGGGACGCCGTGGATCAGTGGCTAAGACGCTGAGCTTGTTGATCGAAAGGTTGGCAGTTCAGCGGTTCGAATCCCTAGTGCCGCATAATGTGGTGAGCTCCCGTTACTTGTCCCAGCTTCTGCCAACCTAGCAGTTCGAAAGCAGGTAAAAAATGCAAGTAGAAAAATAGGGACCACCTTTGGGGGGGAAGGTAACAGCATTCTGTGTGCCTCTGGCGTTTAGTCATGCCGGCCACATGACCATGGAGATGTCGTTGGACAGTGCTGGCTCTTTGGCTTTGAAACGGAGATGAGCACTGCCCCCTAGAGTCAGGAATGACTAGCAAAATGCGTGAGGGAAACCTTTACCTTTATTGGGAACATAGTCAAAGTGGGCATCTTTGAAAAGCAGAGATCACCCTATAATTATGTAGGCAATCTTGAGAAATGTACAATCATCAGAAAAGACCAGATTATATTACTGTACACCAACTCCTGAATTGTACCTCCAACAGCAAAGCAATTACAACCAATTCTTATTCATGGTCAAGGTATCTCCTGCCAAGTAAGTAGGCAGACATAATAGTATTTAATTAAAATAACAACATTATACTTGAAAGAACTGTAACAGCAAACAGTAAAACAGAACTTCAGGGCCTGCACTTTAAGAAGCCTTGCACTTTGTTTCTAACACAGAAATAAGTTCCATTATACTTACTAAAATAACATTGTTAATTGGGTTTCCAGCCTCACACTCCTTCTCCCTACATTGTATACTGTATAAAGTGAGTATTTATTTTTCCAACTACCAATGTTACAGACATCATAATCAGCGGTGGGATTCAAATAATTTAACAACTGGTTCTCTGACCTAATGATTTCTTCCAACAACCAGTTCACCAAACTGCTCAGAAAATTAACAACCGGTTCTCCCAAAGTGGTACGAACTGGCTGAATCCCACCACTGATCATAATGCCTATTTTAGGGATCAATTCCTATCAATTTATACTTGCAGTGTAAGTACAAAGAGCTAAATTTTATTATGAAATGTGAACAGATATGCGCTGAAAAGAAAATACATAATTTTGAGACAGGCTACCTCTGTCTTGCTATCTTGAATTTCTATTATAAATTAGCAATTTATGTGGGAGAAGAGCATACTGAGCTGGAAGGCGGAATTAAACGGGTCATCAGTTTAGAATCCCTATGCAATGACAAGAAATCCAAGTCAATTCAATTCAAATTCAAACCTTCATTGTCAGTGCACAACATATGTACAATGAGATTAGTTGAGCTCCCTCAGTGCACCCTTCCCTAAACACAATACAACTCACAGTGAAGACAGAAAATCCCTGGCCCAATAAATCATATTAACAAACACCCAGTCCTATTGCACCAGTGTGAACATGTTACACTTTGTGCTGGCCCTGCAGTCCATCATACTACGTAGTTATGATGTTATTCAGGAGTCTGACAGCCCACGGATTAAAAATTGTTCTTCAGCCTGTTTGTGCAGCTAGCTATGCTTCTATATCTCCTTCCCAATGGTAGGAGGGTAAAGAAGTGATGACCAGGGTGAGTGTCGTCCCTGAAGATTTGCCTCACTCTAAAGCAGTGAGCCCTAGCGATCTCATCTAGTGGTACCAGACAGCCCAAGATTTTCTGTGCTGTGCTCACCACCCGCTGTAATGTTTTTCTATCCACGGCTGTCAAACTGGCATGCCCTACCATGATGCAATAAGTGAGGACGCTTTCTATTATGGACCGGTAAAAGGAGGTCATCACCCCCCTCGTGAATTCCATTGAATCTCATCTAGCACCAGTTTACCATTGACCATTCGTTGGCCAGATTCTTGTGTATAGATAGCAATAATAAATTCTCAGTACCAATAAAAGAGAATATTTATAGCTCAGGGATGAAATGTTGGGTCCTTGGTGCTCTCTGAGCTTGGTTATTTTCTTGCAGACATTTTATTGCCCAAACTAGGTAACATTAGCATCAATACCAAAGCTGGGACCCAACTACTCGCAAGAGAAGGTGCATAAGAATTTTATTTACAGTGTTTCCCCAAAAATAAGACCGGGTCTTATATTAATTTTTGCTCCAAAAGACACATTCAGGCTTATTTTCTAGTTAGGTCTTATTTTGGGGGAAAATACAGTACTAAATGCACCCATCTGGCTGACAATCTCGACTGGGACTTATTTTGGGGGTAGGGCTTATATTACGAGCATCCTGAAAAATCATGCTAGGACTTATTTTCTGGTTGGGTCTTATTTTCAGGAAAACAGGGTAGATGAGCACTAACTCACTGCAGGTGCACTAATGATCTTACCAAGGGCCCCTCAAAGGCTTTGGTGCTTTGAATCAAGTATTCTTGGTTTTTTGTGCCTGACAAATACTTTGCAGTAATGTGTGTGTTTTATTGTGTTTTGTCTTGAACTGAGCCATCTGTGGTGGCAATGCCATAAAAAAAAACAACCCAAGATAAATATATTTTGATTTAAACATGTAAATGTATGTCTTTCTAGCAAACGAACTGCTAATTTCCAAATGCCTTAGAAAAAAGTAGGTGTGGGAGTTTACCAGGTTATACTGAAATATAACAGGTTTTTTTTCACTATTACAAAGAATATGACATTCCTTTTTTATTATTATTATTATTCCATTCATTTGCACTGCACAACGAACATATGCGCACCCGTCTATACAATTCTCTCACACAGTAATGTTTTCAGTGACTTAGACAAGTCAGATGAAAAAGAAAATGAACCTTTAAGCTGTTTCTTATCCTGGGAAGGGTTCATATTTCTTTACTCATCCATCTGTACCATTCTCGGGTAACAAAAGATGAAATTGAGTTTTTCCACAGAAGTAAACTTTGTCTTCTCCCATCTTGTTTCCTTCTATTTAATCAACACAGGCAAACTTCTGTTCGGCTTGCCTTTTTCTCAGTTGCTGGGGTCAACCGTGCCCGAGACGAGCAAAATACATGGAGGTAAGGTTGGAAGAAGTGTTTCAATGTTCTCTTTTGCACACAGCTTATGGTGGTAAATATGAATGAGCCTGATATGAATGACAAATACGGTTCTTCCTATTGCAAACCATTTAACCTTCAACACTGTGCACTGTTGATAAGCAGGATGGTGGTAGAGAAGGAGAGAGAGAGAGAGGGAGGGAGGGAGGGAGGGAGGGAGGGAGAGAGAGAGTGCATTGACTAAAACCGAATTAAGAGTAAGATGCATAATCTGTCTCCTTTAAAAGAATGAAGAGAGTATATTATTTTATGAGCTGCCTTTCCCTATATGCTTGTTTAGACAACAGGCTCCAGACTTGATTGAGCATAAGAATGCGTACTATGTAACCACAATATCTATCTATCTATCTATCTATCTATCTATCTATCTATCTATCTATCTATCTATCTATCTTGGCCTTGTTTCTTGGATTTTCCTGGAATCAGATCTTCTATTCATATAGAATGAATATTCATATTCATTCATCTCTATATACACCTTTTTAGATACACTAGATGCTGTTTAAGGACCTCTTTCCAGAGCATGATTCCATAGTCTCTTGAGACTGAAGGATGCCAATATATCACCTCTATAACTGTCTGGTTTGGTTCTACAACCCAACAAGACAGACACAGACTTCAGAGGATAATTGGAACTGCAGAAAAAAAACAATTACTACCAACCTGCCTTCCATGGAGGACCTGTATACTGCACGAGTCAAAAAGAGGGCTGTGAAAATATTTACAGACCCCTCACATCCTGGATATAAATTGTTTCAATACCTATCCTCAAAACGACACTGTAGAGTACTGCATACCAAGACAATTAGACATAAGAACAGTTTTTCCCCGAACACCATCACTCTGCTAAGCAAATAATTCCCTCAACACTGTCAAACTATTCACCAAGTCTGCATTATCATTACTATTAATCTTCTCATCGTTCCCATCACCCATCTCCTCCCACTTATGACTGCATGACTGTAACTTGTTGCTGTATCCTTACGATTTAAATTGATTGTTTCCTAGTATGATTCGATTGCTTATTTGTACCCTATGACCATTGTACAACAGTGTTGTACCTTATGATTCTTAACAAATGTATCTTTTTTTTTTTTATGTACACTGAAAGTATATGCAGCAAAAACAAATTCCTTTTGTGTCCAATCACACTTGGCCAATAAAGAATTCTATTCTATTCTATTCTATTCTATTCTATTCTATTCTATTCTATTCTATTCTATTCTATTCTATTCTATATCCTGGATTGAAGATAGAATGGAATGGAACGGAATGGAATGGAATGGATCAGAACGGAATGGAACGGAACAGAACAGAACACATTATTGGACACATTGATTGGACACACAAGGAATTTGACTCCTCTGCATAACCTCTCAGTGTACCTACAAACAACAAAGTAATATAATCATAAAATACCAGTAGTAGATGGGTATCTGATGATGTGTTTGAAAGTAGTACGTGTTTGAATGGCATGGACAACATGGTTGAGATATGGCCATGCTGAAGGTTGCAAGGCAGAGAAAGACAATGGGGTGGTGGTGGAATAAGATTCATTCCTGGGCCTATAGGCTCATTTTATTTAAATATAACAGATTTTTTGAATCAGAAACACTCTCTTAAGAAAACACAATAAACAGAAAGAAATTCCATTGAGGAATCATGAGGAATTCATTCATGTTATCTCCACTCTATCCTGCTCAGATCTTGTCAGAGTTTTCCCCCGCAGCATAACCCATCTTCAGAGCTTCCACTGTTCACTTTCAAAACTTTTCCAAATCATAAAGCTTTGAAGACAAAGCTACTTCCAAAGCTTAGTAGTCTTCAAAGTTCACCCCCCCCCCGCACCGTCTACTTTAAATGATAATTTCTTTAAAGGAAGATCTATTCTTATTACTATGATAGCAGCATCACTCAAGGAGGCCTTGGATTTTTATTATTATTATTTTTAATCATCCTTGAATGGCAAATGAATGGCAAGTAGTATAAAAGGATTCTGAATGAGATCCTGTCACAGTTTGAGCTGTTGATGCTGTTCAGAAGACAACTTTTAGAATGGAGAATCAACATTTATACTAAAGCTGTTAGAAAATATGTTTTATTATGTAGAAATGGTAACAGAGGATTATCATATAGCCATATAGATTGGTAGCAGAGGATGGTCACATAGCCATAAATATCCAATAAAATGAACAGTGTACAGTCACCATGTGCCTTACTGCTTGACAGTTTTTCAACTGTCACAGGAAACTCTCCTCAGAACATAAAGCAACCATAGATTGTAACCATAGATGCAAACTAAACACTGCCATCTACTGGCTGAATGAGTCTTAGTTGTAGAATAGAATAGAATAGAATAGAATAGAATAGAATAGAATAGAATAGAATAGAATAGAATAGAATAGAATAGAATAGAAGGGGGATGGAGATTCGCTCCATATTCCAGAGCAGGAGCAAAGCTTCATCTCTTGGTGGGTCTCACTGGCCCTTGTTGTGCTCCGTGCACCTTGGTCTCTCAGGGAAATGCTTGACTTCCTCTCAGCCCCAAGACACTGGTTGGCTCATGAGATGAGAGAGAGAAAGAGAAGGAGGGAGAGAGAGCATGAGAAAGAGAGAATGAAAGAGAGAGAACGAGTGAGAGAGAAAGAGAAAGAGAGAGGGAGAGGGAGAGAAAGAGAGAGAAGGGAGAGTGCCTGAAGGACCCCATCCTGTCACTGGGAGTCCAGGTGCTTCAACAAGCAGCACACTGGATTCTTATTAGTGGTCCGCGGGATTTAAAATTATGAACTTGGTGGTCCCTGAGGTCAAAAACGTTGGGGACCCCTGGTTTAGAGAAGGGAAAAACATTTCTCATTTTAATTATACTTCTCATTCAACCTAACTTTGAGCCTCTTTTTTTAAGGATGTAAACCTGGGTTTGTAGGGGGCATTTCAATCTGGCAAACTGTAATCACTGTTTTTCCTTTCGCTTTGAATGCGAAGGAAAATATTTCTGCTTTCTTTTGTTTTCCCATACCTCTTTTTCTTTCCTGCTCTGATAGTTTCACTTCGCTGGGTTCCATGGTTGGCGAGAGGAAACAGCTGTTAAACCCCGAAGCCCCTGAGTGCCATTTCAAGAGAAAGGTGGGATATAAATTGAATGAATGATGACTCAGTTTTCTCCATTCTGTCCCAGGATCTAGAGGGATTATTTATAAACCTATTAGTTCATGGATCAGAACCTGCCTTCCTTCATGGGATGTAAACACCTCTGGAGTACAATTCTGGTGCATGCCAAATTAAATTTTAATGCAATAAGAATGAAAGGACAAGAATTATTTGAGGAGTGGTATCTCTGGGGATCAGTGTGATTGTTTGTGGGCTTGGGCTGGCAGGGGGGAAAAGTGTGCTTCCTGAACCGACTCAGAAAATCAGATTCACTCACCCTGATCAACAATTGGATTTGAGCTTCTAAACTGAATTGAAACCTTAAATCATAGCGAATCCCCAGTTCATGATCCATTTTTTCTTAATCAGACGAATCGGTGAAGGTGATTGGATCCAAACTGCAGACAAAGTTAAAAAAAAAAGTTATATAGTTTGGGTAAGTAGTAGGGGGTCACAATGAATTTATTCCTGGACTTTGCATATCTGTAACCTCTAACATGATCGCCAACGTCCAATGACGGATATGGCACAAGAAGAAGAAAGAACCTCTAACTCAGTGTTTCTCAACCTTGGTAGCTTGAAGATGGGTGGACTTCAACTCCCAGAATCTCCCAGCCAGCACTGTTGGCTGGGGAATTCTGGGAGTTGAAGTCCATCCATCTTCAAGCTACCAAGGTTGAGAAACACTGCCTAACTGCTGGATTTTTATACGCTTAACTGTCCCTCTCAAATAAGAAAGCTGAAAAGATATCCTGAAAAATATTTTATGTAGTTCCACCATGAACTACATTTAAAAAGTTAACTTTTTTAAATAAATGAACATGACAAACACTGAACCTTTCTTTTTTTCCCCACATTTTTTTAAAGATTAATTGTTTAGGTTGCTTAAGAATACTTTTGAAAGGAACATGTCCATGGTTAAAACCCAAATATCCAAAAGGGACATAGAATGCTCACTTTAAAAACTGTCCACATGGACTTTATGCTATGGTTTCCATAAATGTTATTTTATAGACTTTGCTTGATTGCATATTGCATTTTCCATTTTTTAAAAAATAAACGCATCCATGCGATTGCATAGCGACGTGAATCCTTGTCATATATTTAAATGGAAATGGACTTTATCAGCCTTAGGATCCAGTTCATTCTTCTTCTTTGTCCTCCTTCCTTCCTTCCTTCCTTCCTTCCTTCCTTCCTTCCTTCCTTCCTTCCTTCCTTCCTTTCTTTCTTTCTTCCCTCCCTCCCTCCTTCCTTTTTCTTTTCTTTTCTTTTTCTTTCTTCCCTTCTTTCTTTCTTTCCTTCTTTCTTTCCTTCTTTCTTTCATTCCTTCTTTCTTTCTTCCCTCTCTCTCTCCCTCCCTCCCTCCTTCCTTCCTTCCTTCCTTCCTTCCCTCCCTCCCTCCCTCCCTCCCTCCTTCCTTTCATAGATGGACTTGGGTGGAGATTTATCCATCACAATAAATCAGCAGTTCAAAGGTCACTGCTTTTGCATCACTTATTTGATTCATAAGCCAATGGATCATGTGGGTCAGGTCTGTAAACTTTAAGAAAAGTACAATTTAACTGGCACTCCTTAAAGGTTATACACCATGAAAGTTAGAACTACAGTTTCTCAATATGTCTATCCATATGCTTACTTTTTCTTTGAGCAGGATTTGACTCATGGCTATGTCCATGAAGGCTAGAGATTTTTGTTTTTGTTTTCTCTTTGAATGAAGGTTCAGAATGAAAGTGTTGCATTGTCTTCTTTCAGGATTTATTGACGTACAGTATTTGTATCGCTATTTGTCTGCTTGTTTGTTTACTCATATGAAAAACATTTGTAGAAATTGGGGATGCCTTGTTTAATGGAAAGAAGGACTAGGGATGACATGATAGCAGTGCTCCAATATCTCAGGGGCTACCACAAAGAAGAGGGAGTCAAGCTATTCTCCAAAGGATCTGAAGGCAGGACAAGAAGTAATGGATGGAAACTAATCAAGGAGAGAAGCAACCTAGAATTAAGGAGAAATTTCCCAACAGTTAGATGAGTTAATCAGTGGAAGGGCTTGCCTTCAGAAGTTGTGGGTGCTCCATCAAGGATAGACCAAGTTTGTGCAAGTGAAAAACATGATTAGTTGGCTCTGCCTGTCACTATCATAAAGCACTAAACGTCTCTGAATTCCCCTATCCCACTTTTACCGATAAATAAAACAAATGCTATAAGAAAGTTTGAGCGTTTGCAAGCCAAAAATTCTATTAAATTATCAAATCGCCTTCATTTTGTTTGGGGAAAAAATAGTGTAATTCAGTCTAAATCTCCTTGAAAATCATCCTCTTGAAATGTCATGCACCAAGCCAACCAATAGATTGCTTGAAGTTCTTCAGAAGTACTTCAAACTATATTATTTTCAGTGGCTCTAATGTAATAGCATTTTCTCTGTTCAGCGTACTTAGTTTTATTAGCACCTTGGTTAGAAGCAGCCACATTTGAAGACCCAGGGATCTCATTATTCGAGAAGTGGATACAGTCTATTTATATTTTATCATTGATGGAATGTTTCACATCTTTTAATAGAAGTGTCCTGTTTGGGACTCTTGTCTTTATTACTTCTGCTTCTTGATAACATACTTATTAGGGTTATGCCAAAAAAGTTGAAATGGAAATTCAATTTGAGGGCAATTTCCCAATCGATTAATCAAATAAAATGGCTTGTTCAGTTGGAAGTATCAACTCACAATTCAGATCATCTCGATACTTCGTTTTGTATATGTCCAATGATCTGATTTTTCAAATCAGGTTTGAGTCATGGAATTGGTACACCTGGGTCTGAATCATCATTTCAAATGGAATTCTTTTGACATTTCCTGTACAAGGAGCAGTTTGTTTAGAATCAGATTGGCAATGTGAATTGAATCAGGGGTGATTTTCACAGTTCAAATATTTATTGCTTATTAGTATTTGTTCCTCAGTGTTCTTCTTCCAACAGATTGATATCTGTTATAAATGCTGATGTAGCATTCCCTGAAAACTCAAAGAAGGAAAGTAAAATTTGATCTATTGAGCCGTGGGAAACTTAAGGAGGTGAAATGTAGACTATTTGTGCATTATTCATTACTTTGACAGTTCCTGTTAAGAGTGTGATAGAAATCTGGTTAACAGTTGCAAGAGGAAAAGAATAGTACAATTTTCACAGATGTTGTTATTTAAATACTGCAGTTTCCAGGATTCTCAGAAAAAGGGCATTAGTGATTTGCAATTCTGGAGGATTTTAACTCAATTGAGCCGGAAAAACGTCATGTTAGAGAAATATACGATGCAGAAAGCTCCTATGTTTTGATTTGATCAAGATGAAGGATGAAATGGAAGAATGGACTCCATAATAGGGCTCTTCTGAAGTGAAGTTAGGGAAACAGAATGACTTCAGCGATCGCAACAAGAAGGCTGGAGCAGCCCAAAATGTTCAGCGAGACAGCTCAAATTCAGTTTAATAGTTCAGAGGTATCGGACACACACATTTAGATTTGAGTGGTGTGAGAGCAAAAGAAATCACCAAAAGAGAGAGAGAGAGAGAGAAGAGAGAGAGAGAGAGAGAGAGAGAGAGAGAGAGAGAGAGAAGGAGGGGAGGGGAGAGAGAGAGAGAGAGAGGAGGAGGGAGAGAGAGAGGGAGAGAAGGAGCAGGAGCAGGAGCAGGAGGGGGATAATTTGTTTCATGGGGATGTACAAAGTTAGCACCCACCCCTCTCCTAGAAGAATGAAATAAAATATTAAAAAGGCAGGATAAAATATTTCCCCTAGAAGAGAAATCCTAAGGGAGACAGAAACTCCAGCTCCCTGCCCGTAGCAGATATTTGTTGCCCAGTAAAAAAAGATTGGGCTATCCTATCTACAAGACAAAAGACATTCAGCCTCAGGGTGATAGGATTAGCCCTCACTCAAGATCCAAACCAGGACAAAGCTATTAAGACACAATAGGAATTGCCCAACACCTTTTCAGAATACAAGCCTCTTCATTGCATCACCCAGCAAACTTCAACTAAGCCTGGGAACTCAGACAAACATGACCCTATAGGAATCTGACAACAAGCCAATGGAATAAATGTTCTTGTACAGGGACAGGAAGTTCAAGTGCAAAGCCCAAGAGAAGGTATCTCTCTCTCTCTCTCTCTCTCTCTCTCTCATCTCTCTCTCTCTCTCTCTCTCTCTCTCCCCCTCTCTCCCTCTCCCTCTCCCTCATCCTCTCTCTCTCTCTCTCTCTCCCTCCCTCTCCCCTCTCCCTCCTCCCCCCTCTATGTGGTCAGCTGCCCAGAACCATGTTCTTGATGGTTCTGCTTTCATCAATAAGCCATCTTTCCAATCAGCCTCCATGTTTCCAGTGCTTTTTCTCCTAGCTGCTTCAGAGAATGCATCCCAGCACCGGGATGTAACCAAAGAGAATGTCTTTAGAATGTCAGAGCTTATCCCCTCCCCTCTTCCCCACCAGCTGAACAGATAGAATAGAATAGAATTTTTTATTGGCCAAGTGTGATTGGACACACAAGGAATTTGTCTTGGTGCATACGCTCTTGATACATTCATCAAGAATCATAATGTACAACACTTAATGATAGTCCATAGGGAAACAGTCAATATAAATCTTAAGGATACCAGCAACAAGGTTACAGTCATACAGTCATAAGTGGGAGGAGATGGGAGGTGGGAACGATGAGAAGATTAATAGTAGTGCAGACTTAGTCAATAGTTTGACAGTGTTGAGGGAATTATTTGTTTAGCAGAGTGATGGTGTTCGGGAAAAAAGCTGTCCTTGTGTCTAGTTGTTCTGGTGTGCAGTGCTCTATAGCGTCGTTTTGAGGGGTAGGAGTTGAAAACAGTTTATGTCCAGGATGTGAGGGGGCTGTAAATATTTTTCACAGCCCTCTTTTTGACTCATGCAGTATACAAGTCCTCAATGGAAGGCAGATTGGTAGCCACTGTTTTTTCTGCAGTTCTATCTACAACTCTGCCCCATCCCGGTTGGCCAAGTCACAATAAAACAAACCAAGCAATAATTGCTTGCAGCCTACTAGGGTTATGCAACTCAGAGCATTTAGGACAGAGGGGGGAAAAAAAAGGAGAGGAATATTTTTCCAAGAGAGTCACACCTTGAGAGAGGTAGTAAAGAAATATTTACAAGCAGTGAATTAGAGGCAGTTTCAAACCTGCCAGTAGGCTTACAGCCTTTGGAAGAAATATGCATTCTTTTCAGCTTTTTTTTGCGTATGTTATTTAAACCCAAGAGATCAGAAAGCCCAGAAGAGAGAGAGAGAGAGAGAGAGAGAGAGAGAGAGAGAGAGAGAGATGAGAGAGAGAGAGAGAGAGAGAGAGAGAGAGACGAGAGAGAGAGAGAGAGAGAGAGAGAGAGAGAGAGAGAGATGGATGGATATCAAACTCTTGGATTAAAATAAAAAAACCACAACAAGAATTTTGGAAACAGGAGGCATGCTTGACAAGAGAACAAACCACCCAAGGTTTTTGCTACAGAATGAAGTTGGGGAGAATCCTTTTGAAATAACACAAATCACAAACGCAAGGATACAGAAATAGATTCTGCTACAATATGTTGTTTTCCACTTGTACTTTCGATGTTGTTTAAGATGCTTTCTTAAATTTGCTGACACCAGCTTCCCAATTGCTAAGATACCTCTAACATCTGTTCCTGGGTGTGAGATGTGGGTACATTAGATGCTTGACTGCAATGTCAAGATTCGGGTAAGGACGAGATCCTGCATAATCACTTTCTGCTAGAGAATTTATGTTTCAGGGAGTGAATTGTGCAAAAGTGGTGGTGTGCTTCTGTAGGAAGTTAGCACCCACCCCTTTCCTAGAAGAATAAAATATTTTAGGAAATATTAAAAAGGCAGAATATTATGTTTCCCTGGATGAGAAATGGAGAAACATGTTTTAAAGACAAAGCAGCTCCCACCTTCCTGCCTCCCCCCTGCTTTTGTCAATGGGCCAGAGGCAGAAACCCAATCCTTTGTCAATGGACCATCATCTGCAACACAATAGGACCCATCTAGAAACAGAAACTAACAGAATAGGATCCATCTAGCAACAGAAACTAACACAATAGGACCCATCTAGCAACAGAAACTCACCACATGGCACCTAGGAATATTACATCAGCCAGCAAGGCTAGTTAAGACCCCCACCCCCTGGGAGTCTGACAACCAGTCAGGATACTCTTTCTGGGCCCCAGGAAGTTCAAAGCCAGAGAGGGCATAAAACCCGGGGACTCGCTGTATCTGCCCCCCTTTTTTCTGTTCAGGAACTCAAGCCATGTGATCCTGTCCACCATTAAACCATCTTTCCAAGCACTCTCCATGTTTCCAGTGTCTTTTTCCCCACTTGGAGCTGAACCCAGAAAGATAATTCTTCTAACACTTCAAAACAAGGGAATGTTTTCACAACACGCAGCAATGTTGTGAAAAGTCATACAAGGGCCATTTAACTATTTGACTATTCAAACAATATGATAGAAGTTGACATAACAAGATATGGTGAAAAATGAATTTGTGATAAAGAATTATATAAAAGGGATGAATATAAAAGGAAAAACTGGGAAGATTGGAATAGATTATAATATATATATATTTGTTTTCTTATATATATTATATTATATATATTATAATCTATTCCAACATATATATATATATATATATATATATATATATATATATATATATATATATATATATATATATATATATATATATATATATATTTGTTTTCTCAGGTTTTCGCGGGTGTTTGTATGTAGGTCTTTGGTTATTCGGGTCTTCTCCCACGTAAAATTGGAAGTGTCTTGGCGACGTTTCGACGAAGTCTCATTCGTCATCTTCAGGCTGGTGTTCTCGGCTTCGTGCTTCCAGGAGCAATGTGAGATCGCAGCTGTCTCTTCCTTTTAACTGCTAGTGGGGGTGTGAGCTGATTGGGTGGGAACTTGGCTGTGTTCTGATTGGGTGGAGGTGTGTTCTGATTGGTTAGGGGCTCGGCTGTGCTCTGATTGGATGGGGGGTTGGTTGTGCTCTGAATGGCTGGGGGTGTGTTCTGTTTGGGTGGGGGCTTGGTTGTGCTCAGCTTAGTCTGAGTTGCAGGGGGATTTGAGCTGGTGAGCTGCGTTGTTGTTGTTTGGCTTCGTGTTTGTGGCCGTGCGAGCTCTTCATGGTGGGTGTCAGTCTGCTTCATGTATGGATTGGAGAGGTTTAAAGTGGCTAATGATGCAGCTGCAGTCTGGCTTCTGGTCCTTGGTCGTGGCTCATTATCAGTGTGGGTTTGAGTCTGCTTTCTGCGTGGATGTGTGGTGGTGACATCCTGTGTGGCTCTCGTGAGTGTGGGTCTGGTGTCATTCGTCGTGTTAGGGACCCGTTTGTCAATAAGGGCGGGTTTCCAAATGGCTGGTAGGCGGGAGGTATCGTCTCGTTTGTTCATGCTGTGTGGGCGTTTTTCTATCTCGATGGCTTCTCTGATTATTCTGTTGTTAAAGTGTTCAGTTTTGGCGATAGTTCTGGTCTTTTTAAAGTCAATATCATGTCCTCTGGCTTTAAGGTGTTGGACCAGGGAAGAAGTTGGTTCTTCTTTTCTGACTGAGTTCTTGTGTTCTTCTATGCGTGCACTTATTCGTCTGTTGGTTTGTCCGATGTATGTGGTGGGGCAGGCGGTGCATGGGATTTCATATACTCCTTGATTTTCTAACTCAATTTTGTCTTTGGGGTTCCTTAGGATGGTGGATATTTTTCGGTTTGTGCAGAATGCTGTCTTGATGTTATGTTTGTGGAGGATTTTGCTTATTCTGTCTGTGGTGCCTTTTATGTATGGGAGGAGGGCTTTGCCGTTTTCTTGTTCTGTGTCTTGGATTTTAGTGGGGGTTTCTTTTTGGATTAGGTTGGTGATCTTATTTCTTTGGAATCCATTGGATGTTAGTACGTTAGTGAGGGTGTGTAGTTCGGTTTTTAGGTGTTGTTCGTCAGCTAAGCGTTTTGTTCTGGAAATGAGTGTCTTGGCTACAGAGTTGATTTGGGCAGGGTGGTGGTGTGAGAGTGCGTGCAGATAGCGGTTTGTGTGTGTTTTCTTCTGGTAGATAGTGTGTCCTAGGGAGCCATTGGATTTTCTGTAGACTAAGACATCCAGGAAGGGAAGTTGGTTGTTCGCTTCTGTTTCCATGCCCCACCACATACATCGGACAAACCAACAGACGAATAAGTGCACGCATAGAAGAACACAAGAACTCAGTCAGAAAAGAAGAACCAACTTCTTCCCTGGTCCAACACCTTAAAGCCACAGGACATGATATTGACTTTAAAAAGACCAGAACTATCGCCAAAACTGAACACTTTAACAACAGAATAATCAGAGAAGCCATCGAGATAGAAAAACGCCCACACAGCATGAACAAACGAGACGATACCTCCCGCCTACCAGCCATTTGGAAACCCGCCCTTATTGACAAACGGGTCCCTAACACGACGAATGACACCAGACCCACACTCACGAGAGCCACACAGGATGTCACCACCACACATCCACGCAGAAAGCAGACTCAAACCCACACTGATAATGAGCCACGACCAAGGACCAGAAGCCAGACTGCAGCTGCATCATTAGCCACTTTAAACCTCTCCAATCCATACATGAAGCAGACTGACACCCACCATGAAGAGCTCGCACGGCCACAAACACGAAGCCAAACAACAACAACGCAGCTCACCAGCTCAAATCCCCCTGCAACTCAGACTAAGCTGAGCACAACCAAGCCCCCACCCAAACAGAACACACCCCCAGCCATTCAGAGCACAACCAACCCCCCATCCAATCAGAGCACAGCCGAGCCCCTAACCAATCAGAACACACCTCCACCCAATCAGAACACAGCCAAGTTCCCACCCAATCAGCTCACACCCCCACTAGCAGTTAAAAGGAAGAGACAGCTGCGATCTCACATTGCTCCTGGAAGCACGAAGCCGAGAACACCAGCCTGAAGATGACGAATGAGACTTCGTCGAAACGTCGCCAAGACACTTCCAATTTTACGTGGGAGAAGACCCGAATAACCAAAGACCTACATATATATATATATATATATATATTCTGAAGTTTTCGCAGGTGTTTGTATGTAGGTCTTTGGTTATTCGGGTTTTCTCCCGCGTAAAATTGGAAGTGTCTTGGTGATGTTTTGACGAAGTCTCATTCGTCATCTTCAGGCTGGTGTTTTCGGCTTCATGCTTCGGCTTCTTGCTCCAAGACATTTCCAATTTTACGTGGGAGAAAACCTGAATAACCAAAGATAGATAGATAGATAGATATATATATATATATATATATATATATATATATATATATATATATATATATATATATATATATATATATATATATATATGATATGACCCAGTCAATACTCTGTTCATAAAATATGTATGATGAATTTTTTTAAAAAATAAAACTTGTTTACAAAAAAAAAAAAAAACTATTTGACTATTCTTATGGAGGGTTCTGCATTATGTTTTTCTATGTTTATTTTTCAAACCCCTCTTTTTAAATTTTTCAATTTCGATTTTTGTTTTTATGTTCTTTAGCTTTTTATGTGCTTTTATTTTTGTATTTTGATGCTTTTAAATTTCTTGTAGCTATAGTAATGGCAATAGCACTTAGATGTATGTACTGCTTCCTAGTGTTTTACAGTGCACTCTAAGCATTGTATCTCACTCTCCTTATTATGTTTCGTCATTGTTAAAGGTTGATTTAATTAGAGAGAAGATCTAAAAATGCAAATAACCCTAAACCCTGTTATAAAGTTTATGTGCATGAATTCAGCACTGTTTCTCCTCCTCCTTTTTCAGACAGCAAAACAGTCTTGTCTGCATATCTTAACTTGTTAGCATTTTGACCTCTAATTCAATGGCTAGCTTTGAATAATTTTTTTTTTAATTGTTTGAGATATTCCCCATAACTTTTCAAAAAGGGAGAGCCAGGGCTAAATTCAAGTGGTTTGTAAGAGGTATGGAAAAAAGGCAGAAACATTTTCAAAGAATCTATTAGAACCTTGGGATTTTCCAGTTTACTGCTAAACTAGGTGCCAGAGTGACATCAAATGTTACATCTGGATTACACTCAATGGCATAGAAGCGCCAAAATCTGGTTTAGTTGCATTTCTAATTTAAAGTGATGGAATTTTTCAACAATAGCTAGACTCTTGTTAGCACTTGATAGGGTGAAAGGATCAAAATTCCTTCAGCAACCTATAGAGTAGAGTAGAGTAGAGTAGAGTAGAGTAGAGTAGAGTAGAGTAGAATAGAATAGAATAGAATAGAATAGAATAGAATAGAATAGAATAGAATAGAATAGGAATAGGAATAGAAATAGAAATAGAAATAGAAATAGAAATAGACATAGAAAAAGAATGGAATGGAATGGAATGGAATGGAATGGAATGGAATGGAATGGAATAGAATAGAATAGAATAGAATAGAATAGAATAGAATAGAATAGAATAGAATAGAATCAGAAAAAGAAAAAAAAGAAAAAGAAAAAAGAAAAAGAAAAAGAAAAAGAAAAGAAAAAGAAAAAGAAAAAGAAAAAGAAAAAGAATGGAATGGAATGGAATGGAATGGAATGGAAAAAGAATGAAATAGAAAAAGAAAAAGAAAAGGAATGGAGTGGAGTGGTGTGGAGTGGAGTGGAATGGAATGGAATGGAATGGAATAGAATAGAATAGAATAGAATAGAATAGAATAGAATAGAATAGAATAGAATAGAATAGAATAGAATAGAATAGAATAATGGAATGGAATGGAATAGAATAGAATAGAATAGAATAGAATAGAATAGAATAGAATAGAATAGAATAGAATAGAATAGAATAGAATAGAACAGAACAAAAAAATAAAATAAAATAAAATAAAATAAAATAAAATAATAAAATAAAATAAAATAATAAAATAAAATAAAATAAAATAAATAAAATAAAATAAAATAAAATAAAATAAAATAAAATAAAATAAAATAAAATAAAATAAAATAAAATAAAATAATAAAATAAAATAAAATAAAATAAAATAAAATAAAATAAAATAAAATAAAATAAAATAAAATAAAATAGCTTTATTTGGCCAAGTGTAATTAGACACACAAGGAATTTGTCTCCAGTGCAGAAGCTCTCAGTGTACATGCAGATCAACAGAGTAATAGTAAGCATAATAATAAGAGGGAATTGTATTGCATTGCGTTGAGTTAAATTTGGATAATTTGCCATTAGGGAGGACGGCGGTAGTGGTGATGTGTAGCGGGTGCAAGGGGAATGGCTGAAAGCAGCATTGCCGCATCCCAATGCAAGCACCACATCTTTTCTGTCTGTATGACGACATCAACCCCCTGCAACACGTTACACCCCATCGTCGTTCTAACGAAAGCAGGAAGATCCCCCCACTAGCCGCTGCTGATTCAGATACAGCTTTGGTTTATGGCTCCCTCGAAAAAGGCACTCACAATCTTATCCCTCCATAAAGTTGTCATCGGATTTGACATGCTTTAATTTCCCAGTCTCTTTTAATGACAGGAGATTTAGCATCCCGATGATCAGACTGTCACAAATTCTTCTTGACAAGTTAATTGTCCACCCTTATCTTCTATTTCTCCAGAAGATTACCATCCAAAGATGCAGAAATGACCCTCTGTTTCCTTTTGTTTTTTGGGCCTCCCCTAAGGTATTCGAACTCTCTCTCACACACACCAACACCCCCCACACACACACACACCAAAAGAACTAGGTCTGAGTAAATGGCATGGAAAAAATCGGGAAGAGATCATGCATGAATGAAGGAGAACACAGAACTGATGCAATTTTTTTTTTAAACTCCCCATGCGATTTTAATTATATTCCTTGCTCAGGTTTATTGGAAAATAAACACAAACTTTCTTGGGAGAATACAAAACGGCTCTTAAATTTGGATTTGACATAATGTGTCACATGTGATAGATATAAACAGTGGTGGGATTCAAGTAATTTAACAACCGGTTCTCTGCCCTAATGATTTCTTCCAACAACCAGTTTGCCAAACTGCTCAGAAAGTTAACAACCGGTTCCTCCGAAGTGGTGCGAACCGGCTGAATCCCACCGCTGGATATAAGTTTCTGAAAAAACATAGAAGGAGCATTAGGAAGGGTTATTTTTTTTTCTTCCTCTGCCTCTCACTGATGTCGTGTTGTTTGATTTGTTATATACATGTAATTCTTAGGTTTTATAAGGGCAAAGCATTTATTGAACATGAAATATAGGGCTCTCTGCCATCTTTCATTGTTTTTGAAAATGAGATTTGAAGGATTATAGGATAACATTTCTTGAAACAGCAATGAATTCACCCTCCTGGTTCTAAAAAACTATAAAATACAACAAGTAACAATACAGTTCCCTATCCAATGGGACCATAAATGCAATCAGTCATCAACGTCCATAATATCAAGTTTGAATCTGACGCTTGAAATGCATTTTTGAACATTATTAATCATCTTCCTTAGTGGCTCGTATTTTCTGATATGTTAGATGAAACTTGAGAATCTATGATTCAATGGGAGTTGAATGAGCAAAATGCAGCCAAAATTAGATGTTTTTTTTTTTTAAAAAAAAATGTTTTGCTTAGAATATCCCTCCACATTGTTGTCATCCTAACTTTGTGTGTTTCTGCCATTGTTTGTTCTGCACATTTAATTTTTATCTAGACTTGTAGTGTTATTGGCAGGCATTCTGGTAACTCCAAACCATCCTTGAATCAAGAGACATGGAAATCAATTTATTTTATTTTATTTTTTTGGATTTTTTTTTATTTTTAAACAAAACTTAAAACATAAAACAATTATCATCCATTACAATTACAGAAAGTGTATTGATCAGTTACAAATCTTTTGTGTTTAATCCTCTATCCGACATTTTCTTATTTAACAGTTGATTACATTATTACTCTCATTTACCAATTATTTAATTTGATGGAAAACAATGTATTGTTTTCTTCATTTGCTCGCTCATTTGTTAATTCTACCCCAAAAATTGAAATTGTGTTCATACCTGTGTTTCTTAGAAGGCAGCTTTACTTTGGTGGCCTGGAGTTGTAGAATTTGACAAAGACTCCATCCAACCCATAGTTTTCTTTTCTGCATCCAACTAAGATGAAAAGTCATTTTTAGATTAACTTTTTCATCAAAAACATTATTTTTTTTCCATAACAAGTATATAGTTTGGAATTGCGGTGGGCCCTTTAAGAGGATGTGACTCAAAACTGACTCAACCTCTATGTTTGAGCATACTCAATCATCATACGAAACCAGCTGGAAATGAGTATTAAAATGTCAGTTGATGACTATGCCTAAATCAGGGGTGGGTTCTACTTACCTTTACTACTGGTTCACAATGGGATCGCCTTGCTTTGGCACATGTGCAGAAGCTCCTGTCCATGTGCAGATCGCTGATGACAACATCTGAGGTGGTGGGCAGGGCTTCCTGCCAGTTTTATTACTGGTTCTTGTGAACCGGTCCAAACCAGGGGCCTAAATACAGAATGGGACATTTTGCACCGGCCACATTTTCATGCCCTCTTCTCCGCAGACCCCCCCCCCACTGCAGCTGACCCACAACCAACAAAATGCTCAGGGACAAGTGTGAATTGACTGGGAGAAGGGGGCAAGGCAGGAGTGCCAGCTGACCATTGCCAGGGAAGAATTGCCAGTGGAGGTCCTGCCAAGCATAAACACCAGTGGCAGTGGGGGGGGGCGGTCAGCTACAGTGTGAAGCCCACGGAGAAGTAGGCACAATAATACGGCCAGCGCAAATTATCCTACTCACCTAAATAATGGACTTGTTTTACCAAACCCAACCATTGATTGAAGCAAATTATACAAAGAATTATGAAAAACAAATAATGCATATTGCAACCCTCAATGTAAAATTGAGATGAATTCCACGTTTTCATATACAATGAAATCCAAAGCAAATTTTCAACCTGTAGAGAACAGAAACATCTGAAATAACTTGAGAGGAGCCAAAATGAATTTCCTCCTATTTTTATGCATGTTTCTGTTTAGAGGAAGGTTTGGCTCCAACAATATCCTGTATTAACATATTATAATATATCACTGATTATAAATTTCCCTGTATACAATGTGAACGCCAAACTAGAAATATGGGGAAAAAATATTTTGTGATCAACAGTGCCATGTTATTATTCCAGCTGAATGTTACCAATTTTAAAACACCATATTGAAAAAAAAAGAAGAAATCTAGTTTGTTTTAAAACCTTATTTAATTCCAGTTCATGATTACCGGCATTCGTAACATCTCTTCTTGCAGGCAAAATTATACGATGAAGAGCAGCTGATGTCAGCTGCATATTAAGTATGATGAAGAGGTTGAGACAAGGGAGACTATCAAAATGGAAGGAACACATGTCATCAAGCGGTATTTCTATTTTACCAGTTGATCCATTCCCTCTTCACTTGAAAGCAATTAAATGTGGAGCGTGACATCTCAGAAGCTTCTCTAATGAATTCTTCTAGCGGCAATTTGGTGAGTGCAGAATCCGGTCTCCAGGGTGACAACCAGAGACTGTTGGAAGGAACATTGGTGCCCAAATTAGGCCTCCCCTTGTTCATAATCTTGACAATTTATGTGGCTTTCAATCATCGAAGCCCATTTAATGCAACAGTTCTGCATTCCCATTCAGCTTGATTGGCCTAGACTTTCTCAGCTCCTTTGAAGCGGTGGAAGGTTTTATTTTGTCTACTGATGCCAACATTTAATTACAACTACAGGTACTCCTCAACTTACAATCAATCAATCAATCAATCAATCAGAATAGAGCTGGAAGGGACCTTGGAAGTCTTCTAGATCAACCCCATGCTCAAGCAGGAGGCTCTATACTATTTCAGACAACTGACTGTCCAGTCTCTTCTTAAAAATCTCCAGTGATGGAGCACCCATAACTTCTGAAGGCAAGCTGTTCCACTGGTTAATTGTTCTCACTGTTAGGAAGTTTCTCCTTAATTCCAAATTGCTTCTCTCCTTGATTAGTTTCCATCTATTGTTTCTTGTGCTTTGGAAAATAAGTTGACCCCCTCTTCTTTGTGGCAGCCCCTCAAATACTGGAATACTGCTATCATGTCTCCCCCTAGTCCAGGGGTGAAATCCAGCAGGTTCTGACAGGTTCTGGAGAACCGGTAGTGGAAATTTTGAGTAATTTTAAGAACCGGCCAATACCACTTCTGGCTGGCCCCAGAGTGGGGTGGGAATTGAGATTTTGCAATATCCTTCCCCCAGGAGTGGGGTGGCAATGGAGATTTTGCAGTATCCTTCCCCTGCCACCAAGCCACACCCACCAAGCCACGCCCACAGAACTGGTAATAAAAAAATTGCATTTCACCACTCCCCTAGTCCTTCTTTTCTCTAGACTAGCCTTACCCAATCTCTTGCAATTGATAATGTTGCAAAAAAAAAAAAAAAAAAACCCAACAACACACATTTGTTCAGTGACTGCTCAAAGTTACAATAATAAATTTACTCATGACTGTTTTTCACACTTATTGTGAATGAAGGCAAATATACATGTCCCACACTGGATAATGTTGCGGGATCCAATTTGGGTCGCTCACTGGGATGAGAGATTTTGTCTTCTGAGCTTTCTGACTCATGCTGGAACCCATCTTCAGGAAACTTGAGTGTGTGCTGTTCTGTATGTGGTATTTATGGTGCCTGTTGTAAGTAGCTTTTTAGATGTCAATTAGGGAGTGTCGATGGCTGGCTTTTAAGTCATAAAAGGTAAAGGTTCCCCTCGCACATATGTGCTAGTGGTTCCCGACTCTAGGGGGCGGTGCTTATCTCTGTTTCAAAGCCGAAGAGCCAGCGCTGTCTGAAGATGTCTCCATGGTCATGTGGCCGGCATGACTAAACGCCAAAGGCGCATGGAACGATGTCATCTTCCCACCAAAGGTGGTCCCTATTTCTCTACTTGCATTTTTTACGTGCTTTCAAACTGATAGGTTGGCAGAAGCTGTGACAAGTAACAGGAGCTCACCCCGTCACGCGGCACTAGGGATTCGAACCATGGAACTGCCGACCTTTTGATCAACAAGCTCAGCATCTTAGCCACTGAGCCACTGCATCCCTTTTAAAAAGGTCATAGAATGAGACAAAATTCATTTAACTGTCTTGCTTAGCCATTGAAATTTTGGGCTGAATTTGGTCATCAGTCGAGGACTTCGTATAACATTCTTTCTTGTTCTCCAGTGGTTATCTGTTTTTTTTTTTTTCAGCACAAGCACTGTAGACTTAAATTATCCAATAAGCTCATAAACCAACTGAATGACTTTCTATCTCCCTGCTCAACTTTATTCCTGCAACTTGTAAACAATCCAATGCTTGGAGCCCTTTGTGAGAATAGAAGGGACATCCAGCTATCAGTGCTTTTGAGTAAAGTCAATGCAGTCTAAATAATGTACCACATTTTTTGGACCATAAGACGCACCGGTGTATAAGACACACCACGATTTCGAAGAGGTAAGTAAGAAAAAAAAGCTTTTTGCCCTCCCCGGCCCCCAGAGAGGCTTCCCAGACTCTCTGCGCACCCCGTTTTTTTTGCAAAAATGGGCCTATTTTTCACCAATAAAAAATAAAAAATTGCCCTCCCCAGTTTCCAGGAGCACTTTGCAGGCCTCCCAAACACTCTGCACACCCTGTTTTTGCAAAAAAAAAAAAAAAAAGGCCCATTTTTTTTTGCAAAAATGAGATGAGCAGTGTGGGGCTTCTGGAGGCCAAAAATGGCTGTATTCAGTGTATAAGACGCACCAACATTTCCATCCTCTTTTAGGGGAAAAAAGTGTGTCTTATACTCTGAAAAATATGGTAGTTTTAACTTCAGTTAGGAAAAATAAACCTGTGTTCAACAGATTACCAATGAAATCAACGATGCCTGAAGCAAAATAAGCGTGGACACCTTGTGCTACAGACATTTTCATTTTTCAGGCAACTTGAAATTAACTGAGGACAAGTCTAGATAAAGTTTCATTGATTTGCTGTCTCAATATGTGCAAAACCAAAACCAGGAGCTACTTTGTCTCAACCTAAAGACTTTGAAATAGCCGAATAGATATACTATTTTCTATGAACAGCAGATCACAACGGACTATCTTAAACAAGTTCTGCAACGCCTTATAGGTTCAAATTTCTTTTGCCATGCTCTGTTTGTCTATTCAAACATTGTGCTCTCTCTCTCTCTCTGTGTGTGTGTGTCTCACAGCTTCTTGAATAATTGACATCGAACTGAGTGATGAACCATGGTTTATTTGGAATGATTGTTTAGTTTCTACATAATCCAATATTAACCCATAACCACAGACCTGCAGTCATGGTGACCACAACATTTTTCCAAAATGTTTGGAACACCCCTGTTTTTAGAAATGGACTATTCCAGTTGTGAACAGCTTTTGTTTTCCCGCCAATAAGAGTATATTCAGCATCGTGCTTGTGTCAGTTATTTGGTGTTTTCTGTAGCGGTGTTTGAATTTGAGTTTCGGTCATTTTGACCACAGATCTTTGTTAATGTATTCATTTTTTTTTTATAATGTTGGGGCCAGGTTTCCCACCAAAAAGAGTGCGATTTGGTGACCCAAACTTCAAAGAAACTGTTGTAATGTGGTATGAAGAAGCAGAGAGTGATCTGAATGGAGTGGAATCAGATTGCAATGAAAATTTTGTAATGGATGATGAGGAACCCACAGCCGCCACTGATTCTGACATCAGCAACAATTAAGCTCCCAATGAAATTGATGACCAGGTACAATCTATGTCGTACAATAATTTATATGGCAAGAACAACTTCAAATGGTCTTCTGCACCTTTTGGAAGCAATTGATCCAGAACCACTAGTCACAATATATTTTTTTTTTAAATTGTAAACTTTTAATAATTTAAGAAACCACAAAATACATTTATAAATACAAGTAAAACAATATACAACAAGCATCATCTTAATGACATCTAAATGTAATGTCTGAATTATTACAATATCAATAACCTATATTCTTCAGTATATATTCTTTCTCTCACCTTATAGAATGATATTATTTTATTGATACCTGATATTTCTTTATTAAATTTCATTTGATGTAGAAATTTATTTTACTCTTTTGAGATCTTCCTTTTATTTGATTTTGCTTTCTTTTTTTTCCCCCTCTAACCATTGATATCACCTTTGCCAGACCAGATAATATTCAGATTCTTCCTTTCTTTGAATTTCCTTGGTGAGTCTATCCATCTCAGCACATTCCATAATTTTAGATACTATTCTATCTTGAGTTGGGACTTCTTCTTGTTTCCAATTTTGCGCATATGTGATTCTTGATGCAGTCAAGAGATGTGTTATTAAATATATTATTTCTTTTTCATATTTACGTGTAGGTATTCCTAATAAGTATGTTTCCGGTTTGAATGGTACTTTTTGAGTTGTTATTTGTTCCAATTGAATTTTAATAGTCACTAGTCACAATATTGTAGTGTAATTACCTGAACTACATCCATCAGCTAGAGCAGTCATTATGATCTTATGTCTGTAATAGCGTAGCCAAAATAGTACGTCTGTGGTTCAAGGTTAAACAAAACATCTAATGATTTTGTACAATGTGAACTTAAGGGTCTAGGACCGTGATGGTGAACCTATGGCGCGCATGCATGCACCAGGCAGCTGATTTTTGGGCCTTCCAGGCCCACCAGAAGTCAGGAAACAGGCTATTTCCAGCCTTCTGAGGGCCTCCAGGGTGGTGGGGAAGCCCGCTTTTCATCCTCCCCAGGCTCCAAGAAAGCCTCTAGAGCCTGGGGAGGGTGAAAAACAGGCCTATCAGGCCCACCGTGCCATCGCATGCCAAAAGTGGGGGGAGCGTGGGGGGGTCGCACGTGCAGGGGGTGGGGTGCATTGAATTGTGGGTGTGGGCCCGCATGGGCGCGTCCACCCTGTGCTCCCCCTGCTTTTGGCACATGATGGCAAAAAGGTTAGCCAACACTGGTCTAGGACAACATGCCTCTACCAACTGGCCATGGCCAACTTACCATGGTCAACTTTCCACAGTCAACTTACCATGGCCAACTCACCGCAGAACAATTCACCATGGAATGAGAGTTGCGTGAGTAATGAGAGTAATATTGAAGAAATGGCGAGGTAGAATCATTAAAGAAAGTATGCCAAAGGAGGGGTAAAATGAAATCTGAATGACAAAAAGTAAGATATTTTTTTAAAAAATTAAGTAATTAAATTGAATTGTTGAATTGTCCCGCACCATGTTGTCCTATGGCAAATTGGTTGTGGTGTGTTGGCTGTGATGAGTTGGCCACAGCTAGTTGGCCATGGTGAATTGTCCCATTCTGGAACTTAGCCACTGTGGATCTACCAAAAAGCAAATAAAATCCAAATGACTGGATTTTTCTTGAACTGAATCTATCATTTTCTTCGATGCAGATTCACTGTTCACCATACATTGGCAATTCTACCCCTGAATAATTAAAGCATTATGAAAATTAACCATAGAAAATATTTAATTCCCTCCCTCCCTCCTTTGTTCCTTCCTTCCTTCCTTCCTTCCTTCTTTTCTTCCTGTCTGCCTTTCTTTCTTTCTTTCTTTCTTTTCCTTCCTTCCTTCCTTCCTTCCTTCCTTCCTTCCTTCCTTCCTTCCTTCCTTCCTTCCTTCCTTCCTTTCTTTCTCCCTACTTCCTTCTCTGTCAGGAGGAGTGAATAGCTTATAGGGTCTACAAGAGAACCACTGAGGCCACACTGATTCTTTTCTTCCGATATGTATCACATCACATGCCCTTGGGCAGCTACAAAGGTGAGCGTTATAAGTGGAGAAAGTATAAAAATGACATGCTTAAAATGCATGCCTGCAGAGTCGCCGCTAAAAATAGAAATGTAAAAATTTATTAACAATCAAACCGGGCAAAATTGTACAACTTTCTCTCACCCTTAATATTCAAATGGAGATGCTCTGCTTTTATGTACGATAGAGACACAATTATGCACTTGCTTAGAGAGCTGTGGTTGTAGTCCTGCTTTTACAATTCATAACGGTGTTGAATTGCTTATTCCCACGGGTGAAGTTTTCTATTATCTAGCTGTAACATTGAGAGAAAGTAAATAGTTCTTTCAAGTAAATGAGATGGGTAGGAGCTAGCTTGTTTCTGATATTAAATTGGGGATTTGATAAATGCGGGAGTTGACACACATCTTCAGTTGTGTATAAAATCCAAATGCACAGTCACTAAGGACTCCTTGCCACTCTCCCATTGGAAAATGTCAAGGGGATATCAAACATGGATTGAACCAACAGGTCTGCAAACGGATTATTATTGGCATCCTTCAGTCTCAAGAGACTATGGTATCGTGCTCTGGAAAGAGGTCCTAAAACAGCATCTAGCGTGACTAAAAAGGCCAATTGGAGAGTGGCAATCCCTTTCACACTGAGGGCAGATATATTCTGTCCCCTGCCCACCTCCCAGAGTTCACTGGTTCCAGGACTGCCTCTTTTCCTCGGGCTGCCGAAGAAGTGTCTCTTCGAATTGGAGAAGGCCATGCTGCGTCTTTAGCCTCCAAGCTGAACAATTGGAGGTCAAGGTTTCCCACTTGTTAATGTCCATTCCCAGGGCCTTTAGGTCCCTCTTGCAAATATCCTTATATCGCAGTTGTGGTCTCCCTCTGAGGCACTTTCCCCACACTAATTCTCCAAACAGGAGATCTTTTGGAATCTGACCATCAGCCATTCTCACGACATGGCCCAGCCAGTGGAGATGTCACTGTTTCAATAGTGTATACATGCTAGAAATTCCAGCACATTCCAAGACTGCACTATTTGGAGCTTTGTCCTGCCAGGTGACGCCAACAGTTCGTCGGAGACAGCGCGTATGAAAGATGTTCAACTTTCTCTCCTGCCATGCGTAAACGGTCCAAGACTCACTGCAGTACAAGAGTATGCTCAGGATTCAGGCTCTGTAGACCTGGATCTGTTGTGGCCCGCCAACAGCCTGCGCGGATTGTGGCTGATTCTGACGACGAGGAGGCTGGTGTGGTGTCGCGCCAGCATCCTGTGCAGCCGGCGCTCGAGTCGGACAGCGAGGAGGCTGAAGAAGATGTGGTGCCAGAGGCAGAGATTCAGCCAGGGCCTTCAGATCCTCCAGAGGCTCCTTCAAGTGGAGAGAGTGAAGTGGAGGAGCCTCTTCTCAGTGCACGACACGAGGGCTGCCAAAAGGAGCAGGAGTGGTTACTCTGGAGGAAGTCTCCTTGAGAGTAAGGCTTGGGGCTAATTGGCCATTCCCTTAGCCTATTTTTATTATTATTATTATTTATTATTATTATTTGAATTTGTATACAGCCCTACTCCCGAAGGACTCAGGGCGGTGAACAGCCATAGAATAAAACATATAAATACAAAATTTAAAATAGATTAAAATGAATTAAATAATTTGGCTGAACAAATTTAAAACCCCCAATAATTTAAAACCAAATTTAAAATTTCCATTAAAAAGGGAAAGACTTAGGTCTATTTAAGTTTGCACACAACTGGCAAACGTTTCAGGAAACAACATGTGTTCGTCCGGTCGTTCGTTGAGCATTTGAGAGTGAATTTTCCTTGCAAACCTGGTTTCTGGGCTAATTGCCAACTCTTGTAAGCCTTTATCTAATCTTTGGAATTTCTGGCAGGCTGTTAAGGACATTTTTAGTAATAGCCTGCATTTGAAAAAGACTGTGTTTGTAGTAAACGGAGTTGTTCGGAGTTTTGTGTGTGCTACATTTCTTGGGTTCCGTAGTTGGGGCAGAACAGGATCATCAGCTTCTTATTAAGCCATACTCTTTTTGTAAGTCTGGGAAATGTGGTGGCTATTTTGGATTGCAGTCCAAATAATCCAGCTTTTCCCTGGAAATGTGATCCCAGATTGCTGTTTTCCCCCTAGTTCCTAATTTATACTGCTTTTTCAGATTCATCTTATGAGACACTTATGAAGCATTTGAAACTCTCCTGTCCTGGTGATCTGGCATCCAGATCCATGGCTTACTTGCTTGTTTGTTCAGGCCATGGCAGAAAAAAGGCAAAGCTCTTTAAGTGAAGAATGGTCAAGAGCTTGCAATACGACTGTAGTTGCACTGGAACAAATGATAAATGATATGGTCCAAGAACTTCTCAATAAATTCCAAGGATCCTGGGATGATTTCACAAAGGAAGCAGTTAGATGGTTAGCTTCCTTAGATATCAAATCATCACATCTATCCCATTGGGATTCTATGGCGCTATTTTATGGTGATTTTATTATGGTTTTATCTTTATTTAAATATTTTGTCTCATCTAGTATATGCTGTCCATACGAGTGGCATGGTGGCCTAGTGGTGAAGACACTCGTCTCTCACTCAAATGGTTGATAGTTCAACTGGTACCACCAGATATTTCTCTCTTAGGGTGCAAAGAAAAAAAGAAAAATCTGCTGTGAACTTTGCATAGGCATCAGGAAGGGTATCCGGCCAGTAAATGCTCAGCTCCATCCAGTTGCCCCGATTCTACCCTGAATTAAGGGATTACAGGATTGTAAAAAGTGGGTTATTGTATTGTCCACATACTATGTATATGTATATATAGATGATATAGATATAGATCTGTTCAGTGCAATGTTTCAGATTCACTCTCCAATAAGTTCCTTCCTTCAGCACCTGGAAGCAATTGCCTCTTTCTTCCAGGATGGTGTGGAAATCTCAATCAATCAATCAATCAATCATCACTTCTGTTTTCCCCCCCAGCTATTGTCATCAGCTTCAAACAGGAGCCTGGTGGTGCACTGGACTAAACTACTGTTAAAGTAGTATTTAGCTGCCAGCTGCCTGCAATTACTGCGAGTTCAATTCTCACCAGGCTCAAGGTTGACTCAGCCTTCCATCCTTCCGAGGTAGGTAAAATGAGGACCTGGATTGTGTGGGCAATAAGCTGACTTTGTATAAAATAGAACACCGCTGGGGGGGGGGCAAAAGCCCTACTAAACAGGTATATACAAAAGTATGAAGGCTATTGCTTAAAAGCATTGTAAGCCCTGAGTCTCCGGAGAAGGGCGGCATATAAATCAAACTAATAAATAAATAAATAAATAAAAATAAATAAATAAATAAATAAACAAACAAACAAACAAACAAACACTCAGTTTATTTTGTTTCTCTATTCTTGCTTTGATCTCTCTGGGAATTTGATTCTTCCCAGTTCATACAGATACAGTTCTAGTCCATAGATAAGCTTCCTTGGCTATTTTTTATGTCTCCTTTGATCTAAGACTCATCCTGGTAGTTTTCACGTTTCCATATTTCCATAAGATGCGTTTCCATTTATTTATTTATTTATTTATTTATTTATTTATTTATTTATTTATTCATTCATTCATTTATTTATTTAGTGGCATTTGCCTTTGTAACATATTCCCACCAAAAATTAATGAATCAATCTTATGGTGCTCTGAAACTGTTTTATGTTACTTTCTAGGGGAAATAAAAAACAGAGACATACTGTATAGTCATTTGAGTTTATCTCATACTGACCAGAGCAGGGGTGAAATCCAGCAGGTTCTGACAGGTTCTGGAGAACCGGTAGCGGAAATTTTGAGTAGTTCAGAGAACCGGCAAATACCACCTCTGGCTGGCCCCAGAGTGGGGTGGGAATGGAGATTTTGCAATATCCTTCTCCCAGGAATGGAGAGGGAATGGGGATTTTGCAGTATCCTTCCCCTGCCACGCCCACCACACCATGCCCACCCACCACATCCACAGAACTGGTAGTAAAAAAATTGGGGTTTCACCACTAGATCAGAGGAATTCTTTTGTGCATATGCATGTTTATCTGTGACAAGTAATTGTAACTATATCTCTGTTTACCATGTTAGACAATAGCCTCATTTTAAGTGTTAATCAGTAAATAATTTTATTAGATGTTATTTATTTTAACTTCATTATATCTGGGCACATTCCTAAAAATTCCAGGAGGTTAGAAAATAATATAGCATAGCGCTCAAACTTGCATCCTGGAATTGGGTTTTTTTTTTGATCAAGCTCTACAGTGAATGAATAACTACAGTATTAATTAGCAAAAGAGATTGAATTATAATTGAATTATACATTCCAGATTTACTCAGGGACATGTACTTTTATAAATGCATTTGGACTCAGTCTGATTTTTCTGTTCATTTATACATTTTTTTCTAAAGAGTTTTTTTTTTCTCTCCAAGATTTGCAAACTCTGCCTTTGTTGATTTATACGATTTATACCCCTTGAATTTCCTAATTTTGAGAGAGTCTAATTAGAAGTGTTCTTATTTTCAAGAGTCCAATCTTGGAAAAAAAAATAACTGCAAGAAAATATCTTGGGTCCCCCCTCCCCATTACATTTATAAACCCAGATCAAGAGATAAATTAGACTCTACTATCTCCATAGCTTCTACAAGACTCCAAGTTATTATATTATAAATAAACATTAACTTGTGTATTGTCTCTTATCTCTGAGTCATCAGCAATAAATCCAGTACTATGCAGCAGAATTCTGATACACAGATACATCTTAAAGCTATCATTAGTTTAAACATTTATTTGTTTGTTTATTTGTTTATTTATTTATTTATGCATCCTTTTGTATTGTAATCTATTGTAATATGACATTCAACCTCTCTTATTCATTTTCCCATTGTTCAACAAGGTGTCTTCCTTTCCACATTTCTTTTATCAATTAATCTACTGATTTGATTTCTTCTTGCATTGCTGGACATTAGGTTCTCGTTGTCTGGAAATTGTTCAAACATCTCAATCATGTTATGAGAGCAAGCACACAAGTTGTAAAGGTTAAGGATCTAATATTTTGTCAAGGAGAGAAATGTGGGGGAAAAACAACAACTCGGTGGCCACTGAAAGCTACCTAGAAACAGTTAGCAATAATGACATTTGTCCTTCCTGCCCCAAGGACAGTTTATCAGTGTTGCTGTAAAGAATATCACCTTGTCTAGGTGAGGATAAAGAAGGAATTGAGTAATAGCCACACAGTTTCCTGATTTCCTGTACTGTAATTTCCTGCACATTTAGTCAGTCTTCTCTAAGAAAACATTTTGAAAGGAACTTGTAGGAGTTGTTAAAGAGAAAAAGTTGAAATTGATATTTCGTGTTCAGTAGGTTGTATGAAAACAGAAGAAAGAAGGTAAAAAATAAAAATCTTTCTTGATCGACACATGTACTTATTTTATTTAACTATTGTTTGTGTGGAATACACACGACAAAGAATAAAACCAACGTAAGTTAATTCATCATCCCAGTGGTGAAATCCGAATTGTTTTACTACCGATTCTGTGGGTGTGGCTTGGTGGGCGTGGCATGGCTTGGTGGGCGTGGTTTGGTGGACATAACCCAACGCAAATAACAGCAAAAGGGATATATCCTTCACTGATGATCTTTGTAAACTCAAGATCTCCTAATCATCTTTGTTGCTTTTCTCTGCAACTTTACCAACCCTGTGGAATGAACTGCCCCCGGAAATACGTAAGATCTCCGACCTCCGGGTGTTTCTCTGCGCACTGAAGACCCTGTTGTTCTGCCAGGCCGTGCTATCAACATAACGATTTTAAATTTTAAAATTTTAAATTTTTGGGATTTTAATTGGAGCCTAATTATTTAATGATTTTAAATTTTAATCGTTGTTTTGTTCTGTGTTTTTAAATAGGCTGTACACCGCCCTGAGTCCTTCAGGAGAAGGGCGGTATAGAAATAAAATTATTATTATTATTATTACTAGACTCTTGACATCTTTTTTTTTTTTTTGTATTGTGCTGACCAGAATTGGATGGAGAATTCCAAATGTGGCCTTACCAATATGGTATAAATATACATTATATGTATCTTTTAAAGGACAGTTGTCTGATCTGTGGCTTTTCCTCCTGTCCCCCAAGGTCATTTTCACATACCATCACAACATGAAATAGGGACATTCCAGGACCACAAGACCATATCTTCATTCAACTTCACATGACAAATTGCCCTAACGTATTTCCTTCTAACAGGGACGTGGTGGCTCAGTGGCTAAAATGGTGAGCTTGACGATTGAAAGGTCGGCAGTTCAGCGGTTCGAATCCCTAGTGCCACGTAATGGGGTGAGCTCCCATTACTTGTCCCAGCTTCTACCAACCTAGCAGTTCGAAAGAACATAAAAAATGGAAGTAGAAAAATAGGGACCACCTTTGGTGGGAAGGTAACAGCGTTCCGTGCACCTTTGGCATTTAGTCATGCTGGCCACATGACCACGGAGACATCTTCAGACAGTGCTGGCTCTTCGGCTTTGAAACGGAGATGAGCACCACCCCCTAGAATCAGGAACGACTAGCACATATGTGCAAGGGGAACCTTTACCTTTATTTCCTTCTGAGCTCTACAAAATAAGTCATCTTTGAAAATAAATATGTGTGAATATTTGCTTTTATTTTAGAGGTCATTAAATCTGTGAATTTCTGTGTTTGGAGGAAATCAGTCTATTTTAAAAGGCTGTTATAAAAGGTAGAATTAAGATGCAATATCTGGAGCTATTTCTAAAGAATTTATTGTTATTCTATGCCGGTTATAATTTGATTATAAGGCATTTTGAAAACCTTGTACGTGGAAAGCAATTCTAATTCCCTCAACAAGTCTCTAATTGATAAATATACATTTTTTCAACGTGATTATTATGACCTGTAAGTGTCAAGTAATTTTAAAATTCATGGGGTACAGAAAAGATTTAAGTTTTTTTTTTAAAAAAAAATTATTTGCAAAACAGAAGCTTACATGTTTTCTTTTCAGACTTCATTAAATTACTATCCGCTTTTTTCACAGATTCAGTAATACAGTGAATAAGGCTTTGCAAAAAAAAAAAAAAAAGATAGTTTTATAATACAAGAAGCAAAAACAGCTGTAGCCGTAAGGAAAATTATTCTCAAACCATACCGAGTTAATGGCTTTATTAGGCCGATTCACAGTCACAAAACAAAATTTTCAAGCTCATCATTGTGAGATTTGTAAAGAACAAAAACATGAAAGGGGAAAGCTTCAATCTCTAGATGCAATTACATCTCGGAGTATGAAGAGGCTGCCATTTAATAATAATAATAATTTATTAAACTTGCACACTGCCTGATTCTCGAGGGCTCTGAATGGCTCACAAATAAGCCAAGAGTTTACAATAGGTATTCTGACCTAGGCCTTCTGAGTCAATAAAACACATGAGTAGTCTCAAAAACCTGTTTCATTGCAACAGCTGTGAATTCTGTTCATTCACAGATGAGTCCCATATAAAGAGTCCTTCGGGATAAGGCTGATAATCACCCACCTTTATCTCCCTTGACACGCTGCCAAAGACCTAATTGGCAAAACTATATAGAGTCCAGAATCAAATAGAGCTTCAGACTTTAAACTGCACAGAATTAACAACATTGCTTCCTGCAAAGGCCCACGTGCCTTTGCTCCTCTTTTAAGTCTTATGGGAGGGGCCAATCATCTCCAAGCCTTACTCCCGAGTCATCCCTTTTGTTTTAACTGTTCTTGCCTTCTGGCATCTCTGTGCATGCACACACTGGGAACAGGCTCCCCCTGTTCCTCTGCCTCGCTGAGGTCCGACTCTGGAGGCTCCAGAGGCAGCACATACCTCCCAGATGGCCCTTTCTCTGCCTCCAACACAGAGCCCTCATCTGAGCCTTCCCCAGACTCCAGGACTGGCCCATGTTCCTCCCCAACCTCCTCACTGTCCAACTCTGCTGCCAGCTCTGCAGGCCACTGGCAGACCACAACAATAAGTTCCGTAAAACACAAGACCTTATATTACCTTAGTAAGATCACACCTGGAATACAGTTTTGGTCACCATTGTAAGGACCTGTCTCAGCTACCTTCTCAAGAAAGTAAAAGTCTTGAAGCAGTTTACATTTCAAAAGGAACTTTTACTGAGGGATAGTGATTGCAGAGAAGTCAGGCAGTGTTGTGGTCCACCAGCTGCCAGCAGAGCTGGCGGCAGACTCGGACAATGAGGAGGTTGGGGAGGAACTTGGGCAAGTCCTGGAGTCTGGGGAAGGCGCTGGTGGATGCTCTGCATCGGAAGCAGAGATAGAGCCAGGACCATCCAACATTTCCTAGCTGCCTTCGGAGTCGGAGATAAGTGGGAAAGAAGAACAGCTGGGGCCTGTTCCAGATGCATGTATGTGCAGAGCTGTCAGGAGAGGAGAACAACTGAGGAACAGTGGCCGACTTGAGAAGAAAGGCACATGCGGACGCTGAATGGCCTCACCCTGGCTGGGGAATAAATAGAAGTAAAAAGGGAGTGGTGGTTGCAGGAGACAACAGTTCGTATTTCTTTCAGAAGATTTGCTTAGCTTGCCAGCTAAGGTTGGGTCAGAACAAGCGGAGTCTGAAAATCCCCATGTGAAGTGTTAAGCTAATTTCTCCTGTTCAATCCCCCCCCACCCAATATCCCTTGTCTATCAGTAGCCAATAAAAGGTCGCAAAGGTGTTGTCAACACTCCAAGGTGGGATGGTGAGAATAGGTCATCCTTGGGATGCCGCTGTTCTGTCCCCAACCACACGCGCACACACCAACAGACGTTCAAGAGTTAAAGACCAAACCAACCGGCAAAATCATTTTCCTTATGATAACGGAATTTGGCAACAACCTAGTGGCTGCCTGCCAAGAGTTTATTATTTACGAAGAAGAGAGATAACTTCTCCCCACTCCTGGTACATCAAAAGAAACAGCTCAATAATTACGGAGTCAATCAAGTCCAGAGATAATCCAGCAAAGTCTATAGCAAAAAGCCCAGCAATGCAGAATGGCGTGGAAGCTTTCAGCTTTGTTCGTCACAAGGTTTGACTGGCCACCACACTCCCTTTTATACCCTGTGGGGTGTGGTCCAGTGACTCAGCCTAATCTCAGGCACGCCTTTTCTTCTGTTGTGTGCGCTTATCTCTGCGACGCTGGCGTGGATCCAGCCAAGACTCATTACCCTCATCGCTGTCCATCTGTAGCTGCGTGGACGTGCTTGGCCCCGGCCCTATCTCTTGCCCTTCGGCAGACACCGAAGGCATTGCCAGAGAGGAGGGTCCTGGAGAGGGAGGCCTTGCCAACTCCTCCCCTTCACTCTTGGAGTCCTCTCCTGCCAATGACACAGGCTCAGGTAACGGAGCCACAACAGCTACAACCCTGAATACCAGGCTGAAACTGGCTGAGAAGGAGTCTGTGCAGATGGCCCATCATCCCGCCCCTCAAACTCCCAAGCAGTAAAAGCAAAAGCGTGCAAAACATCCAGCCCACAAAGTTCTCCTCCCCTCCCCCTTCAGAATGGCAAGGTTCCGACAGGGAACTCACAACCACATTACAGAAAAGATGTTGAGATTTTTTTTTAAAAAGGGCAGAAAAACCTCTTTGGCCAAAGAGGTTGCAAAAAAAAAAAAAATGCTTTGAAAAGTCTCTCAAACGATCAGGCAACTCAGCTGGGATCATCAGAGAGGCTTTTAACAGCATTTTTTTTCCTACAACCGCTTTGGCCAAAGAGGTTGCAGAAAAAAATGCTTTGAAAAGCCTCTGACGATCCCAGCTGAGCCATGCGATCATCAGAGGCTTTTTTTTTTACTTTTAAAAGCATTTTTTTTCCGGTGGAAGAGGTTGTAGAAAAAATGCTTTTTTTAAAAAAAAGCCTCTGATGATTGTGCGGCTCAGCTGGGCATTGGGGGGGGGGGTGGCACAGGTATTTTTGCTACCAGTTCTCCGAACCACCCGCCGCCATCGCTACCGGATTGGGTGATCCGGTCCAAACCAGAAGCATTTCACCCCTGATCCAAGCACCCTATGCAGACTTACCCTAAGCGGTGGCAACTTGGACCGCATGTAAACAATGATTAAAAAAAAAAACGTGAATAATGTGAGGGGGAAAAAAAAGAACTTTTGTGAAACATTGATACCCTTTCATGCTGAATATTTTGGCATTTCAAACATTTGGCTCAGTGCATGGTAGAATATCTTAATTTCTCTAAAAGAGGAACCTCATGCAATTACTAATGAATCAATGACATCGCACAGAGCAAAAACCAAACAGACTCGTCATATGAATCTTTGCCTCCCTGTAGATCTGTTTATTTAGATGGTTCTTTTCCAAAACAGAATGCAGAGCTGAAAGCTTTGCCAGTTGGCCTTTTCCAAGTCAGCCAATATGCTTGGGTCTCTGGCTTTTATTTGTGGTTCCAGGGACATATTCATTAATACAGATTATTATTATTATTATTATTATTATTATTATTATTATTATTATTATTTTTGTCTGAGGAACTTTATTCCATTATTGCTTCATCATTTCCATTTAGCATCATAAACACTCTGCTCCCAAAGTAAGAGTTGCATTCCATTTTGGAAAGCTACCAGAACTACAGTAGGAGGCCAAAAACCATACAACCATTGAAGAAGAAAGGAAGACAAAAAAGTAGTGCAGAAACTACCAACTGTTTGCTCCAACAGGGGATATTCTGATTTTTAATTCAATGTTAATAATTCCATAGGTCTTTAAAAAATATGATCAAAAGCCCAAATTATTTCAGACTGCCTGTCTGTCTGTCTGTCTCTCTTTGGAATCCTTCTCCTCCTCCCCCTCCCTCTTTTCCTCCTCCTTCTTTTTCTTTTTTCTTTCTGTCTATCATTATCATCACCATCATCATTTCTATATATTTATATTTTGCTGATAAAGAAATAAAGGGAGACTAGTATAGATCTATTTCAAGCTTTTTAGCTTTCAACAGCTAGCCATACCCTTATTCGGATTTGAACTTGGGCTTCCTGCATGTTAGGCAATTGAATTAACCTTCTGAGCCACAAGTTCTCCTCCCTTCATCAGCTTGATGTATGTATGTATGTATGTATGTATGTAGGTAGGTAGGTAGGTAGGTATAAAATCTTCATCTCTTTTTCCTCTCACACACTATCATTATCTATATATCATTATCTATCTATCTATCATCTATCTATTATCGATCTACCTACCTATCTATCTATCTATCTATCTATCTATCTATCTATCTATCTACCTACCTACCTACCTACTTACCTATCATCTATCTATCTATTTATCTATCATCTATCTATCTATCTATCTATCTATCTATCTATCTATCTATCATCCACCCACCCAGTCATCTATCTATCTATCTATCTATCATCCACCCATCAATTCATCCACCCACCCACCTATCTATCTATCTATCTATCTATCTATCTATCTATCTTCTATCTATCTATCATCCACCCATCAATTCATCCATCCATCCACCTATTTATCTATCTATCTATCTATCTATCTATCTATCTATCTATCATCTATCTATCTATCTATCTATCTATCTATCTATCTATCTATCTATCATCTACCTATCATCTATCTCTCTATCATCCATCTGTCTGTCTGTCTATCTATCTATCTATCTATCTATCTATCTATCTATCTATCTATCTATCATCTGTTTATACATCTTAATAGTCAGCTGATATTCAGCAATCCTGATCTGCCTGAATGAAGATTTGTTCATCCAAGTGGGAGGCCAACTTCCAAAGATAATTCTGTTGTCAGCCTGAGGTGTTGGATTTTTTCCATTTCAGAATGGCTGGTACTGCAAGATAAGTTTCTCTGTGACACAATTTCAGGATGAGTCTCCGTCAATGTATGAAAAGCCATCATTTTAACTTGCTATTAAGAACAAAAGTAGCAAGGTACAAGAAAAAAGAATCAGTGAAAACTCTACTGGGAAGAAGACTCTCATTCTTCCTGAGCAAAAAGTTAACAATTATCTCCACTTCACCAACATCATAGCCTTGTTTTGAAAATAAAACAGGGCAGGAAAGGGGAAAAATAATATTTTTTTCATGGAGGGGAAAATGTCATGAAGTGATTATTTCTTCAGTGTGGAAAAAAAAAAAGAAAGGCTTAGAAAAATATGTTTGGAAGTTAAAATAACACACTTACCCAAGAATGTTCCTAAAAACCCATTTAAGCGAAAGCATCCGGAGCCTGATACTATTATATGTAACTGTAGAATTAAATCTTGCAAGCAGGCAAAGGAAGAAAATGCAAGCTGACTTTGCAGGGAGAAGGCCTTCAAACCAGACACCAAATTGAGAGTTTTCTGCAACAACAGGTCAGGTGACACTTAGCAACTTGATAGTGTGGATCTTTATTGTAGCTGTGAGTTGGTAGAGCTCAAGGTAAATGTAACATTGGAAAGTGTCACTCCAAAGACACTGCCTGCCAGGATCTTGAAGCGATTTTTGTCACCCAGTCCTCTCCCTGGCATTGCTACGGATCTGAGAGCTTGCCCAAAGCAAGGATTTGGAGTCAATATCATACCCACACACAGTATACATAATACTCCCACCAAAGGTGACAAGGTGTTGCGGTTACATATGCTAGACCAGTGATGGCTACCCTTTTTGTCGTTGCGTGCCAAAAGCAGGGGGTGCCCATACACATAATTCAATGGCACCCTGCGCCCTGCCCCCCACGCGTGCCCTCCCGCACTTCCCCTGCTTTTGACACGCGACGGTAAAAAGGTTACCAGTGGGCCTGGTAAGCCCCTTTTTCGGCCTCCCCAGGCTCCAGAGGCTTTCTTGGAGCCTGGGGAGGGTGAAAACAGCCTTCCCCACACACCCCAGAGGCCCTTCAGGGGCCAGAAATGGCCCGTTTCCTGACTTCCAGTTGGCCCGGAAGGTCCATTTTTTACTCTCCCCAGCTCCAGAGGCTTTCTTGGAGCCTGGGGAGGGTGAAAACAGCCTTCCCCATACACCCCAGAGGCCCTTCAGAGGCAGAAATGGCCCATTTCCTGACTTCCAGTTGGCCCGGAAGGTCCATTTTTTACTCTCCCCAGCTCCAGAGGCTTTCTTGGAGCCTGGGGAGGGTGAAAACAGCCTTCCCCACGCCTCCCTGGAGCCCCTCCAGAGACCAGAAACAGCCCGTTTCCCAATGTCTTGTGGGCCCAGAAAGCCCGAAAATCAGCTGGCTGGAACTCAGCTAGGAAAATGCTCGTGTGCCCACAGATATGGCTCCGCGTGCCACGGTGGCACGCGTGCCATATGTTCGCCATCACGGTGCTAGACAAATGGGAAATGAGCGTTAGAAGGTTTAAGTCCTAAGTTGCATTAACAGAAGGAATACAATCAAGTTCAAGTGAGGTACTAATACCACTCTATAAAGCCTTAGTAAGACCACACGTAGAGTATTGCGTCCAGTTTTGGTCACTACACTAGAAAAAAGATGTTGAGACTCTAGAAAGAGTGCAGAGAAGAGCAACAAAGAGGATTAGTTTTGCTGGCTGGAGAACTCTGGGAGTTGAAGTCCACAAGTCTTAAAGCTGCCAAGTTTGAAGACCTCTGGTGTAAGTACTATTGCTACATTTGACTTTAAAAAATACTAAAGCAATGGAAAGAAAAAAAATATTAAAATCCTTCTGAAACATAAAATATATGCCAAAGCATGCATTGATTTGAAAGCTTTCTGTGA
Organism: Arizona elegans; assembly: GCA_022577455.1. NCBI lineage: Eukaryota > Metazoa > Chordata > Lepidosauria > Squamata > Colubridae > Arizona > Arizona elegans. Next base: position 6,513,586 of record JAKOOJ010000032.1, on the reverse strand, counting down.
ATTTTCTTGAAATGAAAAATAGGCAGCCCACCAACGCTCTGCTAAAATAGGACATGGTTCATCCGTGTCTAATTTTAGTAGATTTCTCATTAAGATTGTTTTGAGATCTATTTTGTAGCCATTGTTTTTTGAGCTGGATGTTAAAATTTTGAAGGATTGTAGGCAGGATCCTGCTAGGGTCACATTCCTATGAATGTAGCAATTCAGAATTAATAGCAAAAGCACTTAGACTTATATAACATGTCATTGGGCTTTATAGCCCTCTCTAAGCGGTTTACTGAGTCAGCATATTGCCCCCCAACAATCTGGGTCCTCATTTTACTGACCTCGGAAGGATGGAAGGCTGAATCAACTTTGAGCCTGTGAGGATCGAGCTCCTGGCAATGGGAATACAGATTAGCCTGCAGTACTGCATTCTAACCACATGTACCGCCACGGCTCTAATAAAGGTAACTGCACTCACTTTGGGGGCAGGCAAGGGTCACACAAGCAAGTATATTAATACAAATAATAGTTGGCTTAATATATGAATTTCTAGCAATCTATGTGCTTCCTTGAATGTCCAGACAGTTAGATTTGGGCAGATAGCAGCATTTGATCATCATAGGCTCTTTTAGTCTGTAGAGATTCTCAGTCGTCCAGGTCATGGTTGTCCCAAAAGTGCTTTTTCAGGAGGCAACTGGACTTTCTTGTTACGCTTCGAATGGTGTTGGAGAAGGAATGGATTTCCAGAGAGGAAACAAATGCAGACTACGGGAACCAGGAGCACTACTCTGGTGACCCTGAGAATAGAATAGAGCAGAGTAGAGCAGAGCAGAGCAGAACAGAACAGAACAGAACAGAACAGAACAGAACAGAATAGAATTCTTTCTTGGCCAAGTGTGATTGGACACACAAGTAATGTGTCTTGGTGCATACGCTCTCAGTGTATATAAAAGAAATGTTCATCAAGAATCATAAGGTACAACACTTAATGATAGTTATAGGGTACAAACAAGCAATCAGGAAACAATATCAATATAAATCTATGAGACCACCTTCTGCCACTGATAATCTCCCACTGGCCAACACGCTCCCACAGAGAGGGCCTCCTCAGGGTGCCGTCTGTCAGGCAATGTCGGCTGGCGACCCCCCGTGGAAGAGCCTTCTCTGTGAGGGCACCCGCCCTCTGGAATGAGCTACCCCCAGGGATACGACTGATACCGGACCTCCGGACCTTCCGCCGGGCCCTGAAGAAGTTTTTATTTCAGCAAGCCGGGCTGGGTTAAAAATCTTTTAATTGGGGAATTTTATGGGTAAGGGGTTTTAAATTGGGGAAGCCATAGATTTAATTTCGTTTTAAAGTATTTTAATATTTGTATTGTGTGTTTTTAATTTTGGCTGTTCACCGCCCTGAGTCCTTCGGGAGAGGGGGCGGCATAAAAATTTAATAAATAAATAAATAAATAAAATCGTAAGGATACAAGCAACAAAGTTACAGTCATACAGTCATAAGTGGAAGGAGATGGGTGGTGGCAACGATGAGAAGATTAATAGTAGTGCAGACTTAGTGAATAGTTTGACAGTGTTGAGGGAATTATTTGTTTAGCAGAGTGATGGCGTTTGGGAAAAAAACTGTTCTTGTGTCTGGTTTAGAGAACTAGTCTAGTTCTCTGTGTCCTCAGGTGACCCTGAGGACACCAATAAACCTCCAAGTGCTTCAACGACTCTCTAAAACGATGCAAAGGACCAGCTGTCTGCAAGGAATATAAATCCTTCCATTCCCCACCATCCTGTCAGAGCTGAAGAAGTTTCTTGGATGAGAAATGAAATGCCTTCAAAAGAAAAAAAAAAACAAGAAAGTCCAGTTGCCTCTTGAAAAAGCATCTTTGGGACAACCATGGATGGCTGAGAATCTCTGCAGATCTCCTTAAACAAGCAGTCTGTACAGCAACTAATCAAACTATATTCAGATAGGCTCTTTTACCACTTCATTCCGAGATCGGAATTCTTTCATTTCTTTCTATTTTTCTGTCCAGTTCTGGCACTCCTCCAAGGTGCATGTTGGGAAAACTGTAGACATAGAAGAGAGTGGACGATGAACCCGCAGCTCATTTGCCTTGCTCTCTAGCAGGGGTCTTTGGGGTCAGATTGTTAGAAGGACCGCATGCTGCCCAGTCAGTCACAATTAAGAGATGCAATGGAGAATAGTAAGCTTAGATCCTAATTGCTGGTTTTGCAATCTGCGGAAAAGGAATATACAGCTAAATCGTGCAGCACAGCTGTTCCCCACTTCGCTATCCTACTTACCTACTGAAGTCTTCTTTTTCCGCGTGAAGCATGTGTTTGGTATGTACTGTGCATGTGCACACAGCATGTTTTTTTTTAATTTTTAAAATTTTTATTAATTTTAGAAACCACATAATACATTTATAAATGCAAATAAAACAATTTACAACAAACATCATCTTTATAACATCTACCTATAATATCTAAATTGTTACAATATCAATATCCTATATTCTTCAATATACAATATTTCTCTCACCCTATATAATGATATTATTTTATTGATATCTCGTATCTCTTAAATTTCATTTGATGTAATTTGCCCCCGGTTCGCACCAGTTCTATAGAACTGGTGGTAAAACTGGCATGAGGCTCCGCCCACCGACCCCGACATCATCAAAATGCTTCTGCACATGTGCAGAGGAGCGTGCGCATGGCCCCACTGCAAACCAGTAGTAAAAGTAAGTAGAACCCACCCCTGACGCGAAGCGTGCTTTTGTTTTTGTTTTGTTTTTTGTTTTTTTGTTTTAAGTTTTTTATTATATTTTTATTGTTAAGGAATAACAAAAAGGAAAAAAAAATCAATACAAAAAATCAATAGTAAGGAAAGAAAAAAAAAATTTTTTTCCCCCAACGTGCTATACAAACGGAAAGGAAGTTTTAGGAACCTGAAGTCTTCAATTCTTCCAGAAATCTCTTTGATAAGGTACTGGTGCCGATTCATCCAATCTCCCAAGTGCAAAGTCCACAAATGGTTGCCAAGTGTTCCAAAAAAAAAAACAAAAAAACATTTTCTTTATATATACCACTTCTAATTTTAATATCACAAGTCAATTTATCATTGAATGCAAATTTCCATGTTTCGTTATACCATTCTTCTAATTTTAAGTCAACATTTAATTTCCAATATCTAGCAATTATAATTCTCCCCATTATAACCAAAATCCTCACCAATTCTCTTTCTCCAGTTGTTAATGAAGCGTGCTTTTCGCACGTACTGAACATTTGTGGGCAGCGAACCAGTGGCGATCCAGAGAGGATTTCACCACTGGTTATGTCTCTCTTTTTTTTAAAAAAGGACAATAATTATAATTGGGAGTTAATATCATGAATAACACCTGGTCTCTGGACGCACACTACTGCTCAGGTGGATCAGACTTGGGGGTTCCAAAAAAATATCCCTCACAGATCTCTCTCTCTCTTTTTTTTATTTTTTTTATTCTTTTTTTTCTTTCTAGTTTTCTTTTTGTTTTTTATTTAAAAAGTTTTACAAATACATTTTCTCCCCAATTCCCCCCCCAAACCCCCCATACCCTCCCTAGCCCTCCCCTTTCCCCCCCCGGACTTCCACAATATAAAATCCTAATTGAAAAATACATTTTATAAAACTTAAACCCCTCCGCCCCCTATATACTATTTATACCTTCATAAAACTTAATTAATTTGTCCCTACATAATACATTCATTCAGCTAAAAGCTATCTGATATTTCTTAGTTTGATATTTGTTCTGCACATAATCTATCCACTTTTTCCACTCCCATACATAAGTCTCTTGAGTTCGGTCTTTTAAATATGCTGAAATCTTCGCCATCTCTGCAAAACCAGCCATCTTCAAAGTCCATTCTTCAATAGTGGGCATAGCATCATTTTTCCAATATTGACCTATCAGTAATCTCGTTGCTGTTATCATATACAATATCAACTTTGTTTCACCCAATGTAAAACCCTCACAGATCTCTTGTTGCCTTGATAGAAGGAAAGCAAAAAATGCCAGTGGCTCACACATTTATTACAATGAATAGCATTCACTCTCAGCCACTGACCAGTCAGGATGCGATCAGGCTTGGATAATTAACATCAATGTGACCGTGTCATACAGTTGTTAGATAATACTTGGCAACACTACAAAAAAAACCCAGCGAGAGAGTGTTCTGAGACAGAACGCCTTGCAAATAGATTTGCAATGGCCCATTGCTTCGACTCAGGGACATGTGATGCAGACCTCTACAGATCATAATTTAAGCATCAAGGAAAGCCACTGAAATCAGCATTATAATAGATAGTACACTCTCTACAAGAGGTTTTTAGATTAGAGAACCCCACTAAAGCATCAGTTATAGCTTTAAGCAGTGATGGGATTCAAATAATTTAACAACCAGTTCTCTGCCCTAATGACCGGCTGGGTGGGCATGGCCATGGGGTGTGACAGGCAGCACTCGACCTCCTGCACCCCCTTGGGAGCAAAAATGGGTCACAGGGGTGCCCCCACCCCCATTTTAGGTCAAGCAGGCCTCCCTGCACTTACCTGGGAGCTACAACAGAGCACCTGCGGACTCCTGGAAGGGGTGGGGAGGGCTGGAGCAAGCCATCAATTTAACAACTGAATTGTTCGTCCGAATTGGCCTGAACCGGCTGAATCCCATCACTGGCTTTAACTGACTTTCAACAGAACATTTGCATTTTTGAATCTACATTCCTTAGAAATGTTTGCTCTTCAGAACCGGTGCATGGCCCAGTCATGGTCACACTGGCTATGCTACAGTGCAGAAATAAAATACTTGTGTATAATTGGTGTGGCTCAGCTTAAACCCGAGTGGGTCTCCTAAAGACACGTTACAATCCCTCACAAACTTAATGTTAAAATATGTAGGTTCATCAAAGAACTGCAGTGAAGTTTCAGAGTCCAGAACATCTGGGAAGAGTGTCTTGTGTAGGAGTGTTTTGATTTTTATCTTGTTTGCTAGAATATCTGAAGATAACATGAATTAAAGGAGGAAAGATTGGCTGAAGAAAAACCCTAACAATTCAAAACTTGGCTTCAAATATTAGAACGGTTGCTGGAACTGGGTATGTCTTGTCTGATGAAAAGAAGGACTAGGGATGACATGATCGCTGTCTTCCAATACCTCAGGGGCTGCCACAAAAAAGAGGTAGTCAAGCTATTCTCCAAAGCACCTGAGGGTAGGACAAGAAGCAATGGGTGGAAACTAATCAAGGAGAGAAGCAACTTAGAACTAAGGAGAAATTTGCTGACAGTTAGAACAATTAACCAGTGGAACAACTTGCCTCCAGAAGCTGTGAATGCTCCAACACTGGAAGCTTTAAGAAGATGTTGGATAACCATTTGTCTGAAGTGGTGCAGGGTTTCCTGCCTAAGCAGGGGGTTGGAGTAGAAGACCTCCAAGGTCCCTTCCAACTCTGTTATTCTATTCTATTCTATTCTATTCTATTCTATTCTATTCTATTCTATTCTATTCTATTCTATTCTATTCTATTCTATTCTATTCTATTCTATTCTTGTAAAAGTTGAAGAAACCGGATGGGTCTAGTCTTTTGGGAAGGAAAGGGATTGAATATTTGATTCCAGTTTGTTATAAGATTAAAAGACAAATATTCTATTCTATTCCCATAGAGGACATTCTGTGGTACCATTAGTTCAAATTTTGTCACCTTTACTCAATACATATTTTTCAAAATTCCTGGGCTCAGGAACTTGGTATTTCAATACAGCATTGTGGTCAATGAATCACTGGAGAATCTTACTGAAGAGCACAGTTATTAACCAATTCTATAGAATTAGGAAATATACAGTACAGTATGATTCAGAACGGACCTACTATTTAATTAGCATGCAAGGTTTAAATGCAGGGAATAGAAGACTTTGGCATTGGTACAACTTGCTAAATTTAGATTAATCTTGATTTACTAGGCTAGCCAATTGCCTGGTTTATACAGTACATTGAACTAATCTCATTGGCTGGATTTGTTCAACGCAGGGAAACAAGATTAGGATGAGGAAATCCCAGCATGCTGTACAAATAGTCACAATGTACCTTCAGACTTCCTCTTGGTCGTCCCTGTAATAAACTATTTGATGAACCAAAAATCACTTCTCAAAGAATAATTCTCTCATTTATTGTAATTATAGCTGTGCAATTGTGTCCAATATATAATTATAATTGTGTCAAATACAATACAGCTCTTGGGGCCAGGAAGTGGAGATTGGTCTTCCCCCTTGAAAACTGGCTGCTGAGACTAGTTTCTCTATTTTCCTTCTGCCCAGATTAGCCCACATAAATGATTCATCAGGGAGAGCACACTGAACAGGATAACAGAACCCCGTTTTGTTTGAATATATGCGACAATATATCTCGCGGCAAATATTTGCAGTTGTGAAGAAGAGCAAACAAGAACACACAAGAAATACTAGGCAAAGGGCATTTTTTCCCCATCCGGATGGTAGAGCACAGAAACCAAATGAGCATATCAGTTTTACAGAAGGTTACAGAATAAAAGAGTTGGAAGGAACCTTGGAAGTCTTCCAGTTCAGCCCACTACTCAAACAGGAGACCTTATGCCATTCCAGAGAAATGGCTTCCCAGTCTCTTCTTAAAAGCCTTCTCTGATGGAACACCTACAATTTTTGAAAGCAAGCCATTCCACTAGATAATTGTTCTCACTGTCAGGAAATTTATCCTTAGTTCTAGTTTGTTTCTCTCCTTGATTAGCTTCCATCCAGGGGTGAAATCCAGCAGGTTCTGACAGGTTCTGGAGAACCGGTAGTGGACGTTTTGAGCAGTTCGGAGAATTGGTAGCGGAAATTTTGAGTAGTTCAGAGAACTGGCAAATACCACCTCTGGCTGGCTCCAGAGTGGGGTGGGAATGGAGATTTTGCAATATCCTCCCCCCAGGAGTGGGGTGGGAATGGGGATTTTTCAGTATCCTTCCCCTGGAGTGGGGTAGGAATGGAGATGTTGCAGTATCCTTCCCCTGGAATAGGGTGGGAATGGAGATGTTGCAGTATCTTTCCCCTCGAGTGGGGTGGGAATGGAGATTTTGCAGTATCCTTCCCCTGGAGTGGGGTGGGAATGGAGATTTTGCAATATCCTTCCCCTGGAGTGGGGTAGGTATGGAAATTTTTGCAGTATCCTTCCCCTGCCATGCCCACTAAGCTACACCATGCCCATCAAGTCACGCCCACAGAACCGGTAGTAAAAAACAATTGGATTTTACCACTGTTTCCATCCATTGCTTCTTGTCCTACTTTCAGGCGCTTTGAAGAATAGATTGACTCCCTCTTCTTTGTGGCAACCCCTGAGATATTGGAACAGTGCTACCATGTCACCCCTAGTCTTAAAATAATAGTATTAACCCACTACCATTTAGCAGCAGATCTCACTACATTACACAATCTCCTGAGGACATTGCATCACCCTCCAAACTTCAACCAATCTTAGCTCAGACAACCTATAGAGCCAGCTATGACCCCTATATAACCACTACAACAGCCAATAGAATACATGCTCCTGCACAGGAACAGGAAGCTCAAGTGCAAAGCCCAAGAGAAGGTATAACCTCCCCCCTCTCTCTCAACTCCATTTTGTCAGCTGCCCAGAACTACAAACCCATGTGGCTCTGCTTCATCATTAAACCATCTTTCCAATCAGCCTCCATGTTTCCAGTGTCTTTCTCCCGTTTTGGAACTGAACCAGATGGATATTTCTTCCAACACTTTATATTATTTATGGCATGTAGAAGAATGGCACCAATGGTCATCTGGACTGCAATACTCACAGTGTCATGATGTAGTGTTTACTTCTACATCCTACTTGTCAACTGTCTTTCAGACTCATTTCCAGGTGTTGATTTTATACTTCTAAATGGCATAGGATCCAGTATATGAGAAACCACTTACAGCAGTTTCCTACAAGTCTTTATAAGATTTGCAGTATTCGAATAATCCCCATGCACAGAGGTCCATTACTTGATATTTAGCAACGAGTTTTCTCCACCAGCCTCGAACAGTGAAATACACCCAGGAGTTGTGACTATCCCCTTTTCTTCTGTTTCCAGAAAGGGGCCTCGGCGTTGTCTTTCCCATTTAGCCTTTTAAATGCTAGTTTATCTAATGTGGTTTTTTTTTTCTTTTTAAAGGTTTTGACACTGCTGTTTTTTTACGGTTCCACCTTGTTTTGTTTTATAGTTTTAATAGCTATTACATGAAGTCTACCTTGATAATTCCGGAAAGGCAGCATAAAAATATTTTAAATGAATAATTTACTGGAAAGTCGAAGCTGTTTTCAGCACCGTTTGAGAAAGAAGGGGAAAACATCTTAGCTTGTCCCAAGCATTGGAAAAATAATAAAAATCAAATGCACTGTAGATGCATCTTAATATGTCCTTTCCCCTTTTCTAACTCTTTAAGCCATTAGCTAAAATCTGTGAGATTTCACGAGAACCACAAACGGAATCAGTTCCTGAATTAATGGGGCATCTGACTACCAGCATCCCATCTGCCATAGACTGTAGAACAAGAATCATAATAGGCAACTGCTGTGTTCAATGCCATTTCAACAACTAATCCACAGACTGATGTTCAGGATATCTACGGAAAGGCTGAATAAGGCAGTTGCAAAAAGAATGTAGTCCAGGGGTGTCAAACTCGATTTCATTGAGAGATGCATCAGGGTTGTGTTTGACCTCAGAAGGCCAGGGTGTGGTCAGGGGTTGCCGTGGCCATGGTGGGCATGGCCATGGTGCCCACTGGCAGGGGTAGGGGTGATCAAGGGTTGCCATGGCCATGACCTCCCTCACTCTCACTATAATTTCCTTCCTTCCTTCCTTCCTTCCTTCCTTCCTTCCTTCCTTCCTTCCTTCCTTCCTTCCTTCCTCCTTTCCTTTCCTTTCCTTTCCTTTCCTTTCCTTTCCTTTCCTTTCCTTTCCTTTTCTTCTTTTTCCTTCCCTCTTCATTCTCCTTTCTTCTTCCTTCCCCTCTTTCCTTATGTTTCCTTCCTTGCTCTCTTCCCATCTTCCCTTCTTTTTCTTTGTTTTTCCTCTTCCCCTTTCTCCTTTCCCGTCTCTTCTTGCATGCTCAAATGCAAAAGGGGAAACATTTCTCCTTTTGTTTTGTTTTTAGTTTGTTTTGCTAGCCATCTGCCAGTGAAAACGGAGCCCGGGGAGGGGGCACGCATGCACCTCCCCCAGTTCCATTTTCTCCCCCAGTTCCATTTTCACTGACAGAGGCACTCCAAACTGGTCCTTTGCTGTTTCTAGGCTGGGCCCATGGGCCAGATCTAAGCACTCTGTGGCAGTGGTGGGTTTCAAATTTTTCTACTACTGGTTCTGTGGGCGTGGCATGCTGGGCGTGGCATGGTTTGGTGGGCGTTGCTTGGTGGGCATGACAGTGGAAGGTTACTGCAAAATCCCCATTTCCTCCCAATCAGATGGGGGTGGAGCCAGTCAGAATTTTTACTATCAGTTCTCTGAACTACTCAAAATTTCCATTACCGGTTCTCAAGAACTGGTCAGAATCTGCTGAAACCCACCTCTGTCCTGTGGGCTGAATTTGGCCTGTGGGCCTTGAGTTTGACACCCCTGATCTAATCAGAAGCCTCATGAAAGGACAATCGAATGTTATTTTGTTCTCAAGCATATCATTATTGTTATTAGATGATGTTGTTTAGGTGCCCAGTGACTCAGCAAGATTTGCATGTTCTGCAGATTGAATAGTAGAAGGAAGAGAGAATAAATCGTCTTCCACTTGTCTATGGAGATACTCAGTCATCCAGGTCATGGATGCTTTTTCAAAGGTGCTTTTTCAAAAGGCAACTGAACCTGCTTTGTTTTTGCTTGAAAACATTTCACTTCTCATAGAAGAAACCCCTTCAGTTGGATGAGAAGTGAAAAATCTTCAAACAAACAAACAAACAAAAGCAAGTCCAGTTGCTTTTTGAAAAAGCACCTATTGGGCAAATCCAATTGTTGTTTCTTTGTTGAGGGAACTCAACCTTTCACACCAAAGTTATCCACAATTCATATTATTCTTATAAACCCTGAAGGAATGGCCTCTTTTATCAAGAAGAGAAGCAACTGGAATTGAGGAGAAACTTCCTAACAGGGAGGACAATTAACCAGTGGAACAGAAGTTGCCTTCAGACATTGTGGGTGCTTCATCACTGGAGGCTTTTAACAAGAGACTGGACAGCCACTTGCCTGAAATGATATAGGACCTCCGCGGGAGGCTGGAGTAGAACACCTCCAAGGTCTCCTCCAGCTCTATTCTGATTCTGATTCTGATTCTGATTCATAATTACTTTTTCATAAAAACAAAACAAAATAGAATCCTTTGATACAAATGGATTAATTGAAGATAACAACTGTGGTGGCCAGAAACAGACCAGAAGAGCAACATTCCCCAATTCTCCATGACTTCCATGAACATTATGTTTCTCACACCTGTTATAATTGTTACACTTTGTATTGATACACTACTAGGCACTACCAGTGAGCTACTGCTTATGTTACTAGCCTGTTTCCGTCAAAGTAAGACATCCCCTGATAATAAGCCCAACTGGGCTTTTGAGCACATGGCAATAAGGCCAAGCGCTTATTTCAAGATTCAGAAAAATATAACAGGGTCTTATTTTTGAGAAAACAAAGTACTACTTTAGTTGGCAATTACACAATTGACATCCAGGGTTGTTTTTTTTTTTTCAAACAACAGCCCATGCTAAGGGTTGTGCTTACAAAGGTAAAGGTCCCCCGTGCACATATGTGCTAGTCGTTCCCGACTCTAGGGGGCGATGTTCATCTCCATTTCAAAGCCAAAGAGCTAGCACTGTCCGAAGACATCTCCGTGATCATGTGGCTGGCATGACTAAATGCCAAAGGCACACGGAACACTTTTACCTTCCCAACAAAGGTGGTCCCTATTTTTCTACTTGCACTTTTTACGTGCTTCCGAACTGCTAGGTTGGCAGAAATTGGGACAAGTAACAGGAGCTCACCCTGTTATGCGGCACTAGGGATTCGAACCACTGAACTGCTGACCTTTCGATCGACAAGCTCAGCATCTTAGCCACTGAGGCACCACGTCCCTGTTATGCTTATAGTAGAGTTTAATTAATTAATTAACTAACCTAGCCATCCATCTCAGATGAGTGACTCTGGGTGGTGAACAATAAAAAAAACATTTAAGTTATTAATACAGAGAAGAAATTAAATACAAATAGCAGCTAAGAGATATGACAATCCATTGGAGTTTAGTGGGCCAGAACACCTGCTCTGCACCTGTTAAAATAGAGGAATTTGAAAGAAAAATGCCAGAGAAAGGCAATGACAAATCACTTCCATATTATTTCCAAGAAAAGTACACGCGTGTGTTCATGACTGCTTCTGACTCAAAAGGAACATTATTTATCTCACTTTGTCAAAGGTATGTGAAAATATGAATCTTATAGTCACCAGGAGGTCAAAAAAAAAAAAAAAAAAAAGAGCATAACTTTTATTCCAGCCTCGGAAATAAACTATAGACTGATAGAAAAATTGAAGTTATGTTTTGAATTACTTGTCAGATTTGTCTTTCAACAGAACCACCCTTAAAATTTAATGTGCTGTCTGTAGCAAACAATGCTGTCCTTTCAGCTTATGCAACTCTGTGTTATCATTGGAATGACAACTGGGAAACATGAAGGAAATCAGGCATAATGCAACAAAGTTCACATTGAGTTCATTGGGAGATGCGGTATAATTTTTCTGGAGTTTCAGGAGTAACACAGGATGGGCTGCAATGACTTTTTACATTTGCACCCTGTTCTTTTTCCAGGTGATGATGATGATGATGATGATGATGATGATGATGATGATGATGATATCCACTCAGTTGTGTCCAACTCTTGGCGATTCAATGGACTGGGTCTCGCCACATCTTCCTATCTAGCACTACTTCTTTGAGTTTATGCTCTGGCTGGTGTCAGTTTTGACCATGATTGTTTGTAGAGATTCTCAGTCATCCAGGTCATGGTTGTCCCTAAAAGGATGGTTGTATCTAAATGGATGCGAATGACCAGCTGACTGCAAGGAATATAAATCCTTCCATTCCCCACTATCCTGTCAGAGCTGAAGAAGCTTCTTGGATGAGGAGCAAAATGTCTTCGAAAGAAAAAACAAGGAAGTCCAATTGCCTCCTGAAAAAGCACCTTTGGGACAACCATGGCCTGGATGACTGAGAATCTCTACAGACTTTTAGCTATACAATTTGGGATGAACTACCCTTTGAATGGTGTGTAAGTAGGAATGGATTTCCAGACAAAAAATTGCAGACTATAGGAACCAGGAGCACTACTCAGAGGATACAGATAAACCTCCAAGTGCTTCAAAGACCCTCTAAAAGGATGCAAAGGATCAACTGCGGTGCAAGAAATATAAACCCTTCCATTCCCCACCATCTTGTCAAAGCTGAAGAAGATTCTTGGATGAGAAGCGAAGTGTCTTCAAAGGAAAAAACAAGAAAGTCCAGTTGCCTCCTGAAAAAGCACCTTTGTGATGTAACAAGGTATTAGTATGTATTCATCTTATGAGGGAAGCTATTCCCAAGAAAACTGCTTCAGCTTGACTTGAGGCGGTCTTTACAGGCCACCCACAAGCTTTGATGGAGTGAGCTTTACCTCTTCATCTGTGCCTTATAAAACCCTCACAAGTCTTACTGAGCGTTAACTCCAGGAACAAAGTCGAAAATAAATCCATCCTGTTCAGTCGTCCAGTCTTGCCCTTCGTTACTCTTCGTGTGAAGTTTATCCACCAGATTACCAAAGATTATAGTTTAACCTGTATTTCATCTGAACTAAATAGGCCTCATCTCCTGAAAGTGGGTACAGCTGAAAAATTCAGGTCCTCTGCTTTGAAGAACAGGAGGGAGGTGAGATGGGCAAAAGAAAAATATTACATATTGCCAAGCTGTAGAAACTTATATTTGTTTCTGAGGGGGTAGTGTTGTCAGAGGAAACCTATAACTTCACATTTTTGTTTCCCATTTATGAAGGATTTTTTTAAAAAATATATATTTTAAAATCTGACATTTTAATTCATACTTCTTTGTGTATTTCTATCTGTCTGCCTATTTACCCGCTGGTAAGAAATGGAATTCATCACTCTATTTTGTTAGTTTGATTGTTTTCAATTAATTCTATTGTGATTGTCCACGTTGTATAGTCCAGTAGCTTTTACAATGCTTTTAAAACTGTAAATCTTTAGTAAGTGTTTGCATTTGATTAGTTTAGGCTCCGATGTTAGTTTCAGCCTGCTTCAAATATTTGTTGTCCTCATTTCCTTAGGCACTGCAGTATGATGAAGCAAGAAATAAATTATTTGAAATAAAAGGGTTTCCCCATTTCAAATGTATGTATGTATGTATGCATGCATGCATGCATGTATGTATGTATGTATGGATGTATGTATTTATTTATTTATTTATGAGAGAGAGAGAGAGACGGAAAGAGAGAGAGAGAGAGAAGACAGACACAGAAAGAGAGATAAGAGAGAGAGATGAGAGACAGAGAAAGACAAGAGAGAGACAAGAGAGAGAGATGAGAGAGAGATGAGGGAGGGAGGGAGGGAGAGAAATGAGAGAGAGGGAGAGAGAGACAAGAGAAAGACAAGAAAGTGATAAGACACAAAGAGATAAGACAGAGATAAGAGAGAGAAATGTGTGTGTGAGAGAAGACAGACACAGAAAGAGAGAGAAGAGAGAGAAATGAAAGAGTGAGAGATGAGAGAGAAATGAGAGACAGAGAGAGACCAGAGAGAGACAAGACAGAGACAAGACAGAGATGAAAGAGAGAGGGAGAAAGAGAAACAAGAGAGAGAGAGGAAAGAGAGAAGACACAGAGAGATAAGACAGAGAGAAAAGAGAGAAAAGAGAGAGAGAGAGAGGAAAGAGAGAAGACACAGAGAGATAAGACAGAGATGAGAGAGAGAGGGTGGGGGGAAGCTGGTCCAAAGTCACCTAGCTGACTTTTATGCCTAGATCAAGAGTAGACCTCACAGATTTTGTGCTTCTGGTTCCTCAACAACCAGAGAGCAAATTGCTACTAAATTGCATTTATATATTTATATGAATGCATGTCATTCCTACTTCAATGGATGAGTCACTCCTCTTATGCAATTCCCTTCCATATATGGAAAAAAAAAAAAGCAATATTTCCTATTTGAACCAAGCTTAGTTCCGGGAGAAAGTATGCCTACATCTGGGTTGGGTCTTCTGAAAATATAATGGAAATAATTTGCCACTGCCTTTTTGCAGGATGTGGTTTTCATTTATCTATTTATCTATTACAGAATACAGAATAACAGAGTTAGAAGGGACCTTGGAGGTCTTCTAGTCCAAACCCCTGCTATTGGATTTACATGTCCGATGCTACTCATCTCCGAATGACTCTGGTTGCTTGGTCAACTTCAACAACAACAACTTTTGAATGTAGCCTATAGCTCTGGGATGTTCCTAAAGTCTCTTATTCAAATTCTAACTTCTTTGTGTTCTTGAGATCAGCCAAAGTTGGCTAAGAGCCAGGTCTTACATAAGTACGTATCCTGAATTAATAGAAGAGAATAGAAACGTGAAAAAGAACCTCTACGGATCTCAGAACCTCTCGACATCTCTCAGAGACCTTTAACATATTGGAAGGAAGCCTTCCAAATTTAGAAATATTTAATCAAGGATGAGTGTTGGAAGGGAGAAAGGGGAAAGAATGCCATGTTGTGTTTGTGTATTGACATCAGTTTCCAAATGTACACATTAGGAAGGGACACAATAGCCAGATGGTTTAGACAAACTAATTTTTATTCCACAGATATAATTCAATCTAGCTTCATTCGGAAGAAAAACCATCCCGCACACATTAAATGTGTAATGTAAATGTGTCACTAAGAAAAAACCTTAGTAGTAGCCAATCTCTATGGAAGACTGAACTGTCCCCTTCTTTATTTTGCAGGTTTTTTTAAAAAATATATCTGAACGGTGAAGTTGAACACAAATCCTAACAGATGTTTGACGATACAAGTTCACAGTCAAAGCAATGGCCCGCTTTGGAATCTGCATCCACCAATGAGAATAGCATTGTCAAGGTGGAAAATTATGGTTACGTTTTTCAGGAAGAAGTTAAATGCATGTTACCTATCAGAATCTGCTCATGGTAATGCTACACATCATGTAGATCACTTTTTAAAAGGGTTAGGAGAAAAAAAACATCCCAAAATCATTGTCCCCTGGTTTTCTTTCTGCTCTCCTATGGTCATCTCAAACCAACATTTAACAGAGTAACAGGGTTGGAAGGCACATTAGAGGTCTTCTACTCTAACTTTCTTCAATCAATCAAAATAGAGCTGGAAGGGATCTTGCTCAAGCAAGAAAACCTGTACCATTTCAGAAAAATGGCTGTCCAATCTCTTCTTAAAAACCTCCAGTGATGGAGCATCTACAACTACTGGAGGCAAACTGTTCCACTGGTTAATTGTTCTCACTGTCAGAAAATGTCTTTCTTTTTTTTTTTTTAATAAAACTTTTTATTTTTTTAACATAAACATTCCATCTTCCCTTAAACAGTGTGTCGTCTGGTAACAGATATCTCTGTGCAATAGCCATCAAGATTTACAACAGAATTCATTACATTGATATTAATTCTCTGATCTTACAATTGTAGTATTGAACGTACCCTGTTTTCCCCAAAATAAGACATCCCCTGATAATAAGCCCAATCGGGCTTTTGAGCACATGGCAATAAGGCCAAGCGCTTATTTCAAGGTTCAAAAAAATATAAGACAGTGTCTTATTTTCGGGGAAACACGGTAGTAAACCTATTCATTTTTCCCTCTTAACATATCTTCTATTGAGAATGGAATATATAGGAGCCTGGATAGCTCTGCAGACTAAGCACTGTAATTTAACACTAGCTGTCTGCAATTAAAGTAAGTTCGAATCTTGCCAGGCTCAAGGTTGACTCAGCCTTCCATCCTTTCTAAGGTAGATAAATTGAGGACCCAGTTTGTGGGGGCAATAAGCTGACTTTGTATAAAATATACAAAAGTATGAAGGCTATTGCTTAACGCACTGTAAGCCGCCCTGAGTCTCCGGAGAAAGGCAGCATATAAATCAAATTAAAATATATATTAATATTAAGCATAATAATCCTAATAGTCATAATAATAACAATCATCATATTTTTTACATCTCTAGCTTAACATATTTTCTACTCTTCTCTAATCTCCTTCTTTTATTTCCAACTTCCATTGTCAGGAAATTTCTCATTAGTTCTAAGTTAGCTCTCTCTCTCTCTCTCTCTCTTTTTTTTTTTTTTTAAAAAAAAATTGATTTATATGCTGCCCTTCTCCGGAGACTCAGGGCGGCTTACAATGTGTTAAGCAATAGCCTTCATACTTTTGTATATTTATACAAAGTCAGCTTATTGCCCCCACAAACTGGGTCCTCAATTTATCTACCTTAGAAAGGATGGAAGGCTGAGTCAACTCTGAGCCTGGGGAGATTCGAACTTACTTTAATTGCAGACAGCTGGTGTTAATCACAATGCTTTTAGTCTGCTGAGCCACCAGGCCCTTGATTAGTTTCCATCTATTGATTCTTGTCCTTCCTTCAGATGCTTTGAAGAAGAAGTTGACTCCCTTTTTTTTGTGGCAGCCCCTCAAATATTGGGATATTCTATCATGTCACACTCCCCCCCGAGACACGATTCTCCTCCTCCTCCTCCTCCTCCTCCTCCTCCTCCTCCTCCTCCTCCTTCTGCCATATCCGTCATCGGACATTGGCGATCATGTTGGCCATCCTATTTTTATCAACAGCTGCACAAAAAAGTGCTGTAGAGTTTTGTCCAAATCAGTCCCTTAGATTTTGAAGCCATGATGTCCTTCTTCTGCCTGGATCTCGTTTGCCTTCAATCTTTCCCTGGAGGATTAAGTGAAGGATGCCGTATTTTTCTGGGTGTCACATCACTTGTCCAAAATATTCTAACTCTCGCTTTTTAATGGCTTTCTTGTTCATCCTTTTCCCAGCTTAGTGCTTTTTTCACCTGGTACCTGGCTGCTGATTTGGGACTGAGTTTCTGGAGACAATATAAAAAAGAACATTGTTACATTGTACTCCTGACAGAAAGAGCACTCATGCAAAGCAAGATGAATGGAGTGTCAGGTTTTTGGGTGTTTTTTTTTTCCTATCATGGGATTGTTATTTAATGACCCAGATGCGAATCGAGAGTGTATGTCACAGAAATGAAGAGGAAGACCAGAGACATCTTCAGACAGGGAGCCAAATATCCCCGAACTCGGAAGCCAGGTCTTAAAAAAAAAATTGTCACAACAGAACGTATGAGGTAAAGTATGATCGTGTTTTGTATGGACATGGATCATCCGACAAGAGTAGGCCTCCATCAGTGGTGGTATTATTATTTTTTTAAAAAATATCTTTATTAAATATTTACAGTAAAATTAACACACAATAATGATTGGAAAACAATATAAAATTGAAATGTAGAAACACATAAACACAAGACTAAAACGAAACAACAAACATGGCTAACCGAGAGTTAAGCTCACTCTCCAATTAATATTAACGAATATCATCCTAACCAAACATTTCAATACAATCAAGTTCTTTTAACGATCTACAAAACAATTGGCCTGTTTTTATCAAAATTATAAAGAATTATATAGCCTATTAAGTATCTAGTTAATCTAATTAGACGATCTTATCACCTATCTCCTAGGTTTAACCTTCTTTTGAGCCAGACAAAGCATCTGTCCCAACTTCTATTATATATTGAATCTTTCTTGTCTTTTAAGATATACGTTAGCCTGTCCATCTCAGCACATCGAAGAATCTTGTTTATTATCAGATGGCCAGGAGGCGTATATGCATCTTTCCATAGTTGAGCAAATGCCATCATTGCCGCTGTTGAGACATGGACAAATATATACCAATCCTTGTTGTCAATGTGGTCCGGTCTTAATGATGGTATTCAGCTGATTTGGACTGGTTCAAGCAAACCGGTAGTGGAGACCCCCCTGCTCCCCAACAACAACCCCTGCCCTGCCCCCTGCCCCCCTCCCCCCACCTTGGTGCTATGCCATCCTATTTAGCTACATTTTCTAAGCCATGCACATGTGTGCAAGCCACGCACGTGAGCAAAGCTCACATTTTCGGTGCACGGCGAACCGGTAGTAAAATTATGTGAAACCCACCTCTGGCCTCCATCCTAGTTAGCAACAAAGAGAGGGCAATAGCAACCAAACAAACCCTTTGCAACCATCTTGGCGTTCTTCCCTCCTTTTTAATCTCCGAGTAGCACATTCCAGCATATAAATTGTGTGCTTTTTTTTTTTTTTGCCCTTTGTTAAATGTTGAAGGTGTGTTTACAAAGTCAGCTCTAATCCACTGGAGTTTTGAGGCGAGGTATTAAACCTCCTAAGGCCAGCCTGGAACACTTAGAGTGAGAGACAAGACTTTAATCACCTGCTCCACGACTGCTACGCTAAGAACTTTTTTGACCTCACTTGAATTCTTTTTACACAGAGGCTAGGATCAATAAAAGTATTCATCCTGGTAAAATTGACTCCTGTTTCTCTTGAACCCAAAAGCTAGGTAGGAGTCGAAGGGGATTTCTCCCTCACATAGGCAGAACTTTCCGGCTCCAACTTTGCCCTTCAAAATTATTCAGGTTTAGCTGCCACGTTGCTAAATAATTCAGAGCTATTGTGCCATCCTAGACAGTCCATTTAATCCCCAAACATCTAATATGTATTTTCTGCACAAGTCCATGATGTTACACATACTAATGCAGCTTGCCGTGTGGGGGGCAGAAATGAAATTCTCTTCCAGTCCGATACCAGCTGAAAGAGATCCTACTTGGGCTGAGGTGATTTTCAGGATAGATTTGAATATCTCTCAGTTGTGTTTCTGCAATGATGTATGTCAGGACCGAGAGCTAGTTTTCTTTTCCTCAAAATATACCATCAAGGGTTTCAAGAGGTAGCCTGGCTTATGAAATTTTGCAATGCGTCAAAGAGTTTGGGTGTTGCCATCTTGGGTTGAGCACAATCTTTGCAGCATGGAATAAATCAACATGCTACTAATGGTCAAAGTAATTTTGATACGTGTTTTCTCAAGAACCATTTGATGAGGTTCAGGGGCTGCCACAACAAAGAGGGGTTGAAGCTATTCTCCAAAGCACCTGAAGGCAGGACAAAAAGCAATGGATAGAAACTAATCAAGGAGAGAAGCAACCTAGAACTAAGGAGAAATTTCCTGACAGTGAGAACAATTAATCAATGGAAGAACTTGTCTCCAGAAGTTGTAAATGCTCCAACTCTGGAAGTATTTAAGACGAGATTGGATAACCATTTGTCTGAAATGCTGTAGGGTGTCCTGCCTAAGCAGGGGTTTGGACTAGAAGACCTCCAAGGTCCCTTCCAACTCTGTTATTCTATTCTATTCTATTCTATTCTATTCTATTCTATTCTATTCTATTCTATTCTATTCTATTCTATTCTATTCCATTCCATTCCATTCCATTCCACTCCACTCCACTCCACTCCACTCCACTCCACTCCACTCCACTCCACTCCACTCAACTGTATTCATATTCATATTCGTATTCCATTCCATTCCTATTCCTATTCCTATTCCTATTCCTATTCCTATTTCTATTCCTATTCCTATTCCTATTCCATTCCATTCCATTCCATTCCATTTCATTCCATTCCATTCCATTCCAGGCTTATTACAAAGTTGGAATCTAATGATGAATTGCTTACTAGTACATCACTCAAGAGTGTTGCTTATGATTTCAGAAAACAGCTTCAATAATAATATTTTTTTTAATCCTACCTTTGTGTTGGGAGGTCAAGGCACTTAAGTGGAGAGAGGGAGGTTGGGTTGACATAGTAAGAGCCAAAGATACCAGTATGGCTTGCACTCAAAAGGAATATTCAACTTGTCAATGTGATGATATTGAGCTAGAAAGAATCACTAATGTATTATTGGAGGCAGTGACCCTTTGAGAGCTGCAGTGAAATTTCATTTTAATGTATTCCAATTAGTGTACATTAAAAGTGACAATAAAGTTATTCTAAATCTAAGTCACTGAACCACCAGTGAAACTGGGTCTCACATCCCCTTAAAAGCTAAATGCTGGCCCTTATAATTCTCCCATGGACAGTGGTGGGTTCCTCCTGGTTCGGTCCGGTTCGGCCGAGCTGGTAGCAATGACGATATGATGTCACCGAACCGGTTCTCCCCCCCGCCCTCCCACCCCCCACCCACGTTATTCTTACCTTTTATTTGGTCCCACCCCAATCTATTGCTGCCTCCTGAGTCCCAGCTGATGACTAGAGGGAAAAAAAACTGTTTAAACTCTTGCCGCGGGGCTTCAAAGGGCCGTCCTACAGCTGATCAGTGTTAAAAGCAAACAAATGTGGCGGGTCGTAAGTGCGAGGACTGGTCGTAAGTGCAAGGACCTTCCAGAAATGACTCTGACCACCTAGCCATGCCCATCTAGTCACATGACCTCCAAGCCACACCCACAAAATAAGCCACGCCCACAGAAGCGGTAGTAAAAAAAATTAGAACCCACCCCTGCCCATGAACTAAACCTTACAATTTCAAGCTATGCCAACACAAAATCAAATCTATCTTTTAAAAGAGCAATGTTGGCCAAAGTTAAATGCCACATTAATGAAGGCCTCTTTAACTGAGATGGCCTATGCCCATAGATCAGGGCTATGTATGTTGAGTATTAAACCAGAGCATCCCATTAGAGATGAATAAATGTCTGATTAAAGCCTTGGGAAACACATTAAGTCTTCTGTTTGTATTGTAGACTTATGGAGCTTTGGCACCTTTCCAGTTTTTCCACTCTTTGCCCTGATCTTTGCCCTACTATAAGCAGAGAGCCTGTATTATATTTTTAAGCTAGAAATATTATAGTCTCCCATTTTAGGAGAAATACCTTCTGCTACTATTAAAGTTACAGCTCATTTATCAGCCCCGATATTCCTGTGGATTTTCTCTGGTATGAAATTCTCTTGGCATCCTCCTATCATTTTATTTGCTAACAGATCACTTTATTTGCTAACTGATCATGCTGTAAATCTCTGGCATTCACCCTAGGAATGAACACTGGTGTGCTCATTTATATTCAGAATCCTCCAAGGAAGTCAATTGCAAGCTATTTCCACCAAACCTTTATTCCCCTTAGGACACAGTTGCGACAATTGAAAAACAATTGTCTGGCCGAGCACGATGGGTCATTTCTCGCTGAAAAATAGCTGGCTCTACCTCTGAGAAATTTGATAAATAATGTGTAGCGTTGGTAGAGGTACTCCGAAACTTTAGACTTTTCATTGGGATGAAGTCTTTCTTTACACAGAAATTAGTGTTAGGGCATCTTTTCCAAATGGGACCATCTAAAGGTGTTATGGAGGTTAATAAAATCAATAAACCGTGAACCTTTGTCTCTATGAATTTCTACTTTAAAAAAATGAGCCTTTAAATCATTTAACAGTAAATGTTTTTATTTACATAATAAAAACATAACAATATCTATACAATTAATAGACAGCACTAAGTTACTATGATTAATTATCCTGTCAGCTCTATTTCTATCTCTATCTCTATCTCTATCTCTATCTCTATCTCTATCTCTATCTCTATCTCTATCTCTATCTCTATCTCTATCTCTATCTCTATCTCTATCTCTATCTCTATCTCTTTCTTTTCTCACTAAGTTATGTTTGTTTTGTTTTGTTTCTTTTTTACTTTTCATGCTGTGTAAGGCTTTTCGCGCCAGCCATTTTGAATTCTGCTTTCTGATTGGTTCTGCTTCGGCCATTTTGGTGGTTTGTTGAAACCAAGATGGCTGCCATTCAAAATTTTGCGCGGGACCATTAGTCTTTCTTTTAGTTATATTTTCATCTATAGGTAATTCGCTTACCATTTCGAGGTCTTTATATTCTGGTGCGATGGTGTGATTTTCTCTCGCTGCTCCGCTATCTTTTATGATGTCTTGGAGGTTCGCGATGAGATTTTTGTCATCTTTTTGGCTTTTCAGCAGTCTTAGTATCTCTGATCTGAGAGTGTTGTTTTCTATCTCACTCACTTCTTGGTCGTCAGGTTCATCGATTATCTCTTTGTTGTCTGTAGTGGAGTTTTCAGATTCTCTTGTCATTATAGTTGTAGATTCATCGATCATTTCTTGATCTGTTTCCATTTCTTTGTTGTGTGCCCTGGTGTTGGGTCTTTCTCTTTTGTTTCTGGAGTTTTCTTTCTTTGGCATGTCTGTTTTTTTATCAGCCAACCATCCTCTGCTACCATATTGTTGCAGTAATTTGAGGATCGGACTCAATAAAGGATTCAGAAATGTAGTATTCAAACAAAGTATTGTTTATTTACAGTAGGCATTCTATATTCTCTGAATGATTGCAGATAGAAGCAAGGAGGAGGAGCATGTATCCCCTTTTATATCAATAAGGCGGGATTAGAGGTAGGAGTGGTTACATATGAATACATTAGGAAAGGAAGAATAAACTAACCCTTGATATTCTATGAACATACATTTCCTCCATTCAAGAATAAGGTATTTACCCATGACAATGTTATCTATGACTATTCTGCCTCAGAAGAAATATTATTATAAACCAGCAGAACTGCTCTTCTAACAGACTTCCAAACTGCTCACAGTTGTCTAACGGAAGATCCTAGAAGAGTTAAGGCCTAAGGCCTAAGACCAAATAGCTAAGACGAGTGAAGATCGAAGAGCCAAGAGTTTCTGACAGGAATCTCCTTTTATACTGCTAACTACTGTATGACAGTTAAGGTAGGACCCTGTAGATTCAAACATATTAGCTGCCCTCTGATTGGCTTATGGATCTGTCCATTCCATAAATTTTCTCTAACATAAGGCAGGGGTGTCAAACTCAATTTCATTGAGGGCCTCATCAGGGGTGTGGTTGACTTCGGGGGGCTGGGTGGGCACGGCCAACTAGGTGGGCATGGCCAGCTTGATGACACTCACTAGGTGTGGCTGACAGGGTGGGCATGGCCAGCTTGATGCCACTCCCCAAACTGCTGGCATGTTTCCCCTTCGCGCTGGGTAGACCTGGCTGAAGCCATGCTGGCCCAATATTTCATCTTTACATTGGGTAGACTGGGCTGAAGCGATGCAGGTAGACCGGACTGAAGTGACATGGGACAGCCCCTTACATTTTCCAGGATGGCCCTGTGGGCCAGATCCAGGGGTGAAATGCTACCGGTTTGGCCTAGTTCAGCCAAACTGGTAGCAATGGTGGCAGGTGGTTTGGAGAACCGGTAGCAATGGCAGTGCGAGGCTCGGTCCACCTGCCCGGTTGTCATTACTTCCTGGTTTTAACCAGGAAGTAACCTGTTTTATACCTTCTGTGCATGCACAGAGGGTCCATGCACGCATGCAATGCGTGTATGCAGCACATGCATTTCTGAACTGGTAAGGAAGGTAAGTAGATTTCACCCCTGGCCAGATTCAAGCAAATCGCAGGCCAGATCCAGCCCGTGGGCCGTGCGTTTGACACCCCTGATCTAAGGCTTCGGCATTTTGGAGTCCATCTGCTTGATCTACTGGTGATTCCTAGACACGATCTAAGCAACCTGCTTTAAGGAGAACCTTATATTGAGTATTTGTCTGGCTACTATATAAGGCTAACTGTCCAACATGTCTTGGCAGGTCATAGCCAAAGCAATCAATCCATGGTTATATCCATCATATGTTGAATTCCTTGAATTCAGTGCTAGGAATTGTGCCGAGAGACACATTATTAAGGTTTGTGAGTTGTCCTGGACTCACTAGGGCTCTATGGAAAGCTATCCAGGCAGTTAACTTTTCTTGCCATCCAACAAAGGAGACAGTACTTCACTATCTAATCTTTATTAAATGTTGCACGTTCAGGTTAAACCATAAAAAAATAAGCAATGGAATATAAATAGGCACACATATATATGAATATATGTACCAGTGGTGAAATCCAAATTATTTTACTACCAGTTCTGTGGGCATGGCTTGGTGGGCTCCAGGAGAAGGATACTGCAAAATCCCCATTCCCTCCCCACTCCTGGGGGAAGGATATTGCAAAATCTCCATTCCCATCCCACTCTTGGGCCAATCAGAGGTTGCCGGTTCTCCAAACTATTCAAAATTTCCGCTACTGGTTCTCCAGAACCTGTCAGAACTTGCTGGATTTCACCCCTGATATGTATAGTATATCATAACTAGCAGCCATGCTCTGCATTTCCTGCATCAGATGAGGAGAGCACATCTTTCTCCTTCTGCCCTGGCCTCTTTTTATAGAGACATGATTGAGAGTCTTTTAACTGCATCCCTGTTTGATTTGGTGGCAGCAGTGGTTCAAATAGAAAGTCCCTACAGAGAGTGGTGAGGACAGTGGAGAAGATTATAGGAAGCTCGCTTCCCGTTATTCCAGATACTGCTTATAAGTGCTACGTGCTTAGAGCTCAACGCATTATTAGAGACCCCACACACCCACTTCACGGTCTGTTTCTGTCACTCCCCTCTGGAAGGAGGTTTTGAAGTGTTTCTAGCAGGACTACCTGATTCTGTAACAGCTTTGTTCCCTAGGCCATCCATTCTGGTAAACTCGCAAGATTCGTTTTTCTCGCCGTGTACATGTATACATCCAAACAAACTGTGTTGTTTCTCTGTGACATATAATCTATGTGGGTGCATGCATAATTTTGTATTAATTTATTTTGTCATGTTTATGTGGTGTATTTCGGAGGCAGTGACCTTTTGAGAGCTGCATGCAACGAAATTTCATTTTAATGTATGCCGATTAGTGAACATTCAAAGTGACAGTAAAGTTATTCTAAGTCTCCAATAAAAGAGACCCTCTGTTCTTAGCTAAAACACAGCTTACCCACTGACTAGGCTAAAAGGTATAACTACCCTACATCCTGCAGGACCTCAACTCCCTAAAGGTGTGAAGGGATACATTGCTCATATTGCCTCCAGATAAGTCGAGATTGCAATTGATGAACTGTGAGGGGCTTCTCTGCGTGGAAGATGGAGGCTGGAATGTTCTGACTTCCCTTCTCTTTCCTAGCAAAGCTTTGTAACAGGAAGTGGCGAGACATGAAAGGGGAAGCATCAGGGGTGAAATGCTACCGGTTCGGGCTGGTTCGCCTGAACCGGTAGTAAAAAAAAATGCTTAAAAAGTAAAAAAAAAAAAAAAAAAGTTCCGACGATTGCATGTCACTCAGCTGCTCTTCGGAACTTTTTAAAGCATTTTTAACTATTGGTTCTTCAGAACCAGTAGTTAAAAATGTTTTAGAAAGTTTTTTTTAAAAAAACCAGGAAATCAAAAAGTGCGCATTTGGTGTGGATTGTGAATGTGTGTGCATGCCGGTGGCGATCAGTGGAGGATTTCACCACTGGGAAGCATGTAATAATTCCTGAACTCTTCCTTGTGAAGAGAACACGTTGCACCTATTTGGGCCAGTAAGGTAAGGGTTGCTAAACTTTATCTATAAGCTAGCTAAACAGAAATAGAATTCCAGACAAGGAATAATGGATGGAAACTGAACAAGGAGAGATTCAACTTAGAAAAATGGAGAAATTTTCTGACAGGGAGAGCAATCAACCCATGGAACAGAAGTTGCCTTCGGAAGTTGTGGGAGCTTCATCACTGGAAGCTTTCGAGAAGTTTATTCTGGTCTAGTGAAGAGAAGGACCAGGGGAGACATGATAGCAGTCTTCCAATACTTGAGGGGCTGCCACAGAGAGGAACGGGTCAAGCTATTCGCCAAAGCATCTGAAGGCCAAACAAGGAATAATGGATGGAAACTGAACAAGGAGAGATTCAATCTGGAAATAAGGAGAATTTTTATGACAGTGAGAGCAATCAACCCATGGAACAGAAGTTGCCTTCAGAAGTTGTGGGAGCTTCATCACTGGAAGCTTTCAAGAAGAGACTGCACTGCCATCTGTCAGAAATGGTGTAGGGTCTCTTGCCTGGGTGAGGGGTTGGACTAGATGACCTACAAGGTCCCTTCCAACTCTGTTAATCTGTTAAATGGATTAATCCTGTTCCCTCTGAGCAGCAAATTCTCTGGGGACAGAACACGAGTCCTTCAATAGAGTTGGCTACAACCACTTGTAGAACACCTCTACAAGAGATATATGTCTAGCTAAATTATTATTATTTAGTTAAATACCTAACTAAATGCTTAACCAAATAATCATTCCTTTAGACTTTGGATATTTATCCTATTTTAATACTTTTTTTTTTTTTGCATTTTCTGTACTGCTTGAATAACAGCCATTTCTTTACGATATAATCAGCAACTTTTATTTTTAATTCTTTTTGAAAAATCAGCCTGTTCAGATAACTGAAAGCACAGACAAGAAACATTGAAATTGGCCGAGAATGTTCTATTTTCAAAACTTGTTTTAAACCAAGAGGGGCATATATGTACATTTACAGTACATATGCATTTTCTCCAATACATGCATGTTGCAGGTTTTTGTATCATGTATATGCTATTATTTGTATCATGTATATGTATATTTGCCTCTATGTATGCATTTTGTAGTCATTTTTAATGTGACAATTCCAATTTTTTTTTAAAAAAAACCCCCACTAAAAGTGAAGAATAATAGCATCCCAGTTCAGAAGAGGCAAACGAAGAAGGCTTATATTAAACTGCAATTAAATTATTTTACTATGTTTTCTTCTGTCCCCGCATGAAACAGAGTTGGAGGAGAAGTAATGCTTTTTGCATATGTTAATCGGTGCTTTTGATAGAGAATTGAAGAGAGATTAAACAATTTGAAATAATTAGAAATGCCCTCCAGTGAGTCAAGGATTTTTTTTTTTTTTTTTGCAAAATATTTACTCTTTCATTAAGTCCATCTGCTGTGCATAAGTATACTGTTGCAATAGACATCACATTTAGAGATGCAAGTTTCATGGATATTCATTAAACACGGCTGTCTATTAAAATTTCACACTTTACTCTAGCTCAAGACTTGCGGAAGTCAACATATGACTGAAGATATATCAAGTAATATCGTTTTTGAGGGCCAGGTTAAACAGACTTGACAGGCTACATATCCATTATGAGGAGACAACTTCATATAAACAAAGCAATTACAAATGAAAAATGTAAAATGACAACTTGTAAGACAACTTGTAAGACAAGATAAGAAACAGCAGGGAAAATAAAACAATGATGAGGTTATGATGCTAGTCCAGTTTTGTGAGGGAAGGAAGGGAGGGAGGGAGGAAGAAAGGAAAGAAAGGAGGGAGGGAGGGAGGAAGAAAGGAAGGAAAGAAGGAAGGAAGGAAGGAAGGAAGGAAGGAAGGAAGGAAGGAAGGAAGGAAGGAAAATGAGTAATGCAAGAAAACCTTCGAATCAGGGGTGCTATTCAGCAGGTTCTGACAGGTTCTAGAGAACCGGTAGCGGAAATTTTGAGTAGTTCGGAGAACCGGCAAATACCACCTCTGGCTGGCCCCAGAGTGGGGAGGGAATGGGGATTTTGCAATATCCTTCCCCCGGAGTGAGGTGGGAATGGAGATTTTGCAGTATCCTTCCCCTGCCATGCCCACCAAACCATGCCCACAGAACCAGTAGTAAAAAAAATTGAAATCTACCACTGCTTTGAATTATGTTCGTCCTTTCATACCCTTTTCTGACATATTCATCAACAGTTAGATTCATTAATTAGGATCTAACGGTTAGAATGGTTGTCTCCCAAAACTCCATGTACCTGTCATCTATGGGACTTCATTAAAATGATTCTTTCCTGTGATCGAGCATCATTGATATTAGTAACCATTTTTTTTTTTTGTGGCTATTCCTGAGATTATTCTTTGCTAGCGCACACTCTGTGAAGTGAAGTGTTGTTGTTTTTTCAGTCTACCTAGATAAGAAATTGGCTTGAGATTTTGGGAAAACCGGAAGAGTTCTGACGACTGTGACCGCCGAGAGATGCTACCTGCATTCCTAGATACGAGATGGACATTGCAGGTGTGACAGGTCCCATCCTGTCTGTTTGTTGCATTTGGTTGCGTAATACAAGCATGAATTATTCCCTTTGGGTTAAGGCTGTATATGCCATGCACACAATTTGCTTTACCTCTGATTTGCCGCCTATTAACCTCCAGCCTTATATCCATATGGCATCATCTCAAAGCTTGAAATGTGCTTCTAAAGAATCAGATGGCTGGTCTTTTTGTGTTTGCTCATTATTATTATGATCCTTTCAGCTTCATTTCATGCACAATAAAATATGCTGAGTGCCCACTCATCTTCCAGATTGTTCTACTGTTTATCTCTGGAAAGCAAAGAACAATGGTTGACATATTTCTTTTTATACAGCGTGGGTCCAATTTAGTTGTCTACATGAATAATTTTATTTTGACAATGTATATTTCCCCCGAGCTTCTAAAATTCATATTTCAAACAGCAAAGACTGTACTCTGAAGCATTTGTTTTAACATATTAATTAAATACTAGAAATAAACATATTTAGTTACTTCTCTGTTCTTTTTGCCTTCTTGTGCGTTCTCATAAGATTGTTAGCTTGATTTTTATTTCTTGTATAAATAACCCATGGTGTTTTAGAAGCATCTCACAAGCTGATGAGCAGTAGTACTGAAATCTTGAAACATACTGTATTAAGATAGCAAAATAATAAAATAAGAGGGTTGGAAGGGAACTTGAGGTCTTCTGGTCCAGTCTCCTGGTCAGGCAGAAACTATTGAGCATGGCTGGTCTAGTGAAGAGAAGGACCAGGGGAGACATGATAGCAGTCTTCCAATATTTGAGGGGCTGCCACAGAGAGGAAGGGGTCAAGTTATTTTCCAAGGCACCTGAAGGAATACAAGGAATAATGGATGACAAGGAATAATGGATGGAAACTGAACAAGGAGAGATTCAACCTAGCAATAAGGAGAATTTTTCTGATAGTGAGAACAATCTACCCATGGAACAGAAGTTGCCTTCAGAAGTTGTGGGAGCTTCATCACTTGAGACTTTCAAGAAGAGATTGGACTGCCATCTGTCAGAAATGGTGTAGGGTCTCCTGCTTGGGTGAGAAGTTGGACTAGATGACCTACAAGGTTAGGGTCCCATTGTTAGGAAATTTCTCCTTAGTTCTAGGTTGGTTCTCTCCTGGATTAGTTTCAATCCATTACTTCTTGTCCTGCTTTCAGATGCTCTGGAGAATTTGATTGGATGGAAGGGTATTAACCCAGAAGAACAAACATTATCTAGATTAATATCGGTGCAATAATCAAGTAAACAATACCCCAATCAGGGAACTTATTTCTTTATTTATTAATCAAATCATGGAAAATATTCAGGACCTAAGCTTAGTTTAAGATTATTTACCAAAATGTCCTACCTGTTAATGAGTACTTTAACTTCAACCGTAATAACACAAGGGCGACCAATAGATTCAAACTCAATGTAATTTGCTCTAATCTTGATTGTAGGAAATATGACTTCTGCAGTAGAGTAGTAAATGTCTGGAACACTCTACCAGATCCTGTTGTTAGTCTCACTAATCCCCATACCTTTTACCTTAAACTGTCTACCATGGACCTTTCATGTTTCTTGAGAGGTCCCTAAGGGGGCGTGCATAAGCGCACCAGCATGCCTACCAGTGGTGGGTTTCAAAATTTTTAACTACTGGTTCTGTGAGTGTGGCTTGTTGGGCATGGCTTGGTGGGCATGGCAGGGGAAGGATACTGTAAAATCCCCATTCCCACCCCACTCCAGGGGAAGGTTACTGCAAAATCCTCATTTCCTCCCAATCAGCTGGGACTTGGGAAGCAGAGAATAGATGGTGGCGGGGCCATCAGAATTTTTACTACCGGTTTTCCAAACTACTCAAAGTTCCCACTACTGGTTCTCCAGAACTGGTCAGAACCTCTGAAACCCACCTCTGGTGCCTACCATCCCTGTCCTACTGTCCCCATTTATATGTAATCATTCTATGTCTTTATGGCTATGTTTTGCCTATTTATATCCTTTTATTTGTGCCAATTTTTTTCATGTGTCCATGTCCATGTCTGTACTGTTACTTGTTTCTAATACTTGTTGACAAATAAAATAAAATGAATAAATAAATAAATAAATAAAATTAATTAATTTAAATAACTAACCAACTAAATAAAATAAATAAATAAATAATAAATATTCTCTGTGGTTCTACGATGGATCTCTTCTTGATTAGTTTCCATCCATTTCTTCTTGTCCTGCCTTCAGATGCTTTGGAGAATAGCTTGACTCCCTCTTCTTTTTGGTAGCCCCTTAGATAAAATGCACCTACAAATTTTACAAAGACATGTGATTGTTTAAAGGGGTTGTGGGGCTGGGATTTTTGAGGTACGATACAGTGCAAAGAATGGAGTAAAGCATGCATTACTTCCTTGGTGAGCAGATCAGTCCACTCACTGACAAGTTATAATATGGCCCTCAATTCACACTCCTCCTGAAGCAGATGTCCACAACAAAGAGTATCTCTAGGTCGAAGTCATCAGGAGAGCTTTACAGATGAAAACCTGTAAATGGATAGTCCATGCGATTGCTTATTCTGAAAAGACGGGGCTGGGGGCGGGAGGAGAACATAGAAATACAAATTATGGTGTTAAGGTTCCAACTGACAAACCCAACCAAGCAAGCACTGTCGAGATGATCCCATCTCTTAATGCAAAACTTTATTGAGTACATCATTTCAGCACAGAATGAAAGCAAAACCAGCTCTGGGTAATTCCCGCGCAATTTAATATAATTAAAGTATCGAAGTCTTTCACCCCCTGTTAGTGCAGGTCACACTGTCCCATTGAGTGCCATCGTATTGTTATGAGAAAATGTCTTTGGGGTCTGGCAAACACCTGCGGAAATGTCCTTGGTTCACACGGGCTGGCTTGTTGATGTCTGGAGCCTGCATTCCATTTCCCCCTTCCTTCCCACCCTGGTTCGTTGGCAAGCTGAAAAGCAATAATGGTTGCAACAGCATAAGCGCACTTCGAACTTGGCACACGGTTTGTCTGTTTTAAAACACAATAAAGGTAGTCCTCGATTTACAACCATTCATTCAATTTGCCTCCAGAAATTGTGGCTGTTCTATCACTTTCCAAGAAAGGTTTGGACAGCCATTTGACTGAAATGGGTCTCAGGGTCTCCTGCTTGGGTGGAGGGTTGGACTGGAAGACATAAACCCCCCCCCCAGCATCTCTTCCAATTCTATTACTCTGCTCTGTTATCCTGTTATTCTTTCTATGGACAGGTGTGTTCATCCCATAAAGCTCAAAGAAAGTCCAGAATGGTATAGTACCGTGATGGCAAACCTATGGCACGTGTGCCACAAGTAGCATACTGAGCTGTCTCTGCGGGCACGCGAGCTGTCGCCCCAGCTCAGCTCCATTGCGCATGCACGCGTGTGTCCCGCCGGCCAGCTGATTTTCTGGTCTCTGCCATGCATGTGTGGAGGTGGGGTGCATGCAGGAGACATGCACACATGTGAGGTGGTTGTGTGCACATGTGCAGATGGGCGGGGCGCATGCACATTGCATTATGGGTTAATAATGCAGGGAGGCCAACTACACACAATACGGGGCACGGAGGGATGGCGTCCCCCCATGGCCCGTTTTTGCTCCCAGGAGGCTGCAGGAAGGACTACTAAGCCCAAAATGGGGCACGGGGAGAGCGTGCAGGGGTCATGCTCTCATGTGCAGGGGGCAGAGGGTACAGGGGGGCACATTGCATTATGGGTGTGGGCATGCACTCATACTGTTGCGGTCGCGCATGTGTGCTTTTGGCACACGACAACAAAAAGGTTAGCCGTCACTGGTATAGGATCTCCTGCATTGGGCAGAGGGCTGGACTAGAAGATCTCCAAAGTCCCTTCCAACCCTATTCTTTGATGTTCTATTTAGCAACCATTCAAAGTTTCAACAGCCTTGGAAAATGAAGGGCCGAGGTGGCGCAGTGGTTAGAGTGCAGTACTGCAGCTACTTCAGCTGACTGCTAGTTCAGCAGATCAGCAGATCAAATCTCATCGGCTCAAGGTTGACTCAGTCTTCCATCCTTCTGAGATGGATAAAATGAGGACCCAGATTGTTGGAGGCAATATGCTATTTAGTATACTGTCTTTGGTGTAAGCCGCACAGAGTCCTCGGAGAGTGGGCGGCATAGAAATATGACTAATAAAATAAATAAATAAATAAATAAAATGTGACTTGTGACTAATTCTTACTAATTGTAACTCCTTCCATCGGAACTTGAAGACTTGGCTTTTCAAACAAATAGGCTGAGACTGATTCCGGGCTTTATTATTTACTACTAATTAATTATTTGGATTAAATTATGATTTTATTGTACTTGTTTCTTAACTTGTGTTCGCCACCCTGAGTCCTTCGGGAGAATGGCGGCATATAAATACATGTAATAAATAAATAAATAAATAAATAATTCAGCCCAATGTCTCATCTTGCATAGATAATAACATTGCCCTGTTCAGACTTTAAGAATGTGTGTGTGTATGTGTGTGTGAGAGAGAGAGTATGATTCTAAGTTAATCAGAAGGAAAATGAAAAATATAGATAATGAAACTAACATGTACAGTAATGGGATCGTTTTGTAACGGTGCCTACTAGCCATCAAAGTAATTCGCTAACAGGAAAAAAAAAAGCAGCTAGGCCATTAATCACCCACATTTCCTTATTCACATCAATTTAACATTTAACTTAACACTCAACATTTCATTAGCATTAAAACATTAACTCAGAGACACTGCATTTGGAAAATGGACGTGTCAAGGTTCCAAGTAATACCCCCAACGAAAGAAAACTCCACTGCGGTTCTTGTGTTACAGCTGTTAAAAACTGGTAATGATTCTTAAAGGAAAATCATTGTGAAATTTCCGAATTTTGGGGGAGAAAAACACAATCGCGTTTCCTTTCTGGACAAAAAAAAAAAAAATGTCATTCTCGATCTTACAACCTAGAAGCAATGCAAGCTCATTTAGAACTTTTAAGGTAATTATTGTCCATGAAACAGCATTATCAGTATTTATTTATTTATTTATTTATTGGTTCGATTTATATGCCGCCCTTCTCCGGAGACTCAGGGAGGCTTACAATGCGTTAAGCAATAGCCTTCATACTTTTGTATATACCTGCTTAGTAGGGCTTTTGGGCTCCCCCCCAAGCGGTGTTCTTTTTTATACAAAGTCAGTTTATTGCCCCCACAATCCGGGTCCTCATTTTACCTACCTCGAAAGGATGGAAGGCTGAGTCAACCTTGAGCCTGGTGAGATTCGAACTTGCAGTAATTGCAGGCAGCTGGTGTTAGTTAACAGTGACACAGTATTGTAATTAATATTATGTTATATCCTGTTATTGTTTGTTAATAAAGTTATTAATATTATCAATAGTTTTAAGTTCAATCTATATTGGTCATATATTAAATTGAAGGTTTTTTTGTTTAGACTGTTAAGGTAAACAAAATTAGTTTAAGTATAGTACAGTGATGGTGAACCTTTTTGGCATTGAGTGTGCTCGTGCATGGCACCAAGTGTCAAAAAGGGAGCATTTTGCACATACACACACGCATTTCGGGGCCGCGACCAGGAAGAGGAGCTGCCCAGGGGCCATGCGCACACTGGATAAGTCACTATCCTATTCTGTACACACAGAACTCTCTCCTCCAGTGGGTGAAGTCAAGGGAGATTCTGTCTGGAGACCAATGATGCTGCAGAAGGGAGAATTCCCATTGGTCCTCCTTCTTTCTGGACACTCCCAATTCTAAAGGTTCAAGGAAGCACCATTCCCGGCTCACAGAAAAGCTCTTCCTGTTTCCAGCACTGCCTTATGCACAAAGGCCAGCTGATCAGAAGAGGAAACCCAGAAGAGGAATGCCAGAACACCAAAAACCCGGAAGAGGAATGGGCAACGCCACGCATGCCAGGTGACATGGCTCCGTGTGCCACTTTGGGCACACGTGCCATTAGGTTCGCCATCATGGGTATAGTATATTATTATACTATAAAATATAATGCAAATGAGCTTGCATTATACTGTAATAATAAACTGTATATAAAATGAAATTCATGTAGAGAAGAGTAAAGTCTTGCACTTAGGCAAGAAAAACCAAAAGTACACATATAAGATTGGGTGAAAACAGGTTTAATAGCAGTGACTGTGAGAGGGATCTTGGAGTCTTAGTGGACAACCAGTTAAATATGAGCCAGCAGTGTGTAGCAGCAGCCAAAAAAGCCAATGCAATCTTAAATTGCATTAACAGAGGGATACAATCAAAATCAAGTGAGGTACTAATACCACTCTATAAAGCCTTAGTAAGATCACACCTAGAATACTGCATCCAGTTTTGGTCACCACATTATAAAAAAGATGTTGAGACTCTAGAAAGAGTGCAGAGAAGAGCAACCAGGATGATTAGGGGACTGGAGGCTAAAATATATGATGAACGGTTCCAGGAACTGGGCATGGCTAGTCTAGTGAAGAGAAGGACCAGGGGAGAC
This sequence comes from Arizona elegans, assembly GCA_022577455.1. Lineage (NCBI taxonomy): Eukaryota > Metazoa > Chordata > Lepidosauria > Squamata > Colubridae > Arizona > Arizona elegans. Next base: position 6,478,939 of record JAKOOJ010000032.1, on the reverse strand, counting down.
ATGATAGCAGTCTTCCAATATGTAAAGAGCTGCAAGGAGAGGAGTGGGCATCAAACTATTTTCCAAGACACCCGAAAGCCAGACAAGGAATAATGGATGGAAATTGAACAAGGAGAAATTTTTTGACAGTCAGAACAATCAACCAATGGAACAGAAGTTGCCTTTGGAAGTTGTGGGAGCTCCATCACTGGAAGCTTTCAAGAAGAGATTGGACTGCCATCTGTCAGAAGTGGTGTAGGGTCTCTTACTTGGGTGTAGGGTTGGACTAGATGACCTACAAGGTCCCTTCCAACTCTGTTAATCTGTATCTATATCTAGTATATTAGTTTAAATATTACATTCTCTCTCTTTTTTTTAATGTAAGATGTTGTGTAACCATTAAATCAATCAATCAAATCATTAATCCCATTATAATTCATACTATCAAGTCACTGTTTGGTTCCTAATTCCAAAGAGCAGAAAGGATGCATCTGTTTGCATTGATAGAAAAAGTTCAAACTGAACTCAGAAACCCCCGATGAATACAATGTGTAGACAATGCATTTAATGCGGGCTATTTAATAAGAAACAATTATATATATGTTCTTGATAATTATTTATCTGCTCTTTTCCAATTAAAATGGCTCAGATTCAGGGTGTTTCTTCAAATACAGCTTACCTTCTAAGGCAGCTCCGATAAGTAGAACAAATCAGCTGTGCTGCAGGAATCAGCTGAGCCAGTAAGAAGGAAATAGAGGACAGGATAAAGGAGGGGTGGGTGGGCGGGGACAGCTGATTATCGGAACTACCGGTTCGCTCAAACCGGTCTGAACCAGCAACCTCCCACTATTGTGTTTGTTGCTGTGTTTTCTTTTGCTCCCGCCTCCGTGAATCCCCAGGAAACGTTAATTGTATGTCTAGCCATATATTCTCACCCCGTAACTCACTCCTTTAATGAACCTCAACTGGCAGCCATTAGGATAGGGGGAAAATATGGCTGGAGAAATCTGCGGTAGCCATTTTTTTTCTCCCTGCAATGAATAAGGGAAAAGAAAAAAGAAAAGAAAAGAAACATAAATTGTCTTCTGGGGGGAAAAAAATAGCTCCACTCCAGCAGAAAGACATAAGAGGGATAAGAATCGGTTTGTAGTATGATTGCTTTTATTATTGCAGCCTTGGCTTCTATTATAGCAAGACATGCATTTCCTGCTTGGTACAATTCCTGACTACACAGTGTTATTACCTGGATAATGTTATATTGCATCGCTGGTGTCAAGATGGCTTGGCTTCCTCTTGCTTCCTTGAATGAAATATTCTACATTCCGATTACTCACCTCCGTTGATTTCCAGAGATCATTTTAAACATTCGGTCTCCAGGAGGAAATATAGATGGTATAGAACCCTTCGTGTTCTGTCTGAAACCACAACCTGATTCTGTTTTTTTCTTTTTTTTTTTCTTTTTTCGGTTATTAATAGACAATTTCCTGCATTTGGGAACCTGAGAAGCAAACGTATAATCCTCAAACGACTAGAACTTGTACGTATCACAAAAAAACCCGAGAACTGGAAAATCATTTTGATATAGTCAGATAAATCTTTTGGTATTCCTGAAAACAGCCCCTGGCCTTTTGTACGCTTGGATATGGGATTTTTCTTCCCTTTTTCTTCTCTCCCTCCCTCCCTCCCTTTCCCTTTCCCTCCCCCTCCTCCTTCCCCTCCCTCTCCCCCTCCCCCTCCCCCTCCCTCTCCCTCTCTCCCCTCTCCCCTCCCTCTCCTTCTCTCTTCCTCCCCCTCCCCCTCCCCCTCCCTCTCTCTTCCTCTCATTCAAGTAGCTTGGATATGGGATCTTTCTTCCCTTTTTCTTCTCTCTCTCTCTCCTCCCTCCCTCTCTCTCCCTCACCATCCCTCTCCCCCTCTCTCCCTCCCCTCCCCTTCTCCCTCCCTCTCTCTCTCCCTCCCCCCTCCCCCTCTCTTCCTCTCAGTCTGAAGTAGCTTGGATATGGGATCTTTCTTCCCTTTTTCTTCTTTCTCTCCCCTCCCTCTCTCTCTCCCCCTCACCATCCCTCTCCCTCCATGTCTCCTTCTCCCCCTCTCCATCTCTCTCCCCCTCTCTCCCTCCCCTCCCCTCCCCCTCTCCCTCCCTCTCTCTCTCCCCTCCCCCTCCCTGTCTCCCTCCCTCTCCCCCTCTTCCTCCCCCTCTCCCTCCCCTCTCTCCCTCCCCCCTCTCTCTCCCTCCCTCTCCCTCCCTCCCTCTCTCTCTCTCCCTCCTCCTCCCCCTCTCTTCCTCTCATCTCAAGTAGTTTGGATATGGGATCTTTCTTCCCTTTTTCTTCTCTCTCTCTGTCCCCCTCCCCCTCCCCCTCCCCTCCCCCTCCCTGTCTCCCTCCCTCTCCCCCTCTTCCTCCCCCTCTCCCTCCCCTCTCTCCCTCCCCCCTCTCTCTCCCTGCCTCTCCCTCTCATCACAAGTAGCTTTGAGAACAAATGTAAAATACCCACCTAATATGTTATGGAGAATGGTTGCAGGAATCGGGCATGGCTAATCTGATGGAAAATAGGACTGGGGTGATACGATAGCAATCTTCCAATATTTGAGAGGCTGTCACAAAGAAGAGGAGGGGCGTGTCAACCTGTCCTCCAAAGCACCTAAAGACAGGACAAGAAGGCAGGACCAAAAACTAATCAAGAAGAAAACCAACCTAGAACTAAGGAGAAATTTCCTGACAGTGAGAACAATTAATCAGTGAAAATTAATCAGTGTTGCCTTCAGATGTTGGGGGTGCTCCAACACGGGAGGTTTTTAAGAAGAAATTGGACAGCTATTTATCTGAAATGGTATAGGGTTTCCTGGCTGAGCAGGGGGTTGGACTAGAAGACCTTCAAGGTCCCTTCCAACTCTGTTATTCTGTTAATCTCTTATGAATGATGAAATTTCTTCTAGAGTTTCACTTACATAGGCCTACCATAAATTCCACTTTGACCACAATTTCTCTGGAAGTTCCAGCCCATTTACCCATGCCAGCTCCCCAAATTAGGATTCTAAAGACCCACAAAGGGGGAATGTAAATTACTTGTTATGTAGGTAAAAAGCAAATGAGTTTAAATTACAGGATCCTTTGGCTGGAGAACCAGCCTTTAGCCAACTGTCAAAACAGAGTTGAGTTTTTGAAAGAGTGCTGAGGCTTCTCAGCTTAGCCTGTCAGACCCGCTGCCATCATCTTTATTCTCATCAAACTGCTTGAAAATGACGCAAACGTCACTCAAAACATCTCAGAAATTCAGTTTCCTGTTTCTCGTTCTTTAAAGAATAGCTGCTTTGAAAAAAAAAAGATCCATCTTAACTTGCTTGAATTTATTCACTAGAATGACCAGTTCCAGTATAAGTACTACAAGTTTACCACAGAGTTCTACATTTCAAGAAGTTATTTTAAGGGTTAATCAATTTTGCATTGCAGTATTTTCATTAACTTTGTAACAACATACTGTAAGCATCACCTTTGTATTAACATACACTTGGGCATTAAGAAGAAACATAAGAAAAAAGATGACTTAGTACGATGAAATAGTAGGATGGTAGTTACGAATAGTTGGTACAAATTGCAGAAAACTACGCTTAGAAAAGCACAACTATGCTAAGACACAAATAAGCAGAAATGCAAACTTTTAAACAAATAAACAACAGGTAAATGAGTAAACAACCACTGCTAGGATAGCTTCTTAAGATAGTTTTTTCTTGTTTCTTCGTGTGTGTATTATGTATGTGTTTTTATATGTATTTACGTTGTATGTTTGTTTATGTTTAAAATATTTTTTTTAAAAAAAGAAAGAAACAGGAAGCAAGAAACAAAACAATGAATAAAACTGAGCAACCAAATTTTTTTAAAAAAAGAAAAAAGAAAAAAGATGACTTTAATCTGTTTTGTCTTTTATGTTAAATTTTGAGTAAAGCAAAAAACTCACAAGCGCTATCTAAATTGAAAATATAACCCAAGGTGTTAAACATTCTTTTCCTCCTCTTATAACACTGGCAAGGTCACTGTATTTCAAAAGATACTTTAAAAACATATTTATCCAAGTCAAACATTTTACTCTGCCGTAATTAGAACTAAATTCCCTCTGATGCAAACTACAAAGGAATGACCATTTGGTCATATATAGGAAGTGGTGGGATTCAGCCGGTTCGGGTTAGTTTGGGCAAACCGGTAGTTAAATTTCTGGCTGGCCCTGCCCCACCCCTTCCAGGAGTCCCCACGTGCCCCATTTTGGCTCCCAGGTAAGTGCAGAGAGGCCTACTAGGCCCAAAATGGGGCACAGGGGGTGTGGCATGCCCTTTTGTGGACCGTTTTTGCTCCCAGGAGGCTTCAGGGAGGCCTCCTAGGCCCAAAACGGGGCATGGGGGTGCCGCGTTTCCACCCAGGGCCTGTTTTTGCTTCCAGGGGGAGGCCAAGAGCTGCCTGTCACACCCCCTGGCCACGCCCACCAGGGCCACGGCCATCCAGCCAGATATTAGGGCAGAGAACCAGTTGTTAAATTATTTGAATCCCACCACTATTGTAATGCTCTCTACATGGGGCTCCCCTTGAGGAGCATGCGGAGGCTCCAACTGGCACAGTGTGTGGCCGCGCGGGTGGTTATGGGAGCAACATGGCGCTCCCATGTAACACCTCTCCTGCACGAGCTGCACTGGTTCCCGGTGGTCTTCCGTGTGTGCTTCAAGGTTTTGGTTACCACCTTTAAAGCGCTCCATGGCTTAGGACCTGGTTATTTACGGGACCGCCTACTACCACAAATAGCCTCCCACCGGCCGGTACGCTCTCATAGAGAGGGTCTCCTCCGGGTGCCGTCAGCCAAGCAGTGTTGATTGGCGGCCCCCAGGGGGAGGGCCTTCTCTGTGGGGGCACCCACTATCTGGAACGAGCTCCCCCCGGAGATACGGAGGATCCCGGATCTGCGCATCTTCCGCCGTGCTCTTAAAACCCTCTTATTCCAGCACGCCGGCCTGGCCTAATTTTTCTCCCCTTTCTTTTAAATTTTAAATTTTAAATTGAAATTTTAATTTGTTTTAAATTTCTTGGGATTTTAATTGTTGTGGGCCAATATTATTTAATTTGGTTTTAAATTGTTTTTAACTTTTGTATTTCTCTATTTTATCCTATGCCTGTTCACTGCCCTGAGTCCTTCGGGAGTAGGGTGGTATACAAATTTAATAAAACTCTAAACTCTAAACTCTAAAACCACTGTATATAGGAACGACTATTTAATGGCTATTTATATACTGTATATCTCGTTGTGTAAAGGTTATTTCACATCACACTAATCTATTAGATGACAGTGTTGATTACAATTAATTGTATTGTTCATTTCTGTTTAGACATATCAATCAGATTTTAGAAATTAGACTCAGATTGCAAGACATCTGGTGGAATTTATTTTATTTATTCATTTGTTATATTCTTAAGATGTTGAACATCTTAAATCCAGCTTGGTAAAAACTGTCTTTCAGATAAAATGAAACCAGGCCTGATTTTATCTGTTTGGTATTAAAAGACATTAATTCAACTTTATTCTCTTATGACAACATTGGAGTACTGGTAGCACAATGATATGTTTAATTGTTATTTGACTTTAAAGGATAAGAACTTAATATATTTCTTGATCTTGGATCACTCACTATATTTTGTTTGCAACAATCTGGGCAACACAAGATTCCATGTTTTCTGTCTTTCTTTGCTGGTTATACAATTTTAATATGGGTGGAAACTAATCAAGGAGAGAAGCAATTTAGAACTAAGGAGAAATTTCCTGACAGTTAGAACAATTAATCAGTGGAACAATTTGCCTCCAGAAATTGTGAATGCTCCAACACTGGAAACTTTTAAGAAGAAGTTGGACAACCATTTATCTGAAGTAGTATAGGGTTTCCTGCCTGGGCAGGGGTTGGACTAGAAGACCTCCAAGGTCTTCTCCAATTCTGTTATTCTATTCTATTCTATTCTATTCTATTCTATTCTATTCTATTCTATTCTATTCTATTCTATTCTATTCTATTCTATTCTATTCAAGAGCCTTGGTGGCGCAGCAGACTAAAGCACTGTTAAGTGCTTTAAGTAACACCAGCTGCCTGCAATTACTGCAGGTTCAAATCTCACCAGGCTCAAGGTTGACTTAGCCTTCCATCCTTTCAAGGTAGGTAAAATGAGAACCCGGTTTGTGGGGGCAATAAGCTGACTTTGTATAAAAAGGAACACGGCTTGAGGGGGGCCGAAAGCCCTACTAAGCAGGTATATACAAAAGTATGAAGGCTATTGCTTAACACATTGTAAGCCACCCTGAGTCACCGGAAAAGGGTGGCATATAAATTGAACCAATAAATAGATAAACAATAAATAAATATTCTATTCTAATAGTTCCAGATCGGGTAGCCCTATCCAGGAATCCAGCTGTAGAACACTTAGGACAGTGATGGCAAACCTTTTCAGCACCGAGTGGTGAAAAGGTCGTGTGGAAACATCAGGTGCGCTCTTGTCGGGGCCACACTCCAGAAAAGCTGAACTTCTGGGTTCTGGTGTACATGCGCACCCAACAATCAGCTGGCCGGCGCTCATCGCATACTAGTTTTCGGCACTGCGGTGCATGTGGACAGCTGTTTGTCATGCACACATGCGTGCCAGAAACCTGGAAGACAAACAGGGAAGGCCACACGTGCCAGGCGACATGCCTTCGCATGCCACTTTGGGCATGTGTGCCATAGGTTCGTCATCACAGACTTAGGACATGTGAATGTGTATGTAAGACAATTATTTGGTTGCCTCCTAGCCTGACTGTGCATTCTCAAATGTTACTGAGAGTTAAGAAGTTCTGTAATTCAAATCTGATCTTAGCCATGTCCATAAAGCTACAAGCACCCCCCCTTTTTTTTTTCATTGTGCAACTATATAAAACTACATTTAAATGTGCTATAAACACATTAATGTTTTTTTTACTAGTGTGATATGCACTATTTACTTACTTTATTTACTATTTATTTATTTACTTATTTACTTGTGTGATGGAATGCACTACCTGACTCTGTAGTTTCTTCCCCAAACCCCCAAAACTTTAACCTTAAACTGTCTAGTGTTGACCTCACCCCATTCCTAAGAGGTCTGTAAGGGGCGTGCATAAGAGCACCAGCGTGCCTACCGTCCCTGTCCTAATATTCCTTTTTACTTACTCTTTTCATGTATTCAAATTATGTTTATACTTTTACCTGTTATTTTATATATGCTTGACAAATAAACTTATGATTATGATTATGATATACCCATTCCTCTCCCTACAGTGCTTATATGTAAATGTCCAGCTTTCCTGGTCCCCTAACCAGTGTCATTTACTGCAGAAGAGAAAATTAGAATTAGAATTATTTATTTATTGGCTAAGTGTGATTGGACACAAAAGGAATTTGTCTTGGTGCATATGTTCTCAGTGTACATAAAAAGAAAAGATACGTTCATCAAAAATCATAAGGTACAACACTTAATGATAGTCATAGGGTACAAATAAGCAATCGAATCGTACTAGGAAACAATCAATATAAATCGTAAGGATACAGCAACAAGTTACAGTCATACAGTCATAAGTGGGAGGAGATGGGTGATGGGAACGATGAGAAGATTAATAGTAATAGTAATGCAGACTTAGTGAATAGTTTGACAGCGTTGAGGGAATTATTTGTTTAGCAGAGTGATGGAGTTCTTCTCCAGATGAAATGGCCCACAAGAATTCTTTTGGAAGATCAGGTTTGTTGGTGCCTACAAAAGCAGTTTTGATATTGTAAAGCTGCTGTATGCCTTTCAGCACAAATTGCAATTTCAGGCTGAACTTTTTTTTTTTCCTATGTGCATTTCAGCACCTCCATTGTTCCGCGCAGGGAAATATGATCTCTTATTAGAATGTGTAGCCAACCTCATTTATCTTATGTGATTCCGCTATAGAAATGCATTCGGCGGAGCCGCCTGGTTGGGAGGGATGGAGGATTGAGTGATCAATGTATTGCTTGTTTAAAGGAGGAGGGAGAGAAAAATTAAACCTAATACTATTCACCAAGAATAGTAAAAAAAAGAATCAGGAAACCAAGTGGAGGGAGGCAATCAAGCTGAAAATCAGTAGGGAGAAAAGGAGGGGAAAAGAGAAGGGGACTCGGAAAAGATTATTAGGTAGTCTGTGGCACATCAACTCGATAACTGTAGGGAGGAACAGAGAAACAATAAATGTAATATAAAAAGACAAAATTGGTAATAAGCAGCGGCATGGAGAAAGTATCTTCTGGTGTATAGCATTTCAAATTATCTTTAATGTACTAAACAATTTCTGCCGCAGCTTTGCACTTTAAATCCCAATGCTTGCTTGAATATTTCCTAATGAAAAGGCTATTGATAAAAAATGTGCTTTATTCCTCTTTTTTTTTTCCTTGAAGCATTTTTTTTTTTGTTCTTCTATAATCAACCACTGAGCAGTGAGGTCCTTTCACGTGAGATCCATATTTATGCAAGGTGAACATCTCAAATGAGAATTTTTTTCCCCCACTGTGTGATGCTACTGAATACAAATAATAGAAGCTGAGTGGATGTGGAAAATTGGTATTTAATATATTAAATACCAAGAAATTGGTATTTAAAGGAGGCAGAAAGTTCCAAATGGGCATTAGACCTAGAAGGAAGGACCACAATTTGGGTTCCATCTCACACAGCTGAATGGAGTTAGTTATCTCAGGGAAATCCCTATCAGTTTTCATTCATTTTTATGGGTGAAAATTGGATTTAGAAGGTTGTAATGAAGGTGAGAATTCTGGGGCGCTTCTCAGAGGTGGGGTGAAAATGTTCTTACATTTCCTTAAGCTGAAGACACAAAGAAGTCTAGATTAATGTCTTCCTTCGTTGTCCACATCTTTCTCTAAAAATATTCTGCCCCAGCTCTGGATTCCCAAGGATTGTGACACACACCAACGATCCTTATCAAAGTTATAACATACCAAGAATAAACAAAGTCCGGCAAAGGTTGGCAACCAGCCCAGAAAACAAGATACGATAAGACACTCACTCTTCAAAAATGCTCTGTAATAATTACACGTTGTTTCTAGCAAGAAATTACTAACTGCATGCGACTTAAATAGGCTAAGGGAGTGGCCAATTATCCTCAAACCTTACTCTCGAGGAGACCTCCTCCTCCTGAGTAGCCACTCCTGCCTTTTGGCAGCCCTGCGTGCTTGAACATTGAGAAGAGGCTCCTCCACTTCGCTCTCTCCACTTGAAGGAGCCTCTGGAGGTTCTGAAGGCCCTGGCTGAGTCTCTGCCTCTGGCACCACAGCCTCTTCAGCCTCCTCGCTGTCCGACGTGAGGGCCGGCTGTGCCAATTGCTGGAGTGACACCACACCAGCCTCCTCCTCATCGGGATCAGCCACGATCCGCGCAGGCCACTGGTGGGCCACAACAAAAAGCATCATCTTCATACTGTCAGTTAAGCTCAGCAGAAAACTTCATGAGGTTTATCTTTATTTATTTATTTATTTTATTTATTTTATCAAGCATATATAAGACAACAGGTAAAAGTGTATACATAATTTGAATACATGAAAAGAGCAAGTAAAAAAGGAATATTAGGACAGGGACAGCAGACACACTGGTGCACTTATGCACGCCCCTTACAGACCTCTTAGGAATGGGGTGAGGTCAACGGTAGACAGTTTAAGGTTAAAGTTTTGGGGGTTTGGGGAAGAAACTACAGAGTCAGGTAGTGAATTCCAGGCATTGACCACTCTGTTACTGAAGTCATATTTTCTGCAATCGAGTTTGGAGTGGTTTACCTTGAATTTGTACCTATTATTTGATTGTGTATTGTTGTAGTTGAAGCTGAAGCTGAAGTAGTCATTGACAGGAAGAACATTGGAGTCTGGTGGCATCAGGTATTTTATTGCGGGTAGAGGAATGGAGGACTCTTCTCATAAAATATCTCTGGACTCTCTCAATTGTATTTATGTCGGATATGCAGTGCGGGTTCCAGACAGATGAGCTGTATTCAAGAATTGGTCTAGCAAATGTTTTGTATGCTCTAGTTAGTAGTATAATATTACCAGAGAAGAAGCTATGCAAGATTAGGTTAACAACTCTTAATGCCTTTTTGGCAATGTTGTTACAGTGGGCTCTGGCACTTAGATCTTTAGAAATGAGTACTCCAAGGTCCTTGACAGAGTGAAGGTCATCTAAAGGTTCTTTCTTTCTAGACAATATTGTCCTTTCAATCATCGCTAAGGTAGCGATCTGTCTTGGGAAACTTTTCTCTTGAACAAGTTTAGAAAAAAAATCACAAAATGGATTGACTGGGTGTGATTGGTTCCAAAACATGACCCTTGCATGGGATCAGAGGTGGGTTTCAGCAGGTTCTGACCGGTTTTGGAGAACCAGTAGTGGAAATTTTGAGTAGTTTGGAGAATTGGTAAATACCACCTCTGACTGGCCCCTCCCCCATCTATTCTCTGCCTCCCAAGTCCCAGCTGATCGGGAGAAATGGGGATTTTGCAGTAACCTTCTCCTGGAGTGGGGAGTGAATAGGGATTTTGCAGTATCCTTCCCCTGGAGTGGGGAGGGAATGGAGATTTTACAGTATGCTTCCTCTGGAGTGGGGAGAGAATGGAGATTTTACAGTATCCTTCCCCTGTCATGCTCACCAAGCCATGCCCACCAAGCCATGCCATGCCCACCAAGCCACACCCACAGAACCGGTAGTAAAAAAAATTGACACCCACCACTGGATGGGATTACTTTAAAAATATGTCTATTTGTCCTGCTTAGAGCTAAATTTAATCCCTAGAGGGTACTTTACTGGGTAAATAGACACTGTTCTGATGTTCCTGCAATTGAGTTACAGTTGATTCAACTCACTCATCCACTTAATGAGAATAATGTTATGGCAACAACAGATGGTTAGTCATGCCCTAGTCACCTCACAACTGGACTATTGCAATGTGTTGTACATGGGGCTGCCCTTGAACACTACCTGGAAGGTTCAGTTAATGCAGTATGCAGTTAGTAATGAGTGCTTCTTGTTATTCCAGTGTTTCATTGCAGCTGTGCAAGCTGCATTGGCTACCAGTTGGCCTCTACTGGCAATTCAAGGTGCTCATCATCACCAGTGGTGGAATGCTGCCAGTTTAACAACTGGTTTGGTGAGTGTGTGCTTCTAAGTTGTTTGCGTGCAACGCTGAAAATGGAGCATTTAGAAGCTCAGCTGCTTACCTTCCAAGTCAGCAACAGTAAGTAGAACAGCGACGGGGAGGGAAATCAGCTGTGCGACGAGATTGAGATGAGCTACAAAGCAGGAAATAAAGGACAGGATAGAGAAGGGGAGGGTGGGTGGGGCCAACTGATTGTCGGCGCTACCAGTTCACCCGAACCTGCCTGAATCAGCTGAATACCACCTCTGATCATCACCAATAAAATTGCCATGCCCCAATCAGAGCCTGAATCTGCAGAGGAGGATGAGCCTGAGCTGGAGCCAATGGAGATCGAGAGGGCAGTCCTTGCTCATCACCTGAGCTCCGTCACTCCTCATGTCCACTGCTTGCCCTCTCTCAGTCATCCTGCCCCCATTCCTCCCTGCTAACAAGGATCCAATTCTGAGGGGCCCTGGACTGCCTTGGCCTGCTCCTCTCCACATTCCTCAAAGCCAATGAAGCCACCCCTTCGATCTCCATTGGCTCCAGCTCAGGCTCGTCGTCTTCTGCAGATTCAGGCTCCAACGGGGGCATGACAAAAAAACTTTCATGGCATATCTGGTTATATATCAGGCCCAAGGCACCAAACCCACTTGTAAATAGCTAAAGTAAGCAACTTTATTGCCTTCTACCTATGTTACAAGAATCTCCATGGAGTGCTTGACTTCCCTTGGGAATGACAAGATAAGGATTCGTGGTTCTTGGGGAAGGTCAAGCTTATGGTTCTTGTGACTGCGTAATGATTCCAAGCTGGGTCCTCATTTGACCCTCTCCTTCTAATCTAGCTCGAAGTCTCCCAACTTTATCTTTGGGATTATATTCAACTGGGTTTGACCAGATGTCTACGCAGGTGGAATAGGCACATTCCAGGTGTCTTCAGTTAAACTTTGTCATGCCTTCTTTGCTGTTGTTTGGAACAGCATTCTTCAAGAAATATATGAACCATCCACTTTCTGGGGTTCCAGAGGGCCCTTAAGACCTGGCTCTCTTCCCCAGGCATGACTATAATGTGTTAGAGAGTTTTTGTGGGGTGTGGGTATGGGTGTGTTTGTGCATTTTACTGTTTTTTTTTTAATTTGATTTATATGCCGCCCTTCTCCAGAGACTCAGGGTGGCTTACAATGTGCTAAGCAATAGCCTTCATCCTTTTGTATACTTATACAAAGTCATCTTATTGCCCCCACAATCTGGGTCTTCAATTGACCTACCTTTGAAAGGATGGAAGGCTGAGTCAACCTTGAGCCTGGCGAGATTCGAACCTGAGGTAATTGCAGGCAGCTGGTCTTAATAACAGGGTGCCTTAGACCATTGTACTACCAAGGCTCTACTGTTATTGTTGCTTTGGGCTCTATGGCTATGGTATATTGTGTTAAAGTGTATATTGGATATTAGAATTTTTTGAAGTGGGGCAGCTAATAGAAATATAAATATCATTAAGAACAACAAGGTGTTAAAGTCCATTTGTGTGCATGACTACTCAAATGTAAGCCCCATTGGATGCATCGGTTTGATAGGCAACAAAACTGCTGCCTCCACGCATTTTATTTCCTTGAACACGTCCTTCAGATTAAACAGCATTCACTGTATCACCATATCTTTGCTCCATATTTAACCTTGGAACATGAAAGAGTTTTCTTCTTAATCAAATACATTATATTAGTGACTGTGTTCCTAATTAGGCTTTGAAAGATGTTTGCCTGCAAGGAAATGCATTCCTTTTGTTGTATTGTAATATTCCTGTATGATTAAAATATCAACTAGCACTGATGATGAGTTTGAGTAATGGGACATCTGCAAGAAAACAAGCAAGCTCAGAAAGCACCGAGGACTCCACAATCCTCCTATTCTTCTCCTTCTCCTTCTCCTTCTCCTTCTCCTTCTCCTTCTCCTTCTCCTTCTCCTTCTCCTTCTCCTTCTCCTTCTCCTTCTCCTTCTCCTTCTCCTTCTCCTTCCCCTTCCCCTTCCCCTTCCTCTTCTCCTCCTCCTCCTCCTTCTCCTTCTTCTTCTCCTTCTCCTTCTCCTTCTCCTTCTCCTTCTCCTTCCCCTTCCCCTTCCTCTCCTCCTCCTCCTCCTCATTCTCATTCTTCTTCCTCTCCTCCTTCTCCTTCTCCTTCTCCTTCTCCTTCTCCTTCTCCTTCTCCTTCTCCTTCTCCTTCTCCTTCTCCTTCCCCTTCCCCTTCCTCTTCCTCTCCTCCTCCTCCTCCTCCTCATTCTCATTCTTCTTCCTCTCCTCCTTCTCCTTCTCCTTCTCCTTCTCCTTCTCCTTCTCCTTCTCCTTCTCCTTCTCCTTCTCCTTCTCCCGCCTCCCCTCCACAAACTCCACTCTCTTCTAGCCTTTATGATGCTATCTACTTTGGGTAATGAAACGTCAGCAAGAAAACAAGCAAACTCAGAGAGCACCAAAAGACCCCCTCGATTAAAATATCTTCAGAAGAATGAGGATGAAAATTTATAAAGTTTATTAGCTGAAAATTCCATCAGCTGAGACCTTCTCAGGCTTTGCAAGGTACATAAAATACTGTATCCAAAAGTGGGTGAAGCCAGGGCTAATTTTAATAAGGATGGGCAAGTTCAGGACAGGGGTGGGCTTCAAAAATTTTAACAAGGGGTTTTCTGCCTGGTTGCTGGATGGGCGTGGCCATGGTGGGTTTGGCTTAGTCAGCTTCCTGCACCACGGCGGGAGGAATTTTTGTCCTCCCCCAGCTCTAGAGGCTTTCCTTGAGCCTCCAGGAGGGCGAAAACGGTCTGCCCGGGCTCTGGAGGCCCTCTGGAGGCTGGAAACGGTCCTTCCTGAACTTCCAGTAGGCCCGTTTTTCGCCCTCTCCAAGCCTCCACACATGCCCTGCATTTACCTGCATCCAAAACAGGCCGCGTGGGGACTCCTGGGAGGGGCGGGGTGGGGTGGGAGGGGCCAGCCAGGAGTGGGATTTGGGGCTTCTCCAAACTTCACAGAATCTTAGCTAGAGGTTCTTCCAAACCCCTGCAAACCCCCAGCAGCCCACCCTGGTTCAGGAGTTCTGGGAACAAGACTGATTACAGGATCCAATCAGACTTTTTTTTTTTAATTTGATTTATATGCTTCCCTTCTCCGGAGCCTTAGGGCGGTTTACAATGCGTTAAGCAATAGCCTTCATACTTTTATATATTTATACAAAGTCAGCTTATTGCCCCCACAATCTGAGTCCTCATTTTACCTACCTTAGAAAGGATGGAAGGCTGAGTCAGCCTTGAGCCTGGTGAGATTCGAACTTACAGTAATTGCAGACAGCTGGATGTTAATTACAATGCATTAGTCTGCTGAGCCACCAGGCCCCAGATTTGGTCACCAGGACCAAAGGTTTATTCTTCCAAGCTTTTGGGCTCATGCTGGAGCCCATCATCAGGGAACTTGTTGGTTATCACCTTTAAAGCACTCCATGGCATAGGACCTAGTTATCTTCGAGACCGCCTGCTGCTACCGACGGCCTCCCATTGACCTGTGCGCTCCCACAGAGAGGGCCTCCTTGGAGTGCCATCAGCCAAACAATGTAGGCTGGTGACCCCCAGGGAGAGGGCCTTCTCTGTGGGGGCACCTACCCTCTGGAATCAGCTGCCCCCAGAGATAAGGAGAATCCACGACCTTGGTGCCTTCCACAGTGCCCTTAAAACCTTCTTTTTCCAGCAAGCCAGGCTGGCCTAACACTTTTAAAAATGTTTTTAATTGTTTGTTATTGTTTTTAATCATGGGGCCAAATTTATATATCTTTTTAATTGTATTTTAATGTTTGTAGTTTATGCTTTTACTTGGCTGTTCACCGCTCTGAGTCCTCAGGGAGAAGGGCGGTATACAAATTTAAAAATAAATAAATAAATAAATAAACTTCTCCCTCTCTCTCTCCCCCCCCTCTCTCTCCAAAATATGGGTACCACTTTATAAAACCTTAGTAAGACCACATCTGGAATATTGCATCGAGTTTTGGTCACCATATTACAAAAAAGGTGTTGAGACTTTGGAAAGGGTGCAGAGAAGAGCAACAAAGATGATTAGGGGTCTAGACACTAAAATTGATGGAGAACGATTGCAGGAATTCGGAATGGATAGTTTAGAGAAAGGAAGGACTAGGGGTGACATGATAGCAGTCTTCCCCTCTGCCACAAAGAAGAGGGAGTCAAATTGTTTTCCAAAGCACCTGAAGGCCAGACAAGGAATAATGGATGGAAACTGAACAAGGAGAGAAGCAACCTAGAACTAAATTTCCAAACAGTAAGAATAATCAACCGGTGGAATAGCTTGCCTTCAGAAGTTGTGGGTGCTCCATCCCTGGAGGTTTTCAAGAAAAGATTGGATAATCATTTCTCCGGAATGGTATCAGGTCTCCTTCTTGAGCAGAGATTGGATTAGAAGCTCTCCAAGGTCCCTTCCAACTCTATTATTCTGGGCCATTTTGCACGTTGTATTTATATGGATCTGGTTGTGTGTAGCTTTTAGTTGTTAATTGAGGTGTTGATGGCTGGCTATTAAAATTGATTGCCAGTCATTCTGATTTTGGAGCAGATATAGCAACCTCAGCATCCAAAAGGGTGCATTATGAACCTTTCTTGTATATCTTTTTTTCATCCCTTTTGTAAATCAGTCTGTGGGAGAGGTTACTATAGAAAAGACTTGAAGCATTTCTTAAGTCTCAGGATATAGATACAATACAGTGCTGTCACGAGCAAATATAGCAGGACATGAAATAAACAGAGCATCGTTATTTATTTATTTATTTATTTACTTATTTATTTATTTATTTATTTATTGGTTCGATTCATATGCTGCCCTTCTCTGGAGATTCAGGGCGGCTTACAATGCATTAAGCAATAGCCTTCGTACTTTTGTATATACCTGCTTAGTAGGGCTTTTGCGCCCCACCCCCAAAGCGGTGTTCTTTTTTTATACAAAGTCAGCTTATTGCCCCCACAAACTGGGTCCTCAGTTTACCTACCTCGAAAGGATGGAAGGCTAAGTCAACCTTGAGCCTGGTGAGATTTGAACTTGCAGTAATTGCAGGCAGCTGGTGCTAGTTAACAGCACTTTAGTCTGCTGCGCCACCAAGGCTCTATATATATACTGTGTTTTCCCTAAAATAAGACCCTGTAATTTGTTTTTTGCCACCATAAAAGGCACCAGGTCTTATTTTCAGGGGTGGATGTCATGCACTGACTCACCTCACTTGCGTGCATCACCTCTGGCCTCCTTTTCTCTGTCAGAGGCCATCAGGAACTTCTTTGTGCCAGCAAGGATTTCCTGAAGGCCTCTCTAGCTGGTAACAGAGCTCTGGAATGATCTGGAGCTCTGTTATCGGTGGCAGAGGCCTTTAGGAAAGCCTTGCCGGCTGCAGAAGAAATGAGCCGAGGTGTGAGAGGCCTGGCTGCAACTGTCCAAAGGTAAGTAGTTGTTGTGGTCTGCTGGCGGCCTGTGGAGCTGGCAGCAGAATCGGACTGTGAGGAGGTTCGGGAGGAACATGAGCCAGTCCTGGAGTCTGGGGAAGGCTCGGATGAGGGCTCTGCATCGGAGGCAGAGAAAGGGCCATCTGGGAGGTACGTGCTGCCTCTGGAGCCTCCAGAGTCGGACCTCAGTGAGGCAGAGGAACAGGGGGAGCCTGTTTCCAGTGCATGCATGCACAGAGCTGCCAGAAGACAAGAACAGTTTAAAAAAAGGGACAGATCAGGAGTAGGGCTTGGAGATGATTTCCCCCTCCCATAAGACTTAAAAGAGGAGCAAAGGCATGTGGGCCTTTGCAAGAAGCAACATTGTTAATTCTGTGCAGTTTAAAGTCTGAAGCTCTGTTTGATTCTGAACTCCATGTGGCTTTGCCAATTAGGTCTTTGGCAGCGTGTCAAGGGAGATAAAGGTGGGTGGTTATCAGCCTTATCCCGAAGGACTCTTTACAACTATTTGGGACTCATCTGTGAATGAACAGAATTCACAGCCGTTAAAATAAAACAGGTTTTTGAGTGTTTTGTGTGTTTTACTGACTCAGGAAGCCTAGGTCAGAACAGTAGTAGGGCAGCTCCACCACCCCCCCATCCCCACCTTAGCTCCATTTTTACCTGTGCACCCTGGAGTGGGTGGGGTCTTAATTAGGTCTTGTTTTGGGAGTAGGGGTTATATTGGGTGCACGTGTAAAAATCAACCTAGAACTTACTTTCTGAGTAGGTCCTATTTTCAGGGAAACACGGTATATACACTGCACATTTTGTCATACCTATATCATGTTGCCCTTGTTCATGACACAGCATAGCCTGAAGCTTACTGTTTGTGCTCACAATCAATTTTGCCACTCTTTTGTAAATTAGGAGAAAGGAGGAAGCCAAGGAAAGGCTCTGCAGGGAGCTGCCCTTTGTTCCAGATGGGCTTGGGAGCCGAGATCTTCATCCTGAAGTTCATCCATTTCATGTCAAGCTGAAGAAGCAGGAAATGCAAAGGGACAAGCAAGGCGAAGTTGAAGGAGATTATTATACTCGGTGGTGTATTTGTTCCATAAGTGATATCTGTTTTATTAAGAAAGCTAAGCGACCTCTTGCTGTTGGCTCTGTCAATCAACCAAACGTCTCTGTTCTTCTTAACCAGTAGCTCTTGAATTCGCTTCTGTACGTGCACACAATGCAGGATTCTTCTTGCTAGTGTTGCTTAATATGTGCTAAAAGACACCAATGTGCTTTTAAAATAATGCCGGCAGGACAGTCCCCAAACTCTGGATGACCTCTACAGGGCAGGAAAGCATTTAAATGATGGTTCATCGCACAATCAGCCAGATGTTCAGATTTAGCATTTTTGTCTATTTGTGGAATCCTTCCTAAGGACCTGGAATAAGCAGATGTGGATGTTTGATGGTGTTAAAGGTATTGTCGCAGGATGTAAGCCAGGGGTGTCAAACTCGATTTCATTGAGGGCCGCCTCAGGGTTGTGTTTGACCTTGGGGGGCCAGGGGGGGGCGTAGCCAGGGTGGGTGTGGCTAGCTCGACATCACTTGTGTCAGGGCACCAAGCGCTCTGGTGTCCCGAGCGCTCTGCCAGCAAAAATGGACTCCCGAGCTGTTTTCGGCTGTGATGGTTTCCTGCAACCTTCTGCCAGTGAAAATGGAGCTCGGGAAGGCTGTTTGCGGTCCTCCCCAGCTCCCTTTTCACTGGCAGAGGCACCATGGCCCGGTCCATTGCTGTTTCCAAGGTGGTCCCATGGGCCAGATCTAAGCACCCCACAGGCCAGATCTGGTCCCCGGGCCTTGAGTTTGACACCCCTGATGTAAGTTGTTCTGAAACCTGCCTTTTGAAATTGACTGATGATGAATGTCTATGGCAATTCTCAATCATCCAGGTCATGGTTGTCTCATAGGTGCTTTTTCAAAAGGCAACTGGACTTTCTAGGCTTTCCTTTGCTTCTCATCCAAGAAGCTTCTTCAGTTCTGACCTTCACCTCCACTGTTCAGTCAGAACTGAAGAAGCTTCTTGGATGAGAAGCAAAACCTTTTCAATGATAAAATAAAACCCAGTTGCCTTTTAAATGCGCACCTTTGGGATGACTGATGGTGAATTTTGTTCAAGTGATGCTCCAGTGGTTAGTTGTTATTGTTGTGGTTATTATTATTAATTGTTATTTTATTATTATTATTATTATTATTATTATTATTATTATTATTCCAAAGGTGCATTTTTAGGAGGAATCTGGACTTTCTAGTTTTTCTTTGAAGACGTTTCGCTTCTCATCCAAGTACCTTCTTCAGCTCTTTCATCTTCAAAGAAAAACCAGAAAGTCCAGTTGCCTCTTGAAAAAAAGCAGCTTTGGGGCCACCATGACTTGGATGACTGAGAATCTCCATACAGTAGATATTATTATTATTTTGCATCTCTGCTTATCCTGTTTTACCAATAAATGAGAGTATTTGTAGCTTTGAAATGAGGGGTCTGTGGTTGGTTGATTTCTTGCAGATGTTTCATTACCCAAACACGGATGATGTTACTTAGTTTGGGTAACAAAACATCTGCAAGTAAACCACCAAGATCAGAGACCACCAAGGACCCTCCTCTCCTGTTTTTCATTGTTTCTTTAAGGGCTTATTTTGTAGCCCAGATCTGACGGCATTAACAAATGATGGGTATCATCATATCATGAGTTAAGAGAGAACTTTTACAAAATGTTTTATAGATGGCATTTAGACCCAAAAAAAACTAGCTTGCATGTATCCAAATTTACAACCCAAGTGTTGGCGATGTGAGTGTGAAGATGCTACATATTTTTATATATGGTGGACATGTAAAAAAAATTAAGGCTTTTTGGGTAAAAATATGGTGGATTATTCAAAATATCTTAAGAAAAAAAATTAAATTTATACCACAGTTTGTTTGATTTTTTTGGGGAATAGTCACGGATTGTACTGTAATAGAGACTAAATTGGTTTTGAATTTAATAACAGCTGCCAGGTTACTGGTGGCACAGTACTGGAAGAAGGAAGATCCACCTACCATTGAGGAATGGACATTAAAAGTTGTGCATTTGGCAGAGATGGCAAAAATTTCATCATATCTTAAAGATTATTCAAATGAAAGATACACATCAGAATGGAGAAGATGGATTGACTATATGCAAAAAAAGTATCCGAATAGGAAGATTCATATAGCTTATGAATGAAATACTTTTAAGTAGTCTATGTTTATAGTTTTTGAGTTATAAGGAGTTAAAGGTTTAGGGAGAATATGAATATAATAATTTGTTAACATATTTTATCTTTATCTTTATGAATGCTATACCCTGTGCTTGTTCTGGGAAGTCTAGGGAGGGGGTGGGGGGAAGGAGGGGAGGGGGAAAGGGTGGGGGGGAGAAAATGTTTATATTTCTTATAAAACTTTTCAATAAAAAAAAACAAAAAAAAAAACAAATGATGGGTATCAGATGGAGAGTTTTCCATGAAGAGAAATAAATTTCATATATTTTCACTAGGGGTGAGGTTCTTTTAGGACCTTGATTCCTTGAAAGAGGGTAGTGGCCTTGTGCTAATTTTATTCTAGATCAGGGGTGTCAAACTCATGGCCCGCGGGCCGGATACATCGCGCGCTGGCCACGCCCATCCCCATTTTAGCGAAGGGGGGAAAAGTTGTGATACGTCACATGACAACAACGTGTCGTTGCGAGGTTGACACCCCTTTTCTAGATTCCGACTTCTGCTCATGTTGCTGCTCGTAAGATATATCTAACTAAAACAGATTTATTGATTTGTGCTACCAGACCTGAATATGCATGGTTTTACAGCTTATTAAAGGTAGCTGAAAGAGCTTAGACATGTTATTATTTTTCCTCGATTGCCCACAAAGGATGAAGGGATAAATAAAGCAACCCGATTAAACTTAATGGGATTTATTTCCAAGGAAAATACACAAGAGGGTCAGGCTGCTGGTTTCGCCCGTAGAGTCTGCAGAGCCCCCTTAATATTTCGTTCTCGGCTCCCTGTAGACATAACTGAGCGAAAAACCAGAAGGAGGAACTTTGTATAGGAACTGTCCATTAATGTTTTAGGAAATGTTAAGAGCTCCGCTTACAGTGGGGAATGCTTATTAGAGCATTAACAAATACTCAGATGGGCATTCAGAGTGAAAAATGCAATTGAAACGTTCCAAAGTGACTGTAGGGACTCGCCTATTTCTGAGGAAAGTAGCTAACGGGGCTTCATGGAGGGCCATTTTCTAAAGGCCTCCTCCTTTTTTTGGCAGCCGGCTTTTTGGTAAGTTGTAAAATGGGAGTTCCTGCTTGGAGAAATAATAGCATCCATCCAATGAAACCCCGGAGAGATGGTTTTATCCTAATGCTTCACATCACGCAATCTAAACCCTCATAAGTTTGCATTTTATTCTTTGTTAATAGTATAAACATTCAAAGCAGTACCATGGGAGTTAGCTCGACATCCAATTAGGTCTTGCTCTCGTATTTATCTAGCTAACCTTTGCAGCTTGGAAGTTCCTATCACACCATGATTGATGCCTCTTTGTCTCTCTCATTGTCTCTCTCATTGTCTCTCTCTTTCTTTCTCTCTCATTCTCCCCCCCCCCCCCTCTCTCTCTCGATCAAGACCTCCATTTCATCACGGTACAAAGGACGCATAGAAAGAAATGAACATTTTCTCCAAATAAAGACATATGAAATGGCTTTGGTTACCTTATGTTACGTTAGATATTGTTTTGTTTTGATTTGCTTGCCTCCAGAAATTGTGGGCGCTCCATCAATGGAGATTTTTAAGAGATTGGACAACTGTTTGTCCTGAATGATATTGGGTCTCCTTCTTGATTAGAGGGTTGGACTAGAAGATCTCCAAGGTCCCTTCCAACTCTGTGACTCTGTGATTCAGCTCTTCTGGTTTTACCCAGAGAGGCATCTCTCTCATCACAACATTCAAAATCTGAATCAACACCTTCTGTCATCACTGAACATCAGCGATTTGGAGTAAGCGTGAAAGTTCATCCCTGCAATTTTGCCTTCTACAAATGGAGAGGCTTAGGAAATAGAGACATCACCAATAACAATAGCACATAGACTTATATACCGCTTCACGGTGCTTTAGAGCCCTCTCTAAGCAGTTTGTAGAGTCAGCCTCTTACCCCCAACAATCTGGCTCCTCATTTTATTGACTTTGGAAGGATGGAAGGCTGAGTCAACCTTGAGCCGGTCAAGATCGAACTGCTGTCAGACAGCAGAATTAGCCTGCAGTACCGCATTTTAACCACTATGTCAATTGTGTCAGGTATTTATTAGAATTGTTTATATATAATAATTTGGAAACAAACTTGTTTTTCTGCTTGACTACTTACACATGGGGGTCAGGCAGGGTGGTATTCACTTACTTTCCCTACCAGTTTTCAAATGTGAGCGCATGCACATCCATGCATGCACCCAATCTTCCGTGTAGGCGCTTTGCTGGCGCGCATGCCTTCCACACATGCACCCAACTGTTCTGCCCCAGCTATGGATCCCAAAGAACACAGCACACACAAACTCTGAACAAAACTTAGTTTACTCAAATAATGCAGTTTTAGCAAATGCCGGCTGTTAATAAGCGTTCTTAACAGCCTGCCAGAATTCCACAGATAAGATAGTCAGAGTCTTACTGGAGTTGGCAGAAAGTCCAGAAGCAGGGTTGCAGAGAAATCCAAACTCGATGATTAGCGAACTAAAGTTGTTTCCTGCAGCTTGTTGCAAGCTGTGTTCTTTCTTAAATAGGCTAAGGGAGTGGCCAATTAGCCCCAAGCCTTACTCTCGAGGAGACCTCCTCCTGAGGAATCACTCCTGCATTTTGGCAGCTCTGCATGCCCATGCATTGAGAAGAGGCTCCTCCTCTTCATCCTCTTCACTTAAAGGAGCCTCTGGAGGTTCTGAAGGCCCTGGATGAATCCTGCCTCTGGCACCACATCTTCTTCAGCCTCTTCGCTGTCCGACTCGAGCGTCGGCTGAACAGGCTGCTGGCGCAGCACCACATCAGCCTCCTCCTCGTCGGGATCAGCAACAATCAGCGCAGGCTGCTGGCAGGCCACAACACCAGCCTCAAAAACATGCCTAAATAGGATGGCATAGAGCTGGGGCATGTGGGCACTTGGGCGAGCCCACCCACAATTTCCACTACCGGTTCAGGTGAACCGATCTGAACCAGCTGAATACCACCTCTGATGGGGGTTAAATTATTGCTTGAATTGTCCATCTTACACTTAAACGTCTTAGGAGCCTTGGTAGTACAGTGGTTTAATGCACCCTGTTATTAACACAGCTGCCTGCAATTTCTGCAGGTTCGAATCTTACCAGGCTCAAGGTTGACTCAGCCTTCCATCCTTTCTAAGGTAGGTTAAATGAGGACCCAGATTGTGGGGGCAATAAGCTGACTTTGTATAAAATATACAAAAGTATGAAGGCTATTGCTTAACGCATTGTAAGCCGCCCTGAGTCTCCGGAGAAGGGCGGCATATAAATCAAATAAAAATTAAAAATTTAAAAAAATAGTGGTATCACATGCAAAGGGTCCTCAGTGGAAAGTCAAATTTAAAATGTTTGGATTTATAGGCTAGTATTGAGGTATAGCAAAGAATTTTAGAAAGCCGTTGGAAGAGAGAAGAAGCATTGTTATAACATCTGCAAAGGCACTGAAAATGACACAGATGTGGAAAAACAAAGAAAGTCTTCCAAAAATTCTCTGAACTCAGAAGGAGGTTTTAACCTCAAATTGGTGTGCTGAAGGATGCCAAGGAACAGATGGCAACTGATTTAAAGGAGATCAAACTAAGATGGAAGGAGTATATTCTAACACTGTGCAGGGGAGATGTTAATATCCATTATAAGAAGATGTTCCCTACTTACCAAAAAATAAAAAAGTCTTGATGATAAAATTGGAACACTGTGATCTTTTAGTCATCTAGGTTATAGAAATTGATTGAATATTCATAGAAATATGCCAAGCAGCAGAAGAAGAATCAGTCAAGGTTCCAACCAAGCTGCGCCAGAAAATCTGGAGAATGACACAGTGGCCAGCAGATTGAAAAAGGTCAATCTTTGTTCTGATACGAAAAAAAGGAGACTTAACAGAGTGGGCAAACTCTTGTACAATTCATTTCATTGCACAGGCTAGCATATAATACTTAGGCTCATCCAATTCTGATAGAGCCCTGCATGGAAATAAAGATTATCCATCCACCCATCCACCATCCACCCCATCCACCCACCCACCTACCTACCTACTTTCCCATCCATCCATCCATCCATCCACCATCCACCCCATCCACCCATCCATCCACCCACCCACCCTCCTACTTACCTACCTACCTACCTACCCACCCACCTATCCATCCATCCATCCATCCATCCATCTACCTACCTACCTACCTACCTTCCTTCCTATCCATCCATCCATCCATCCATCCATCCATCCACCACATCCATCCATCCACCTACCTACCTACCTTCCTTCCTATCCATCCATCCATCCATCCATCCATCCATCCATCCATCCATCCACCTACCTACCTACCTTCCTTCCTATCCATCCATCCATCCATCCATCCATCCATCCACCATCCACCACATCCATCCATCCACCTACCTACCTACCTTCCTTCTTATCCATCCATCCATCCATCCATCCACCTACCTACCTACCTTCCTATCCATCCATCCATCCATCCATCCATCCACCATCCAGCCCATCCACCCACCCATCCACCCCCCACCCACCTACCTACCCATTCATCCATCCATCTATCCATCCATCAATCTACCTTCCTACCTATCTACCTATCCATCTATCCACCTACCTACCTACCCACCCACCCACGCATTCATCCATCCATCCATCTATCCTTAGTCTCCTGTAGAACGTTATGAGATACTGAATTCTAAAGATGTTAAAGAGTCTTTAAATGTGGAACGCCTGTTGCTTTGAACTGCGGTTTAAAAACACACTGAGAATCCCCTTTGTCAAAGTCTTTTCGGCAAACAATCAAGGTAGCACTTAAAACAAACAATCACCTACAGATTAGCCACAGGGCTCCTTTGCACACGTGGGAGACTCCCTCCCCAAGGGATTCTATACCATCTGCCAGTATCAGCAGTAGGAGGGTGCTTCAAATGTTCTCAAATAATTGTGGCTTTCTGGAAACAATAGTTTGATAGTCAGCAATTAGTGCACTTTGCACTGCACTTCTGGAACCCTAATGTCTTGGAATCAATTGAGGATGGAAGAATAGCTACAAGATTAACATTGCCAAATATCACGTGGTCCTGCAAAATACCTTAATAGAATTCAACACAATAATAGAGTTGGAAGGGACCTTGGAGGTTTTCTAGTCCAACCCCCTGCTCAAGCAGGAGACCCTATACCCTTTCAGACAAGTGGCTGTCCAACCTCTTCTTAAAAGCCTCTAGTGATGAAGCACCTACAACTTCTGAAGGCAAGCTGTTCCACCGGTTGATTGTTCTCACTGTTAGGAAATTTCTCCTTAGTTCTAGGTTGCTTCTCTCCTTGATTAGTTTACATCCAATGCTTCTTGTTCTGCCTTAATGAATTGAAACCATCCATCCCTGTGCTGCCTGCCTGAGTGCTTCAGTATGACATGAGAAAATTGATAGTTTAAAGGCTCCAATGAACTTCAAATGTTCAGTTGATAGACCATATCATCTGATGCATCCCATAAGACTTGTTACCCAGAATTTGCCTCGTGCCTTATAAACTACCCTCAGGGGCAACTAGTTCAATCACTTTGCAAAAAAAAAAAAAAAAAAGTGGCAAATGATTTTCCTTTGGAATTCAGAAGGATGGGATAAGCCCCACCCCCCATGGTGTGATGGGGAAACAAATTTAATAGAGATAGATAGATAGATAGATAGATAGATAGATAGATAGACAGATAGATAGATAGAAGACAGGCAGATAGATAGATAGATAGATAGATAGATAGATAGATAGATAGAAGACAGGCAGATAGATAGATAGATAGATAGATAGATAGATAGATAGATATAAGACAGGGAGATAGATAGATAGATAGATAGATAGATAGATATAAGACAGGCAGATAGATAGATAGATAAATAGATAGATAGATAGATAGATAGATAGATAGATAGATAGATAGATATAAGACAGGCAGATAGATAGATAGATAGATAGATAGATAGATAGATAGATAGACAGACAGATAGATATATGATAATGGATGATAGATAAATAGATAAATAGAAAGATAGAAAGATAGATAGATAGAGCTAGAGCTAGAGACATACATACATACATACATACATACATACATACATACATACATGTAGATGATACATATATAAGATGGATGATAGATATAGCAATAGCAATAGCACTTAGACTTATATACTGCTTCACAGTGCTTTGCAGCCCTCTAAGTGGTTTATAGAGTCAGCATATTGCCCCCCAAAATCTGGGTCCTCATTTTACCCATCTCGGAAGGATGGAAGGCTGAGTCAACCTCGAGCCGGTGAGATTCGATCTGCCAAATCAGCAGAAGTAGCCTGCAGTACTGCACTCTAACCACTGCACCACCTCGGTTCTTTTGATATGATATGATATGATATGATATGATATGATATGATATGATATGATATGATATGATATGATAGATAGATAGATAGATAGATAGATAGATAGATAGATAGATATGGGTGGGTGGATGGATGGATGGATGGATGGATGGATGGAGATGGAGACGGAGACGGAGACGGAGACGGAGATGGAAATGGAGATAGACACTCTCTAGGTTATGAGACTAGTTTTGAACTTCTGTTATTGTTAGTATTTTTTCTAACAACTGGGATCTGCCTTCATGTGATTTAAATCCTTTATTCTGTGTCCTGCATTCTGATCTTCAACAGCTTCCATATTGGCACTGTAATTAAAGATTGCTATTTTTTCTCCCTTCTGAGAGTCAAACCTTCTTACTTATTTTACTTTCTTCACTGGACTTTGTTTCTAGCCCTCAAATCGTCTTTCATATTGCCATTTTTTTAAAAATCCTGTTCCAGTTTCTCTGAATCCTTTTGGCAGAGTGGTATCCAAACCCAGCATAGTATTTGAGATGGGCTTTGATAAAAGACCTTGAAGAATAACCTAGTATTTGGCTCCTTGTGATGGATCTGTTGGAAAAGAATTCAGAGATACATACCAATGGCATTAATAGAACAGTGAGTGTTTTGCGACAGATGGGACTGAAGCTTCTACCAAAGGAGAATGGAAATCTGATCACCATTTTATTACAGCAAAGAAAACACTTCCTGAACTGTTACATAAACTCCGACCCAAATTAATGGTGGGTTTCCATGTCTCTGATCTGGATGAAAGTATTGCCTGCTTGAAGAATGTACATTCATGCATAGGTACATAAAATATCCATAAATTCGGCTATAAATAGATATTTAAAAAGACAAAGCATTCAAAAATGAAGGTAAACATTATGAAACGAATCACTTGCATAATGCGGAAAGCATTTAAACATGGTGTTTTTTGCGGATGTATGGCAATTTTTACACAGATTTTTAATAAAGACTTTGCAAACTCTGGCAGAGACCGAAGAGTGTTCCCATGCTTGAACTAAAATTTTAATGTTAAAAAGGATAGGTTTAGGCCAAAAAAATTAATGTTAAAAAGGATAGGTTTAGAAAGGATAGGGTGCATCTACTAGCAAAACTTTGGAAAACAAAGAACCAGTCCTTGGAAACCTACATAATTGTTTCCATGGAAAGTCTTCCATGGAAACAATTATGCAGTGCTATCATTGAAATTGATATGAAATATCCTTCTTAAGGATATTTAAGGTAAGGGACACAGTGGCTCAGTGGCTAAGATGCTGAGCTTGTCGATCAGCAGGTTGGCAGTTCAGCGGTTCGAAACCCTAGCGCCACGTAACAGAGTGAGCTCCCTTTACCTGTCCCAGCTTCTACCAACCTAGCAGTTCGAAAACAGGTTAAAAAAATGCAAGTAGAAAAATAGGGACCACCTTTGGTGGGAAGATAAAGTGCTCCTTGCATTGAGTCAAGCCAGCCACATGACCACGGAGTTGTCTTCGGACAGCGCTGGCTCTTCAGCTAAGAAACGCAGATGAGCATTGCCCCTAGAGCCGGAAATGACTAGCACACATGTACGGGGTAACCTTTACATTTATCTTTATCCTTCTTAGCTTCCAAATAATGAAAACGGTGACAAAGTAAGAATCGGAGGAACAGAGAGAAGGGAGAAAGGAGATGGTCTTTCACTGAGGAATCCAACATTCTGCCTAGATTCCTCAGTGTACCACGAGACAATTCTAGCTTATTTTATTGGAAGAGCCGTGGTGGCGCTGTGGTTAGAATGCGGTACTGCAGGCTACTTCTGCTGACTGCCGGTTGCCAGCAGTTCAGCAGTTCAAGTCTCATTGGCTCAAGAGTGACTCAGCCTTTCATTGTTCCGAAGTCGGTAAACTGAGGACCTAGATTGTTGGGGGCAAGATGCTGATTCTATAATATTTAGCAAGATCTGTAAAGCATTGTGATATCAGTATAAGCACTATTGCTAAATTTAGTAGACAATATCTTGTCATAATCCGTTGGCATTAATTTGCTTTTATTTGAATATTGCTCTGCTATTTTGTTAACAGTATTCTAACTAGTCATAAAATTCAGAGTTACTTAGCAGTCTTCCAATATCTCGGGGGCTGCCACAAAGAAGAGGGAGTCAAGTTATTCTCCAAAGCACTTGAGGGCAGGACAAGGAGCAATGGGTGGAAACTAATCAAGGAGAGAAGCAACCTAGAACTAAGGAGAAATTTCCTGACAGTTAGAACAATTAATCAGTGGAACAACTTGACTCCAGAAGCTGTGAATGCTCCAACACTGGAAGTTTTTAAGAAGAGATTGGATAACCATTTGTCTGAAGCGGTGTAGGGTTTCCTGCCTAAACAGGGGGTTGGACTAGAAGACCTCCAAGGTCCCTTCCAACTCTGTTATTCTATTCTAACCTTAAAGCGTCACTATTGCAGTCAATAAATTGTCAGTGAGTTTACCTATTCGATGCATGTTTTCGTCTAATTTGAAACCACAAAATTCAAACAGCTTTGACGTAGATTATGTGTTGTGTTTATGCTGTTTTTATTCCCTATTTTCTGCAATAAATATTATTGGTAAAACAATGGCATATTTTGATTATTATTACTTTTTTTTCCTCTTAATATCAGTATTCCAGAAGGAAGCTATTTTTTTTTCTTCCAGACTTCACACTATAGGTATTAATATAGGTGCCTCTGTAAAAGCTGTGTTGATCAAAGATAACCATCTGTAGAATGAGTTTTACAGAACATCTGCTGTTTCTTGATCACCCAAGTTATATTCTAGCAAAAGTTTTAATGTTTTATTTTTTAAAAAAAAAAATACATTCATGGACAAATTCACATGATTTGTTGCTATATAATATATGTATAATATTACAATATTATATACAGTATATAATTTACAGTAGTCCAGCATACAAAGAATAGTTTATAGTAGGATGGTTTTTTTTTTTTAGTAAATTAATTTAGTGTGATAGAAGTTTAACATTAATGACAGCTGTGGTTTAAATAAACAGATAATTCATTTGATTCTAATTGCAGCTTTATTTATACGACTAGCATTAAAATAGTGATTAGATGCTTGTTCCCATGTACTTTTGCATTTATGTCTATGGGAATTAATAACACAGATACAGATAGATGGGAGAAGGAAATAGGTAAGCAACACGAATTCATCAAAAACAAATGAAGCGGAACTAACTTAATTTCTTGGTCTGATAGGATAACAAGCTTAGTGAATAAAGGACACGCAACGGACATACAACGTTTTAATTTTAATAAAGCCTTGGATATAGTTCAGCACGACATGCTCATTGGAAAAGGAAAGACATAATGATTGCTACACAACAATAATATGCACTCTACTGGAGATATTTGAACTCAAGACAATAAGGCAATTCTCTCTCTCTCTCTCTCTCTCTCTCTCTCTCTCTCTCTCTCTCTCTATATATATATATATATATATATATATATATATATATATATATATATATATATATATATATATTATTTATAAGTACAAACTAAACAGAACAATGAAACGTATAAAACATAAAAACATATAAACATCCATTTCAATACATGTCCAGTTTGTCGCAACTATAATATACATTTTTCTTTGTATTTTGACTCTTCCTTATTTGGTCATTCCCTTTTATCTATCTAATATTGATCTTTGTTAACCTATGTCTGTTCTTTGTTTCCATCATATTATATTTGGTCATTTTATTTACTTCCTATTGCTTCATCTCTTTCCTATCTTTCAACCAACTATACCACTTTTCCCATACTAAGTAAAAGTCATGTTCTTCCCTATTTTGTAATTCCTTTGTGAGTCTATCTAATTACGCACATTCCATAATTTTATTGATTACTTTATCTGGTGTTGGTATATCACTACTCTTCCAGTGTTGCGCGTATAGTATTCGTGCTGCTGTTATCATATGTATAATTAAATAGGTTGTTTCTTTTTTATAGTATCCATTCACTATGCCTAGTAAGAAGCTTTCTGGTCTTAGTTCTATCTTTTGGTGTGTTATTTCCTCTATTTGTATTTTGATCCTTTGCCAATATTGTTTCACCATTGGGCATGTCCACCACATATGCTAATAGGTGCCTTTGTGGTGATTGCATTTCCAACATGTTGATGGCGTGCAATAAGGCAATTCTTAATGCTTCAGCATTCCATTAGGCGAAGGATTCAACCATTACATTTCTGTTATAATTCTGTTCCTCCCTTGCAGGGGTGGGATTCACTTACCTTCACTACCGGTTCGCAAATGTGAGGGCCCACGTGGGTGCACGCTCACTTTGCTCTCTCTCACGCCACCTCCGCACATGTGTAGAGCATCAAAAATGGGACGTGATGACATCCGGGCAGGTGGGCGGAGCTTTCCACAGCCGCCGCTACCGATTCGCCCGAACCGGCTGAATACCACCACTGCTCCCTTGGTATCTGTGGCAGATTAGACAAGTCTGATCCACCAAAGACTACACAACCCACTGACCACATTTACTCCTCCCTCCATAACTATGCATATGTATCAGAGGACATCACAACCAAG
The DNA here is from genome assembly GCA_022577455.1 of Arizona elegans. Taxonomy (NCBI): domain Eukaryota; kingdom Metazoa; phylum Chordata; class Lepidosauria; order Squamata; family Colubridae; genus Arizona; species Arizona elegans. Next base: position 6,448,060 of record JAKOOJ010000032.1, on the reverse strand, counting down.
AAGCTCTTGGAGTTATTTTAGAATAACACACATTCTGGTGAAAGAGAAATTCCCTGAGGATGGGCTCCAGCGTGAGACTCAAAACTCAGAAGACTAAAATTCTGGTCCCGGTGACCGACCCAGATTAAATCCTGCAGAATAACAGAGTGGAAAAGGACCGTGGAGGTCTTCTAGTCTAACCCCACTGCTCAAGCAGGAGATCCCATACTATTTCAGACAAAACAATCAAGATCAAGTGAGGTACTAATACCACTTTATAAAGCCTTAGTAAGACCACACCTAGAGTACTGCATCCAGTTTTAGTCACCACACTATAAAAAAAGATGTTGAGACTCTTGAAAAAGTGCAGAAAAGAGCAACCAGGATGATTAGGGGACTGGAGGCTAAAACATATGAAGATCGGTTACAGGAACTGGGCATGGCTAGTCTAGTGAAGAGAAGGACCAGGGGAGACATGATAGCAGTCTTCCAATATTTGAGGGGTTGCCACAGAGAGGAGGGGGTCAAGCTCTTTTCCAAGGCACCCAAAGATCAGACAAGGAATAATGGATGGAAATTAAACAAGGAGAGATTCAACCTGGAAATAAGGAGAAATTTCTGATGGTGAGAACAATCAACCAATGGAACAGAAGTTGCTTTCAGAAGTTGTGGGAGCTTCATCACTGGAGACTTTCAAGGAGAAAGTAATTGCTGCTTGCAATTACTGCAAGTTCAAATCTCACCAGGCTCAAGGTTGACTCAGCCTTCCATCCTTTCAAAGGTAGGTGAAATGAGGACCCAGATTGTGGGGGCAATAAACTGACTTTGTATAAAATATACAAAAGGATGAAGGCTATTGCTTAATGCATTGTAAACTGCCCTGAGTCTCCGGAGAAGGGTGGCATATAAATTAAAGCAAAAATAAATAAATAAATAAGAGAGAGGGGGGGAGGGAGGGAGGGAGGGAGGGAGAGAGAGAGAGAGAGAGAGAGGGAGAGGGAGAAAGAGAGAGAGAGAGAGAGAGAGAGAGAGAGAGATTGGACTGCCATTTGTCAGAAATGGTGTAAGGTCTCTGCTTGGCTGGTGGGTTGGACTAGATGACCTACAAGGTCCCTTCCAACTCTGTTAATCTGTTAAATGGCTCTCCAATCTCTTCTTAAAAACCTCCAATGATGGAGCACCCACAACTTCTGGAGGCAAGATTTTTCCGTCAGGAAAGCGTTCCAAACCTGGAGGAAAATTCTATCATCCAGGTTTTTTTGGGGGGGATGGTTCTTAATTCAATGCTTCAAATTTCCTGAGATTGGAACAATTATAACTCCTGGTCTGTGCTTCTAATTAAATGACATGGATGATTTTTTTTTTCTTTAAAATAATATTGTGATGTCTCTGAGCTATTTAAATCCCAGAGTAATTTTCTTGAAAATTATATACAAACTCTTCCTCTGCTAATTATGATTTGGAATATTTGGCTATTATTATTTAACACATTATACTTGATTGTGGGAAATTGTCAAAAGTTGTCATATCATTCCGATGGGGAAAAGTGTTGGATAGATGGGTTTATTGTTAACAGTTCAACATTCAACAACACTTGGAGAGGAGGTGGAAAAGGAGTGGGGGGGGGACAATCATAATTAAAATGCCTTCTGGTGTCTTCTGAATATTCGCAGAAGAATTGATTTGGAGACGTTACTGTTTTGTTTTGTTTTTTCATCTAGAGCTCTAAAAAGTTCTTCCAGCAGTACTAAATTTGTCTCAGATGGATAATTTTTTTCACTGCTTGTCAGACCAAATTCTTCAAGTGATGGAGTATCACGACAAGGGTAGCCTTCTCAATCCATGTATATCTGTTCATACGCTGCCAGAAGACCCTTGAATTTTTCTTGTTGTTGTTAGTTACAAAGTCGTATCCGACCGATCGCAACCTGCCAGATTGTTCATGAGCCGGTAGAGACATGGTAAGAAGGTCAGCCAATGAATAGGCATAGCAACTAAGTCAGCCAATCAGAGCTGAAACAGTTTGGAAGCTGGGCGTGGCTCAGAAACCAAAATGAAACCAGTGTGTGAACTTGCTTGTGCTTGTCTGCTCTGCTGAAATGAAACTAATTGTTCTCTCCTGCCTTGTGTTCTGTCTGTAACTTCTACCACATTGAAAGAACTCTACTGTTGGTATTATATATTCTAGTATATAAAGAAGTTTCTTATTTAGTGAATCTTGCTTGAATCAGTTATCTGTGTGTGCTTCTGGATTTGATTTTTGCAAGAAACTCTGACGCGACCCCATGGACAACGTTCCTCCAGGCCTTCCTGTCTTCTACCATCCTCTGGAGTCCATTTAAGCTCACGCCGACTGCTTCAGTGACTCCATCCAGCCACCTCCTTCTCTGCCATCCTCTTCTTTTGCTCTCAATCTTTCCCAGCATTAGGCTCTTCTCCAGGGAGTCCTTCCTTCTCATTAGGTGGCCAAAGTACTAGAAGGATCTGGCCTTCTAAAGAGCAGTCAGGGTTGATCTCCTCTAGGACTGACCGGTTTGATTATAAATACCCTTGGATTTAGAGAGGAACAAACAAAAAAAGTGTTCTCTCTTTTGTCAATTGGAAAGTTCTGTTGGATGGTGCTCCAAAACTTCAACTTTCAATCCCCTTTTTTGTTAGGTGTAGGTGAAGGTACAAAATTTGTTCACAGGTTCCTACTGGTTTTTCTCAACCGTATCCATCCCTGCCATCATCAAACAGAGGAATTTCTTGTCTCAAAAAAATATGGCAGATTAACAATATAAAAAAGTTTATAACTATTTCAAATCTGCTATGCAAAGGAGGGGTGTTATCAGATATTAAGATATGTTTTTCAACATTCAATCAGGGTGAATTCATATTTCATAATTCATATTTTTTATTTGCTGTACATACTTTTTATTTTTATTATTGTTTTGTTGTTGTTGTTGTTGTTACTTGGTTGATGGGTATTTTTCCTCCTTTCTACAGTAGTTGCCAAAATTGTGAAAACCTTTTGGGAAAAGTGTATTTTTGAGGTTTGATGGCTAAGAACACCACTTTTTGGGGAGTTTCAATATAATCCTATTCCACTGATGGAATGGCCCAGACCTTAATCCAACTGAAAATCTATAGAGCCAACTAAAGAAACTTGTTAGTCAGAAGCGACCCAGCAATCAAACCCAGTTAATAGAAGCAATCCTTCAATCTTGGTTTCACATTATAGCAGCTGCAGAACTCAAAGACTTGGTTCACTCCATGGGAAGACGTTGTAAGGCCATCATTCATGCTAAAGGTTACCTAACTAAATATTAACTGACATGGTGATAATTTTTGTATATCTCGTTTTTCTATGGTGATCATTTTTGTATATCTCATTTTTTCTACGTGTTTCGCTTTTTTTTCTTTATACTGTAACTGCTATTCTAATAGCAAATCCTTCATAAAAATTATTGCATTACATTCTTGATTAAATTATCTTTCCATTGATATATAATTTTACGGTACTACTCCAAAAAAAAAAAAAAAAAAAGTGGTGTTATTATCTAGTATTAGAAAATACACTTTTCCCAAAAGGTTTCCACAATTTTGGCCACTACTGTATTTTGTATTTTAACTTTGGAAATAAGTACAAAATTATTAACAATTATTATTGATTGTTCAACATTTGGCTTCATTAATAATACGTGAAGGCTTTATAGTGATACTTAAAATAATGAGATTTGTAGGATTATCAGAGGAGTGAAAGGCTAACTCTTTGACCATTCTCTATCATCTTTTTTAAACGTTTACAAATTCCCGAGACTGCTGGGATGAGATCCACTGTATTTTCCTCTGGATTCTTCATCTCTGATGCTTTGATCTACTTGGATACAAAAGCAGAACAAACCCAAGTGAGACACAATGGAAAGAATGAATCATTGCTCTTCCCAACCTTCTAAGAAGTATTGCCTTGTAAACAGAGCAATCTCATTTTACATATGTGAGCAATCACATCAACTTCCAAGGCGACCAATTATGTCATTGAATATGCGTTCCATGGAGCATTACAATACCCCAGCATCTTGAGATAGGGTGCCTTGCATCTCTCTCTATATATATAGATATTGTTTTCCCCAATTAAAGATAAAATGCTTAATTGGTATTGGATTGTGCCCTCAGTCATACTAACACATTTCTCTCTCCCTGTCGTCCCCCCCTCTTTCTCAATATAAGCTTCTATTTAATAACTTACTTGGGAAACTAAATTAAGTCATGAGCACAATATTGGAAAAGAGGGGTTTTTTTGTGTGTCATCAACTATATATAATTTCTCGATTTCTCCTGGGTCTTAAATGATGTAGCTTTTCTCAGCAAGAGAAAGGAGCCCTGGCATATTATTTTTTTTTTTTGGAACGAAGAAATAGCTGTCACGTTTTTGTGTTGTTTGGCTTTTTATCCTCACAATAGGCCCTTGATGGAACTAGAAATACGTAGATACTAAGGATAGGTTTCTGGACGGCATGGTATCAAGCACCCTCTGTATATTCTTAAACCAACACATTTTCCCTGTGTTCCTCAGAACGACATTATTAATCATGGCCCATCTGTGCCCCATCCTCGTTCCTGTTCATGTGTTCTAAACCAGGGCCTCAATCAAACAATCAGGGGGAACTAAGAACGAGGCAAGAACTAAAAGAGATGGGTACAGACATTGACTGGTGGCCATATATACAAATAAAATCAAGATACAATAAAGATTCGGCTCAATTTGAATTCCAAAAAGGTCAAACCGAATTAGATAAAATTTTGCAAGGGACACAGGACAAACTGATCAAAAAAATTTACAATTACTATAATATAGTACAATTACTATACTATAAATTAGAAGAAGAGGTAGTGAAAGAAAATATGATAACCTGGGCAAAAAATTTCGGTTATAGTATTCCATTAGACAAACGGGAAAAACTATGGAAAATAAATTATAAATTGACAATGTCTGTACCCTATAAAGAAAATCTCTATAAAATGTTTTATAGGTGGCACTTGCCACCAGCCAGATTGGCAAGAATGTTCCCCGGCACGCCATCAATATGTTGGAAATGCAATCACCACAAAGGCACCTATTACCATATGTGGTGGACCTGCCCAATGGCAAAACAATATTGGCAAAGGATCAAAATACAAATAGAGGAAATAACACACCAAAAGATAGAACTAAGACCAGAAAGTTTCTTACTAGACATAGTGAATGGATACTACAAAAAAGAAACAACATATTTAATTATACATATGATAACAGCAGCACAAATACTATACGCACAACACTGGAAGAGTAGTGATACACCAACACCAGATAAAGTAATCAATAAAATTATGGAATGTGCGTAATTAGATAGACTCACAAAGGAATTACAAAATAGGGAAGAACATGACTTTTACTTAGTATGGGAAAAGTGGTATAGTTGGTTGAAAGATAGGAAAGAGATGAAGCAATAGGAAGTAAACAAAATGACCAAATATAATATGATGGAAACAAAGAACAGACATAGGTCAACAAAGATCAATAGTAGATAGACAAAAGGGAAGGATCAAATAAGGAAGAGTCAAAATACAAAGAGAAATGTATATTACAGATGCAACAAACTGGACATGTATTGAAATGGGTGTTTATATGTTTTTATGTTTTGTACATTTCATTGTTCTGTTTAGTTTGTACTTATAAATAAAAATTGGGGAAAATATATATATATATAAAATAATAAACCAGGGCCTCCCAACCTTTGGGCACCAGAAACCCATTCCATGCAGAGAGCTTTTTCCATTGACCAGAGAGGGCATGGTTTCACTTGCTGTCTGCATCCTGCAGATGGGGTTTTGCTCAGGAGTGAAATCTACTTACCTGTTCGGAAGTGCACATGCCACTTATCACATGCACGCACAGACCCTCTGCGTATGCACAGAGGGCAAAAAACAGGTTACTTCTTGGTTAAGTAATGATGACCGGGTGGGTAGGTGGAGCCTCGCTCCATCCGAACCGGTCCGAACCGGTAGAATTTCACCCCTGATTTCACTTGCTTGCAAGGCCTGGTTTCTGGCACGCCAGGGACTGAGGTTGAGGGCCCCTGTTCCAGGCGTGAAATCTGAACTGGTTTGCTACTGGTTCTCTGGCCATGCATGCGTGCTGCACGCCAAAAGGAGGCTTGGGGAGGTAAGTAGAACAGCGAGGGGGGGATCAGCTGTGGTGTACAGTTTAGCTTTGCTAGAAAGCAGGAAATCCTGCTTTCTAGCAAAGTTAAACCGTGCGGCACAGATGATCATCAGATTGTAGCTTTTTTTTTTTTACTACCGGTTTGCCTGAACTGGTAGTTTATATTGCTACCGGTTCTCCTGAACTGGAGCAAACCGGTAGCATTTCACCCCTGCCCTGTTCCAACAGAGGGATACAATCAAGATCAAGTGAGGTACTAATACCACTCTATAAAGCCTTAGTAAGACCACACCTAGAATACTGCATCCAGTTTTGGTTACCACACTATAAAAAAGATGTTGAGACTCTAGAAAGAGTGCAGAGAAGAGCAACCAGGATGATGAGCGGACTGGAGACTAAAACATACGATGAACAGTTCCAGGAACTGAGTATGAGTAGTCCAGTGAAGAGAAGGAGCAGAGGAGACATGATAGCAATCTTCCAATATTTGAGGAGCTGCCACAGAGAGGAGGGGGTTCATGCTGTTTTCCATGCTGAAGACCAGACAAGGAATAATGGATGGAAACTGAGCAAGGAGAGATTCAACCTGAAAATAAGGAGACATTTTCTGACGGTGAGAACAACCAACCAACGGAACAGAAGTTGCCTTCGAAAGTTGTGGGAGCTTCATCACTGGAGACTTTCAAGAAGAGACTGGATTGACATTTGTCAGAAATGGTGTAGGGTCTCCTGCTTGGGCAGGGGGTTGGACTAGATGACCTACAAGGTACCTTCCAACTTCGTTAATCTGTTTAAAAAAAAACAATATATTATGAGATACTTCACTGGAGACTTAAACAGGCACTTGAACAACTGCATCCAAGAGAGTTTAGTTTAGCATCTGTAAGGACCAGTAGTGGGTTTCAATTTTCTTTGCTACCGGTTTGCTATTGGAAGCACGTGGGCAGAGCGCTTCTATGCATGCGCAGAGCATTTTTGATGATGTCTGGGTGGGTGGGCGGAGCCTCCCGTTGCTACCAATTCATCCGAACTGGGGCGAACCAGTAGCAACCCACCACTGATAAGGATATACCTTGTTGCATACAGTTTCATTACTGTATGCAAAGGTGGAAGTACAGTATGTGTTTGGTTTAGTTTTCTTCCTCACTTGTCAAGCTGACACTCTTCATGATGGACTGGCCACTGAAGATTGTGTTGGCTCTCACCCAAGGTGATGACCGTGGAACTGTAATTAACAGGATGACCTTCAGTCCAATGGCACTGGGAAAACTGAAGGAAGCCACTGCCGTTTATTTTATTTTATGCCACTATTTGGCTTAAAATAACTCAGAGCAGTGGGATGAATAGAAGCAAAGCATTTTATGAGTAGGCAAGGTACAAGGACAAAAGCACTCCTGGGAACAGAGAAACTAATTCTAGACTACCAACCTGTGCAGTTTTAATGTGGATTGGTTGAACATACGCGTCTCCTTCATTATTGTCTATGGAGATTCTCAGTCATCCAGGTCATGGTTGTCCCAAAGATGCTTTCTCAAGAGGCAACTGGACTCCTCCGGAAAGTGTAGTTGCCTTTTGAAAAAAAAAACATCTTTGGGACTCCTTCATTTATTGTTTTCAATCAATCAATCAATCAGTCAATCAATCAATCAATCAGAAGAGAACTGGAAGGGACCTTGGAGATCTTCTAGTCCAACCCTCTGCTCAAGCAGGAGACCCTATACAAGTGATGGCAAACCTATGGCACGCGTGCCACAGGTGGCACGTGGAGCCATATTATTGGGCACGCGAGCATTGCCCAAGCTCAGCTCCAACATGCGTGTGCACACTGGCCAGCTGATTTTTGGGCCTTCTGGGCCCACTGGAAGTTGGCAAACGGGCTGTTTCTGGCCTCTGGAAGGCCTCCGGTGGGGTGGGGAAGGCTGTTTTCATCCTCCCCAGGCTCCTAGAAAGCCTCTGGAGCCTGGGGATGGCAAAAAAATGGGCCTACCGTGCCTACCATGCTGTCACATGCCAAAAGTGTGGGGGGGAACATGATATCACGTGCGCATGCATTGCGGGGGGGCAGGGCGCCTAGAATTATGGGTGTGGGCATGTGTACGCGTTACTACCCCGCACTCCCCCAGCTTTTGGCATGTGATGGCAAAAAGGTTAGCCATCACTGCCCTATACCATTTCAGACAAGTGACTGTCCAGTCTCTTCTTAAAAACCTCCAGTGATGAAGCATCTATAACTTTTGAAGCAGAGGTGGATTTCAGCAGGTTCTGACCAGTTCTGGAGAACCAGTAGCGGAAATATTGAGTAGTTCAGAGAACCGGTAAATACCACCTCTGACTGGTCCCGCCCCCATCTATTCTCTTCCTCCCGAGTCCCAGCTGATCGGGAGGAAATGGAGATTTTGCAGTAACCTTCCCCTGGAGTGGGGAGGGAAAGGAGATTTTACAGTATCCTTCCCTTGCCATGCCCACCAAGCCACATCCACAGAACCAGTAGTAAAAAAAATTGAAACCCACCACTGTCCTGAAGGCAAGCTGTTCTATTGGGTAATTGTCCTCACAGTTAGGAAGTTTCTCCTTAATTCCAAGTTGCTTAGTTTCCATCCATTGTTTCTTGTCTTGTATTCTGGTGCTTTGGAAAATAAGTTGACCCCCTCTTCTTTGTGGCAGCCCCTCGAATACTGCAATACTGCTATCAGGCCCTTGCTATTATTTTCTAACAGCCTTTCCCTATATGATGTCTGCAGATTTGGTGGGACGACCGCTCTGAACATTCCCAACCAGGTGGACAAAAGCTGCTTGAAAACACTGAGTACTAAAAAGGTTTTACAACGATCACTAGTTTTGCATAACTGTGTTGGATAGCTTTCCTTGCAAACAAAAGAACAATATAGCTTGGCAGAACATGATGAATTTATTGTTGCTTTGTTGTTACCCAACATAGGGCAATCGTGTTTGGAGACAGTTCCAAGAGGCTAGATCAGGTAAATATAGCAATAGCACTTAGAATTATATACCGCTTCACAGTGCTTTGCAACCCTCTCTAAGCGGTTTATAGGGTCAGCATCTTGCCCCCAACAATCTGGGTCTTCATTTTACTGACAATATTGGTATTTTTCATTTTTAAAATATTTAAATGAGAGCTGTGGTGGCGCAGTGGTCAGAGTGCAGTACTGCAGGCTATTTCTGCTGCCTGCCGGCTGCCTACAATTTGGAAGTTCAAATCTCACCAGGCTCAAGGTTGACTCACCTTTTCATTGTTCTGAGGTCAGTAAAATGAGGACCCAGATTGTTGGGGGCAATAGGCTGACTCTGTAAACCGCTTAAAGAGTGTTGTAAAGCACTGTGAAGCAGTATATAAATCAAACTGCTATTGCTATTGCCATCACTGAATATTTCTCCTGAGATGGACAATGTGTGAGCAAGTGAGAAGTAACACTTCTCCTTCTGCTGTATTTCAGAACAATTTGATCTGAGGAAGCCTCTTAACAGAACGATAGAGTTGGAAGGAACCTTGGAGGTGTTCCAGTCCAACCTCTTGCTCAAGCAGGAGACCTGATACCATTTCAGATAAATGACCGTCCAATCTTTTCCTTAAAAAAAAAAAAAAATCTCACAACTGTAGCATTCACAACTTCTGGAGGCAAGCTATTGCACTGGTTCATTCTTCTCACTGTCAGGAAATGTCTCTATTGTTCTAGATTGCACCTCTCCTTGATTAGTTTCCATCCATTGCTTCTTGTCCTGCCTTCAGGTGCTTTGGAGAATCGGTTGAACCCGCTCTTCCTTGTGGTAGCCTTTCAAATATTGCTATCATGTTAGCCCAAGTCCTTCTTTTCACTAGACTAGACATACCCAAATCCTGCAATCATTCTTCAGCACCTTAATCATCTTTGTTGTTCTTCTCCACACTCTGTCTAGAGTCTAAACATATATATTTCTTAATATTGTGGTGACTGACACTGGATGCCATATTCCAAGTGTGGTCTTATAAAGTAGCACTAACACTTCATGTGATCTCGATTCTATCCATCTTCTAATACAGCCTAGAATTGCATTGGCTTCTCTTCCTTCATGTCACTGGGAAGACGATCAGTAGCTACAGGTCATCATACGTGCATTAGCCTTGAATTCATGGGAAGAATAAAAGCTGGCTGAATATTTTGCCATGCCAACTTCTCTGAATGGCCCCCTTGTCTGCAGCATAAGCGGCTGCTGTCTAAATTTGTGATTTACTGTTCAAGGACTAGAGCACGCTTCTGTTTTCTCTCTGAAGAACAACAAAATATCAGTGGCATAACCAGTGGTGGGCTGCTGCCGGTTCGGACCGGTTCGGGCGAACCGCCCATCAGCCAGGGCACAATCCTGTCCTATATCGCTGTGTTGTTTGACGCCGGATGCATGCGTGGATGGCACGCGTGAGCAAATTCCCATATTTTGTGATGCTGCACACATGTGCAGATGGCACGTGCGAGCAAATTCCTGTGTTTTGTGATGCTGCACACATGCGTGGACGACGAGCGTGCAAGCGAAGCGAGCAAGCGTGTGTGCCAGTGGTGGGTTGTTCCTGGTTCGGTCTGGTTCTTGTGAACCATTAGTAATGGCAGCGGGAGGCTCCTACCTGGACGTCATCATGGACGATCTGCACACACGCAGAAGTGCGCGTGTACTCCCATTGCAAACTGGTAGTAAAGGTAAGTGAAACCCACCCCTGCCATGCTCGTGCTCACATTTACAGTGCTGAGCAAATCAGTCGTGTCCACGTCTGGGCATAACCTCAAGTGTATGGGTGGGGAGGGAAAAATAGGGATTATATAAATAAAACTGATTTGATATTCCTCTCCTGAGGCTCTATATATGTATCCCCATTCCATGCCCTTGGTGTATCTCTCTGCAATCTGTCCCAATAGATAGAGCATAAAGATAATTAAAATCAGAGTCTTTTCCTGATCTACATATTTTTTTCCAAATCATTTTTTATTTTTATTTTTTTTAAAAAAAGAAAAATAAAACATACAAACATCATTCATTCAATCAAGTACAGACAGTACATCGGTCAGTTTGCATCCCTAGTGCCCTCTCCTCTCTTCACAATATCACTACATATCCAAAATTTATTCTTATATAAAATATATCAGTTGTATCATCATTTAAAGTATTTCAACATTTACTTACATATCACCATTTTTTATTATCTACCCAATGGTAAAATAAATCCCATATCAAATAATATTGTTTTTCTTCCTGCTCTCTTATTTCATTTCGGCACAGTCCAACATTTTCCTAATAATTTCTTCATCTGAAGGTATCATTTCTTCTTTCCAATTTTTAGCAAATACAATTCTAGCTGCTGTTAGAAGATTCACAATTAAATACTGCAATTCTTTGTTATATATTTCTGGTAAAATCCCTAATAAAAATATCTCTGGTTTAAAGTCTATGTGTCTCTTGGTCATTTTTTCCAACCACATGTGTATCTTAGTCTAATATCTCCTTGCTTCTAGGCATGTCCACCACATGTGGTAATAGGATCCTGGGGTCTGATGACATTTCCAACATTTCTCCGATTTGTTCTGGAACATTCTGGCGATTCTCGATGGGGATAAGTGCCACCTGTAAAACATCTTATATAAATTTTCCTTATATGCTGTAGACATTGTCATTTTATAGTTATGATTTTTTTTTTTTTAATGTTGTTTTGTAAGGCAAATATACGCATCCATTTTTACTGGTCCTGAATAGGATAAAAATATAATTTAGTTTCCAAGCTTCATTTATTCTCTGAGAGACTTGAACATTCCTACTTGTTATACAAAGTAAGCATGTTTTCAAGAATGTGTTTTTCAATGTTCGGGAATCTGTGGAAGATACAGTAGTTACATTTCAAAACCATCCCCATTTAATGCATAAAATGGAAAGCTTCTATTATATTCAGAGGAAAAAAAAACATTAATGTTCATCCTTCTAAATACAGTCTTCAGTGGAACTGTGGAACTGTGGATAACATATATCCTATGTTTATGGAGATTCTCAGTCTTCTAGGTTCATGGCTATCCCAGAGATGCTTTTTCAAGAGGCAACTGGACTTTCTGGGTTTTCTTTGAAGATGTGTTTCTTCTCATCCAGGAAGCTTCAAGAAGCCTTCTTCAAGAAGCTTCTTGGATGAGAAGTGAAATGTCCTCAAAGAAAAACCATAAAGTCCAGTTGCCTCCTGAAAAAGCACCTTTAGGACATATATCCTACACAAATGACCATATTTGTGATGATGTTATGATACCTAGTTTGGGTAATGAAACATCTGCAGGAAAACAAGCAAGCTCAGAGAGCACCAAGGATCCTTCAAACGATCATATTGTCCAACTATAAATTGGCAAATGAGTTGACCTGAATTGGAAGCGTGCTCTGGATTTCAGGATTCAGTTCACATAATATATTAATTCCATTAGCAAACTTATGCTTCCATTGAAAAGGTTAGCATCGTTTTGTTTTCTATTAAAGGTAAAGGTTTTCCCTGTCCAGTCATGTCCAATTCTAGAGGGCTCATCTCCAGCAGTGTCCAAAGACATTTCTCTGCTCATGTGGCCAGCATGACTATACCCCGCAGCACATGGAACACTGTTATCTTCTCACCAAAGTGGTGCCTATTTATCTATTCACATTTGCAAGCTTTCAAACTACTGGGTGGGCAGGAGCTGAGGCAAGGAATGGGAGCTCACTCTTTCACGCGACTCTAGGGTCTCGAACCAGCTGACAACCTCAGTGTCTTTAACTGCTGAGCCATCGATACATCACATTCCCATAGGAATTATTTTTGAAATGGATAAAGCAAACACTTGGGTACTGTTTTCAAGTCTAAGGGGATAAGAGGTAATACTGTACCAGTGCTAAATGCTAACTCTTGTATAAATTTAGGGTACTTACTTTACACCTTAAAATAAAGCAATTTAGCTTTCTAAAGAAAAGGTACATATGTATAGACTTCATTTAAAGTTAATTGAATATAAATTATAATTGATATGATTGCTGCCCTTCTGGAATAAATAATAAATTTGGCAGTAACCTGGATGCATGGGGATTGGGATTGCATCTCCAAAACTACTGAATATATACGTATTTTTTGGGAAAATAAGACGCACCTATTTTCCCCCTAAAAGGGGGTGAAAATTTAGGTGCATCCTATACACCAAATGTAGCCCCGCCCACCACTGGCCCCCACCCTTTGGCCTCTGCCTCCCAGCAGTTTACCTCTTTGCAGCAAGCAGCAAGAAGAAACAGCTCATTTCAGCTTCAGCACAGCCTAATTAGCACAAGTTGATTGGATCAGCCTCCCGACTCTCAGCTGTTTTGCTCTCAGCTGTTTTGCACGGGCCTCTGCTGCTTGCTGCAAGGAGGTAAATTGCTGGGAGCAGATTTTTTTTTTTTCTTGTGCTAATCAAGCTATGCTGAAAACGAAACTGAAAGTAAAGCAGGCTATTTGCTGTTTGCTGCAACAAGGCAAAATTGCTAGGAGGCATAGGAATAGGGAAGTTTCTTTTTCTTGTTTTTATCATCAAAAAAGGTAGGTGTGTCTTATAGTCCGGAGTGTCTTATACTCCGAAAAATACGGTATGTATATTTTCTCTATCCCTTCTTGTAATGCCACTACCCTTCAGATCACTATTATCTGCAACCCTCCAGCTGTCAGTGAAATTTCCATTTCTTGGAAAATTGCCCCTATCTCTTGTGGGGGAACACATGCTACCATTTGTAACCAGAGTGACAACATCCACACTTCACCACCATATATTAATAATTACCAACAATGATTGAAGGGGCAATTGGATTGGGCTGCTGATTATACCTCTGATGCCACAAGACTTCCCCAGATCTTGATTGTTATGCTTCAAGCTTTGACATCCAATCCAATGCATGTAGACCAGTGGTGAAATCCAATTTTTTTTACTACCAGTTCTGCAGGCATGGCTTGGTGGGCATGGTGTGGCTTGGTGAGCATGGCAGGGGAAGAATACTGCAAAATCCCCATTCCCTCCCCACTCCTGGGGGAAGGATATTGCAAAATCTGCATTCCCACCCCACTCTGGGGCCAGCCAGAGATGGTATTTGCCGGTTCTCCGAACTACTCAAAATTTCTGCTAACGGTTCTCCAGAACCTGTCAGAACCTGCTGGATTTCACCCCTGCTGTAGACCCCCTGTAACCAATAGTATTATTCAGTCTTTGTCTACCTGTATAGGATTCCCTAGTTCAGTATCAAAGCTTAATGAATGGACTTCAGGAGCAATAAAGGTGACCTGGTATTAGAAGAAGAGGTCTTGCATAATCTCCTTTTTCTACGCTTCAGGGTTGTCTTACATATTGGAATAATGCTGAACTACCTTCCTGCCTGGTTATATGGCAAAAACCTTTAATCCGATGCCTCCATTGGCTCTTAAGAGTCCACTTCGGTGATTAAATGGAATGTCTTTGACAGATGGCAGCCTAGCCTCTGTTTGAACACATCCAGTTACAATTACTTCCATCATTCTTGTTGTTAAGGATTCCTCCATCCTGACTTTCACTCAGAAGCTGCTTTTCTACAGCTTATTTTTTTTCTTTTTTGAAAAACTTTTTTTTTCTTTTTTTCCTTTCATAAACATATCTTAAATGTACAGTTTCCTATCTAACACACATATTTTCTTTTAACTTTCATACTAATACAATCTTCATCCTAAACAATTTAAGTATATTCGGGGTTGCTCTTCTACCATTTCATCTCCCTTGTTTTACAACAATCCTTCTTCTCAATCTCCTCTCCTCTCTTTCCTTTCCCTCCCTTCTTCCATCTACTCTTCTACTTTCTTCTTTCTTCCTCTCCTTCTCCTTCTCTACTTCCCCTTCCTTTCCCCAACACCTCCCTTCTTCCTCTCTTCCTTTCCCCCTCCCTCCCTTCTAATCTTCTCTCCTACTCTTGTTTCCCCTCTCTTTCTTCCTCTCCTTTTCCCTTTCTTCTTTCCCTCTCTCTCCTTCCTCTCTTCTCTCCTCTATCCCTCTCCATTCTCTCTCTATTGTTATATTCATTTTCAATTTAGTATTTTCCAAAGTGGTATTCGAGGAATCCCAATTTTTACTTTCTTTTCAATTACTTTTTCATTTTACTAAATTCACACATATCATCATAAATGTACATTTATATAATAACATTTTCCCCTTTTCCATTTACACAGGTGTCATCTGGGTTTCTGTTTCTTTTTTGTTTTCTCTCTCATTTACTTATACCTTATCTAATTTATTTCTCTATAATCTTTTATCCATATTTCTTTTCTAACCATACATAAAATCATCCTCATGTCTTGAAATACACCAATTCTTCTTCATCTTTTATTCTCAATGTTAACCTATTCATTTTTTTTCTTTTGCCAAACCCGATATCTAGGGGGAAAAAACGTGAGAATAGATCTTGGCTCTTTTCTATGTGGCATCTTTTCAAACCTTGAAAAGTGTTATTATGTCTCCTCACAATCAAGGTGATAGAGATGTCCGAGAGAGCAAAACTGACTGTTTTAATTAAAGAGAAAAAAAATTACTTAGTTTTGTTTCTACTTGGAAAGCGCTTCTGGACTTCATGCTCAGGAAAAAAAAGAAATTAAATTTAGGTTTTGAAGACTTTGTTGTAATAGAAATGGCTTGACATATTCAGAAATATTCAGGGTTTTTCTTAGTACATTACAGCACTGAAAAAGTTTAAATCTCTCGTGGTTTTTTTGTTTTGTTTTTACCCCTTTCTTTTTCTCTGCACCTCTCTCCTGACCTCTTTACCTTTTCTAATTTTTGTTTCTATTTGTCTTTTAATCTTAAAACAAACTGGAATAAAATATTCAATACCTTTCCCTCCCAAAAGACTAGACCCCTCCAGTTTCTTCAACTTTTACAAGAATAGAATAGAATGACAATGTTGGAAGGGACCTTGGAGGTCTTCTAGTCTAACCCCCTGCTTAGCCAGGAAACCCTACACCACTTCAGACTAATGGTTATCCAATCTCTTCTTAAAAACTTCCAGTGTGGGAGAATTCACAACTTCTGCAGGCAGGTTGTTCCACTGATTAATTGTTCTGTCTGTCAGGAAATTTCTCCTTAGTTCTAGGTTGCTTCTCTCCTTGATTAGTTTCCATTCATTGTTTGTTGTCCTGCCTTCAAGTGCTTTGGAGAATAGCTTGACTCCCTTTTCTTTGTGGCAGCCCCTGAGATATTGGAACATTGCTATCATGTCTTCCCTAGTCCTTCTCTTCATTAAACTAGACATACCCAGTTCTTGCAACCATTCCTCATATGTTTTAGCTTCCAATCCCCTAATCCTCTTTATTGTTCTTCTCTGCACTTGTTCTCTTCGTTGAGCTTGTATTGTAATCCTCCCAGCAAGCTCCTCACCCTTCTAACTTCTGGTGCCCAAAACTAGACACAAATAATTAATATAACCTGAGTTGGATCTTCTTTATATTTGGTGATTCCCAGCAATGATGTCCATCAACTGTTGAGGCTTTCACAGTGCTTAAATTTCTCGAAATAACAGGTTTGGGGATACAGATGTTTAAAAATTAAAGAAAACAATGCATGTGAAAAATTATGAGAGTAATGAAAAACTATATAAGTCATAAATGCATCTAGCTTCTCCTTGGTAATAGCAGCATGCAAACACATTGGGAAAGAAATGCAGGATAAGATGTTCAATGTTTATGGAGATTCTCAGTCATCCAGGGTTGTCCCAAAGGTGCTTTTCCAAGAGGCAACGGGATTTTCTGGTTTTTCTTTGAAGACATTTCGCTTCTCATTTAAGAATCTTCTTCAGTTCTTGCATAGCCAAATGTCTATGGAGATTCTCAGTAATTCAGGTCATGGTTGTCCCAAAAATGCTTTTTCAAGTGGCAAGTGAACTTTCTTGTTTTTCATTGAAGACGTTTCGCTTCCCATCTGAAGAAGAGCTGAAGGAGCTTGTTGGATGAGAAGTGCAACATCTTGAAAGAAAAATAAAGTCCACTTGCCTCTTGAATAGTATAAGGTATTCATCATCATCAAGTCAGACAAGGAAGTCTAATGCAGTTGATGTGAAATCTCCATAGGTAAGACTTAGTGTTGGGACGGCAAATATAGCTTTGGTAATCAGGCAATGACAATTCCTTCTTGGGCTTATGAGTTAGGCAAGCCAAGTTTTAACTAGACTTAAAACAGAATTGCTTTAGAGAAACAATTACTTACCTTAGTTTGCCAGCCTGATGTTAAAGCTGCCATCGCTGCAGGCACTGCAAGTTTAATTTTAATTAGAAAGTAAATGTAAGTTTAATACAATGAAAATTGTCAGTGAGGCTGAAATTCCTAGAGCCAATTTGATACAATTTATCATGCATTCACATTAGATTAAAACTCTGGGTTGAGGCAAAGCATGTTAATAGGATGGATTTGGAACCAGGTATATGGAGAAGTTTACTCTTTTATAAAAGGACTTTCTATATTGGAATAAGGGACGTGGTGGCTCAGCAGCTAACACGCTGAGCTTGTTGATTGAAAGGTCAGCACTTCACGATTCAAATCCCTAGTGCCGTGTAACAGGGTGAGCTCCCGTTACTTGTCCCAGCTTCTACCAACCTAGCAGTTCAAAAGCATGTAAAAAATGCAAGTAGAAAAATAGGGACCACCTTTGGTGGGAAGGTAACAGCGTTCCATGTGCCTTTGGGGTTTAGTCATGCCAGCCACATGACCACAGAGACGTCTTCGGGCAGCACTGGCTCTTCAGCTTTGAAATGGAGATGAGCACCACCCCTAGAGTCAGGAACGACTAGCACATATGTGCAAGGGGAACCTTTACCTTACCTTTACCTTTACCTTATATTGGAATGGCCTTTGTGAAGTTTTCTAATGCAGGGGACTCCAACCTTGGCAACTTTAAGACTTGTGGACTTCAACTCCCAGAGTTCTTCAGCCAGCTTTGCTTTGCTGGCTGAGGAGCTTTGCTGGCTGAGGAACTCTGGGAGTTGAAGTCCACAAGTCTTAAAGTTGCCAAGGTTGGAGACCCCTGTTCTAATGCACACATGAATTTAATCTTTGATGTGCCAAGCAAAAGTCATTTAAGAATGTAGTTATATGGTAAGCTAGAAAATATGAATGAAGCTCTGCCGTTTCCAGCAATATATGCACATTGTCATGCAATTAACATTCAAGAATGAACCGAGACTTATTTCTTTCTTGGAGAAAATACTAAGCAGTTTGTATAAGCAGGATATCTTTACTATATTAATTCAATTAGAATGATTTTATTATATTAAAAAAATCTGCCAAGGTATTCTCTGTAGCTCACCTTTTATTAACTGTGCATGCACAGGCCAAATAATAAATCAATCAACCAAATCTTTGCTTGGTGCACCTATTTGAAACGAGCATATTTTATTTGCGTACATGAAGATGTCAGTCCCGAATCCATCCAAACAGAAGTTTAATCTGAGAATATATCAGTTTGAAGGTAATATTTTTCAATGGAATTCAGCAGTGAATCTTCCAAAATGGAGCAGCCAAGACATGATGAGGGATAGATCAATGAATCTATAGGCAGATAGTACCTTCTAGGTAGTATATGTTTATTGATTACACTGTCTATCTAACTAGACACATCTAGTTGTCTGTCTTTCTCTCATGCTTCTATGGGAGCAAAAGAAATCACTCACCAACTATCACCTTTTCCTTCTCATTTAATTGACTCTCTTTTTCTAGTATCCTAATTTTGCAGCTATTTTTAAATCCAGCCTTGTATACCTTATTTTTTTCCTCTCTGACTTTCCATGGTTTACTAGCTTCTGTGACCTCAAAACAACTTAACCCAGGTGTCAGCAACCCGCGGCTCTGGAGCCGCATGTGGCTGTTTCATCCCTCTGCTGCGGCTCCTGGTCGCCGGTCGGCTCCACAATCGATAGGACTTTCGGTTAGAACAGGTAGAGGAAAAAGGATGCCGTGGTAGGAGAAGACTCTATGGTGGGGGAACCAGACTTCCAGTCAGCAGAGGAAAAAAGACGCCACATTAGGAGGAGACTCTATGGTGGGGGAAACGGACTTCCGGTTGGCTCTAGAATTGAACGGGGGGCTTCCAGTTAGGACCTTTGTGGCTCTTGATTGCTGACTCCTGGCTTAACCAATCAGAAATATGAATTCCCAGTTTCATAGCAGAAGTACATTGATCATTTATGACCAAAAGATAAGTTCAGACCAACGGTTCCATTGTAGACATGCGAAGTGAAAGGAAATATTTGAAATGAACATTAAGAAAACGAAGGAATAAGTTTGGCTTTCACTTGACATTGCATCCCTCTTCTCCAAAATTTTGTATAGCTATGCCCCAATTCTTCATGGACTGTTAAGCAACCAAGGTAATGAATTAGTTTTGGGTAAATTAATTATTGAATGTTGGTACAATTATGTGAGCCATGAGCTTAGTAAATACTAGAGTCATGCAAAGATTCACTCGAGTGATTCTAACCAATGTCTGATTGAGCCACCAAATCAAATGCCTTCTATGCTTCAAAAGGAGTTGACTACTTGGAAATGGTTTGGATGCTTAATAGCCCAAATTCCGCCAAAGCATAAAGCAGCTAACACAGCACTCATAACATTTATGACAGTGGTGAAATCCTTCAATGTTTGCCACTGGTTCGCTACATGCATGGTGTAAGCCAAACGTGTGCTTCGTGCTGAAAAAGGAGGCTTAAGAAAGTAAGTAAAATAGTGTGGGGGGGAAACAGCTGTGCCGCGCAATCTAGATTTGCTAGAAAGCAGGATTTCCTGCTATCTAGCGAATATAAATTGTCCGGAACAGCTGATTGTCGGAAAGCTTTTACTACTATTGGTTCGCCCAAACCGGTGCGAACCAGTAGCATTCCACCCCTCATTTATATTGATAAAATATAGATATCTAGTATAAATGCTAGGACTGATTTCACCATGGATATTTATCTGACTACATTCATTAACAGGCTGTTCCATTATTATATGTTCGCAACTTGGGCGTCCTCCTGGACACACTATAATGAATGTAGTCAGATAAATATCCATGGTGAAATCAGTCCTAGCATTTATACTAGATATCTATATTTTATCAATATAAATCAGGGGTGGAATGCTACTGGTTTGCACCGGTTTGGGTGAACCAATAGTAGTAAAAGCTTTCCGACAATCAGCTGTTCCGGACGATTTATATTCGCTAGATAGCAGGAAATCCTGCTTTCTAGCAAATCTAGATTGCTGTCTTTAGAAGAGCATATGACGGCCGTGGCCAGGGGGGCTTTTTATCAGGTTCACCTGATACGCCAGTTGCGCCCCTTTCTGGATCGGGACTCCTTGTGCACAGTCACTCATGCCTTGGTTACGTCACGCCTGGACTACTGTAATGCTTTCTACATGGGGTTCCCCCTGAGGAGCACCCGGAGGCTCCAGCTGGTGCAGAATGCGGCCACACGGGTGATTATGGGAGCGCGTAACACCTCTCCTGCGCGAGCTGCATTGGCTCCCGGTGGTCTTCCGGGTGCGCTTTAAGGTGTTGGTTCTCATCTTTAAAGCGCTCCATGGCTTAGGGCCAGGGTATTTGCGAGACCACCTGCTGCTACCGATAACCTCCCACCGGCCAATACGCTCTCACAGAGAGGGCCTCCTCGGGGTGCCGTCGGTCAGGCAATGTCGGCTGGCGGCCCCCAGGGGGCGAGCCTTCTCTGTGGGGGCACCCGCCCTGTGGAATGAGCTGCCTCCTGGAATACGATTGATCCCGGACCTCCGGACCTTCCGTAAAACCCTGAAGACATTTTTATTTCATCAAGCCGGCCTAGCCTAAATGGTTTTTAATTGGGATTTTAAATTTTATGGATTTGGGGTTTTAAATTGGGTAGCCAGTGATTTAATTCTTTTAATTATCTTAACTTTTGCATTTGTATGTTTTTTAATTTTGGCTGTTCACCGCCCTGAGTCCCTTCTGGGAGAAGGGCGGTATACAAATTAAATAAATAAATAAATAATAAATATGTAAGATCATTATTTGTGTTCATTTCATGATACATCCCATTTAGTACTGAAGTGGTGATAACGCATATGTTGAGATCCTAATATAACAGGAATTCCACCCTCTCTGTCACTTCTTTGTGGGAACTGAAGAAACAATATGCAAGTTAACAAGTGGGGAACATTAGCCGCCTCCTTCTAAGAAGATCCATATCACTCTCAAATTTTCATTCTTACAGAGAAAACAGCAGCTTAAGCCCCATGAAGTATATTAATTACATCAAGCTGAGTGAAATTATGTGAGGGAAAGCTTGAAAGGGAAAGACAGGAAGAAAAAAAAAAGATACTGTGGGAAAGGAAGAAATAACCAAAAAAAAAAAAAAAAAGAGCAGTTGAAAGTCTTTCTTACTCCTAGAGTAGCGTTTTGTTTTTCTTTCTCTCTTTTAAATAGCATTTGCAAGATGTCCCAAAGATAGAGAAAAGAGGAATCTAATGAAACCAAGCTACAACCATGGTGGTACAGTGGTTAATACAGTATTGCAGGCTGACTCTGCTCACTGCCAACAGTTTGATCCTGACCAGCTCAAAGTTGACTCAGCCTTCCATCCTTCCCAAGTCGATAAAACGAGAACCCAGATTGTTGGGGGCAAGAGGCTGACTCTGTAAGCTGCTTAGAGACGGCTGTAAAGTACTGTGAAATGGTATATAAGACTGTCGATATTGTGCTAGCTGCTGAAGGAAGATGAAGAAGTGAGACTAGAAAAAAAAATGGTGGGTTTTTTTTTTGTGTGTGATATTGGAATAGATTTTTGTTTCATTGATTATGTGTTCTGCCCCAGCTACGGACCCCAAAGAATGCAGCACACACAAAGTTTGTACAAACCTTAGTTTACTAAATTAAATCAGTCTTTTTCAAACAAAGGCTGTTAAATAACTTTCTTAACAGCCTACAAGAATCCAAAGAATAAATAATCATAATCTTACTATGGTTGGCAGGAAGCCCAGAAGCAATTTGCAGGAAACTGATAAAAGAACTAAGATCCAGACGCGAAGGAGAGTGAATGAAGTTGTTCCCTGCAAATTGCTTCAGTCATCGTCCTTCCTTAAATAAGATAAGGGAGTGGCCAATTAGCCCCAAGCTTTACTCTCGAGGAGTCCTCCTCCTGAGGAGCCACTTCTGCCTTTTGGCAGCTCTGCACGCCTGTGCATCAAGAAGAGGCTCCTCCTCTACTTCCTCTTCACTTATAGGAGGTTCTGAAGGTTCTGAAGGCCCTGGCTGAATCCCCGCCTGTGGCACCACATCTTCTCCAGCCTCCTCATTGTCTGACTCGAGTGCCAGCTGCGCAGGCTGCTAGCGCAGCAGCACACCAGCCTCCTTGCTGTCAGAATCAGCTACTAGCTACATAGGTCGCTGATGGGCCACAACATTATGCGCCATCAAGTAGGAGTTGGCTTTTAGCAACCCAATGGAGACATTCTACATGTCAAACTGGTGGCCCATGGGCCGAATGTGGCCACACCCACCCCAGCTCCACAAATGGGAAAGCATCATGAAACATCACGTGATGGATGCGGTGAGTTTGACACCCATGTTCTACATGATCATCTTGCTCCAAGGTCTTCAGATCTCCTAACAGTCTGTCTATCCCTGCTATAATTGAGTCCATCACTTGCTGATTGTTGACTGTCCTTATACTTCCCAATCTTATAGACTTCTCCAAAGGGGGTAAAAAATACACAACCAGCCACTCAACCTTGAACGAATGGCCCAAGTCTACAACCATTCAGGGTGATGAAATGTGTTGCCAATTACAGTCCAGGATAATAATGTGAAGCTGTGTATTATTAGCATTCTAACGCTTGTTCATCTGAATCAGCAGATGATCTCATTGTTTTTATCCCAGAGCTATAATTGCACTCAACAATGAACTGAAGGGCCACCATCAGTGAGCTGTTGGACAGCATTACTTCGTCTGTTGTTTGGATGTTTGGGTGGTTGAGGTGCATGGAATTTGTGGTGGGTGGGAGTGTGTTTGGGGATTATGTGTGTTGGACCTGGTCTTTGGGTGTTAATCAAATTTTGTTGTATGGGTATACTGTGTATACATGTACAATGACAATAAAGTTGTTGTTGTTGTTGTTGTTGTTGTTGTTATTATTATTATTGGTTAATCTTTAGTGAGATTCACAGCCTTTGAGGCTGGTTAATAGCTCAGCAACTTGAGTCATAACTAAGGACCTAGGAACTGTTAAGGTATCGTCGGAGGATGTAAGCTGTTCCGAGTAAGGTGGTTTTTTGTAGAGTCAAAATGTTCAAGTCTGGCAAATTTAGAATTTCTAAAAAGCAGGGTAGCCCTTTGGGTATTGCCTCAAGGGCTCCAATTACAATCGGGACAACACACAATTTCTTTTTCCACAGTCGCTCAACTTCAATTTGCAAGTCCCGGTACTTTCTGATTTTTTTCTTGCTGCTTATCTTCAATCAGTGCATCACCAGGTATTGCAATGCCAATGAACCATACTTTTTTCTTTTCAACTGTTGTTGTTGTTGTTGTTGTTGTTGTTGTTGTTGTTGTTATTATTATTATTATTATTATTATTATTATTATTATTATTATCTAATCTTTAGTGAGATTCACAGCCTTTGAGGCTGGTTAATAGCTCAGCAGCTCGAGTCCTAACCAAGGACCGAGGAACTGTTAAGGTATCATTGGAGGATGTAAACTGTTCCGAGTAAGGTGGTTTTTTTGTAGACTCAAAATGTTCAAGTCCGGTAAATTTAGAATTTCTAAATAGCGGGGTAGCCCTTTGGGTATTGCTCCAAGGGCTCCAATTACAATCGGGACAAGACATAATTTCTTTTTCCACAGTCGCTCAACTTCAATTTGCAAGCTGCTTATCTTCAATCCGTGCATCACCAGGTATTGCAATGCCAATGAACCATACTTTTTTCTTTTCAACTATTGTTGTTGTTGTTGTTGTTGTTGTTGTTGTTGTTGTTGTTGTTATTATTATTATTATTATTATTATTATTATTATTATTATTATTATTATACCAAAACTTGACAGTATACACAGCAAACCAGATTACTATGCTGGATTTCGTATCCCAAGTCACTAGTCGAACACTTCCCAAGCGTTTAGGACTGTGTGATGTATCAGCGGATTATGTGAGCAGATCCCAGTAAGGTAGCCTTCTGCAGCTGACCAATGGTGATCTTGTCAGCGCCAATTGTTTTTAAGAGCTTGCCTGGGTCTTTAGGCACAGCACCCAGTGTGCCGAGTACCACTGGAACCACCTGCACTGGTTTTTGCCAGAGTCTCTGCAGTTCGATTCTCAAGTCCTGATATCTGGTGACTTTTTCAAGATGTTTCTCATCAATTCTGCTGTCACCAGGTATGGCAATGTTGACCATTCACACTTTTTTCTTCTCCACAATCATGATATCCGGGGTATTGTGTTCCAAAACTTTGTCAATCTGTATTCGGAAGTCCCCCAGTAGTTTTGCATGCTCATTTTCAACCACTTTTTCAGGCTTATGATCCCACCAGTTCTTTGCTACAGGCAGATGGTACTTGTGACACAAGTTCCAGTGGACCATCTGAGCGACTGTGTTATGGCGTTGTTTGTAGTCAGTCTGAGCTATTGTCTTGCAACCACTCAGTATATGATCAATGGTTTCATTTGCTTCTTTGCAGAGTCTGCATTTGGGGTTATTATTATTATTATTATTATTATTATTATTATTATTATTATTATCATTATCATTATCATCATCATCATCATCATCATCATCATCATCATTGCCTCAAATGGATGTGAAATACTACACATCTAACTTGGCAGCATTCCACAAAGCGGTGGCTGTCCATTCTTATCTGCTGAAAGCATTTGCTAAGGGAGGAGTGGAACCTGTGACCCAAAGGTGCTTTTTTCAAGAGGCAACTGGACTTCCTGTTTTTTCTTTGAAGACATTTCACTTCTCATCCCAGAAGATTCTTCATCTCTAACTGGATGGTGGGGAATGGAAAGATTTATACTCCTTGCAGACAGCTGGTCCTTTGCGTTCTTGCACTCTAAGCTTGATTGTTTTCTTGTAGATATTTCATTACCCAAAAGAATGCAAATGACCTGACTGAAATGACTTTCAAGATCCCTTCCAACTCTTCTCTTCTCTTCTCTTCTCTTCTACTCTACTCTACTCTACTCTACTCTACTCTACTCTACTCTACTCTACTCTACTCTACTCTACTCTTGTTCTGTTCCATTCCGTTCCATTCCGATTCTATTCTATTCTATTCTATTCTATTCTATTCTATTCTATTCTATTCTATTCTATTCTATTCTATTCTATTCTATTATTCTTTTCTATTCTATTCTATTCTATTCTATTCTATTCTATTCTATTCTATTCTATTCCATTCCATTCCATTCCATTCCATTCCATTCCATTCCATTCCATTCCATTCCATTCCATTCCACTCCACTCCACTCTACTCCACTCCACTCCATTCCATTCCATTCCACTCTATTCTTTGCTGTTATCTAGAGTCACCCAGTTTCAGGATGGCTACTGTTCATGGCTTGCATGTTTCATGTAGAACATGGGTATTAAACTCACGGCATCACGTAGCCATCATGTGACGTATCATGACAGTTTCTCCCCCTTCGCAGAGCTGGGGTGGGCGTGGCCCGTGTGATGCATCCAGCCCATGGGCCACCAGTTTGACACACTTGATGTAGATCAACCGAAGGACACAGCTTTTTTAGAAAAGAAGAGAGTCAACTGGAAAGAAGGAAACATATGTGGCTCTTGGCAGACTCCCGTATGATTCAAACATGGTATCTTTTCTCTTGCTTCCTTTGACACCTTGATGCTAATCAGTTCTTTTTTATTCCCCTTGGAAATGTGTTTATCTCAGTCAGAAAGTTGTTATTGGTTTTTGTTGTTTTTTTTTTTTTTTTTTTTTTTGTCTCCAAATGATGCCAAAGCATGAAAATTGTCCCTGGGATTTATGCAAGAAAAAAAAAAAAAAAGCAAGAAGTGATTTGTTCTTCCTAAGCAGTTGAGTTTCTGCCCAGGGAATCTGTAAGTGTGTGCTTCTGGATAACTATCATAAGTGTGCAACTTGCAACGGAAGATATTTAGATCTCCTTGTTGAAAACCTTAAGTGCTGTAAAATCTTCCAGTCACATGTAAAATCTGCATGGAAGCCTACACCTGCTGATTTGGCTGCCTAAATCAATTTTTTTTTTTTTTTTGCCTAACGTGAACAAATGCCAGCTTGCTCTCGAACAATCAACCAAACGTTTGTGTTACTCCTATTAAGAAAAAAACAATATGTCCAATAAACATGGCCATGTTTTTCTTTTTAAATTTTTATTATTATTGTTGTTGTTATTATTTTTTAAAAAAATAATCTTTTCGTTCCCAGTAGGGGACAGGCTTTGTCTTCTGAAAAGCTTTCTGCTTCTAACAAAATCACAACTATGACTGGCTAAACTCAACCAATTGGAAATCTATACTTTATGTCAGACCTGTCTAAGAGACAAATCTAATCCTTTTGGCTAAAAAAAATAGCTTACAGCTGGATTGCTTTTACTTTGCTGAGATTGGGGAGAAGGAGGTGCTGTGTTTTTCCTTTTTTAAATACGGTACACACGCGCACACACACGCGCACACACGCTAGCAGTGGGTTTCACTTATTTTTGCTACCGGTTTGCTCATGCACATGCCACTTCCACGCATGCACACAGCATATTTGATGATGTCCGGGTGGGTGGGCGAAGTCTCCCGCCGCCGCTGCTACCAGTTCGCCCAAACTGGGGCGAATCGGTAGCAACCCACCACTGACACACACACACAAAATGGCACATAATGTTCTGACCCAGCCTTCACAGGAGCAAGAAACCCACAAAGGAAAACCTGTTGTTGTCCGCCAGCAGCCCGCAGAGCTATCAGTGGAGTCAGACAGTGAGGAGGCTGGGGAGGAACATGGGCCAGTCCTGTAGTATGGGGAAGGCCCGGACGAGGGCTCTGCATCGTAGGCAGAGATGGGGCCAGGACCATTTGGGAGTGATGTGCGGACTCCGGAGCCTCCAGAGTCAGACAGCAGAGAGGCAGAGGAACAGGAGGAGCCTGTTCCTAGTGCACACATGCACAGAGCTGCCAAAAGGCAAGAGCAGCTAAAGCAAAAAGGACGACTCGGGAGTAAGGCCAGGAGATGATTGGCCCATCCCAGAAGGCTTAAAAGAGCAGCAAAGGCTCTTGGGCTCCTTGTAGGAAAGCAACGTTGCTAAATCTGTTTTCCAGTTGGTGTCTCTTGTTTCTGAACTTCGTGGGGCTTTGCCAAGAAGATAAAGGTTTGTGATAAACCCGAAAGACTTCTTCTGAAGGCCTTGTTTTGGAATTAATTTGGACTAAGCTGGGAATGAAATAATTCACAGCTGTTATAATAAAATAGTTTTGTTTGAGACTAATTGTGTCCTGTAATGACTAAGTGAGCCTAGGTCACAACGAAACCCCTCTTTATTTACACATTGGGAATTAACTGCATTCACCAACAGAAAGTCCAGGCAAGAGTCCTGCAAAGAGTTAACACAAAACAATAGTCCATATCAGCTCGTTATGATAAATGCAAGGCTGTGAGCTCCCAGCTGGGAGTCTGCAAATTAAGTCGGTTCAAACAGAGAAATAGACCAACCGCAGTTCTGGCAAGGCAGTCTTTGTCTCACGAAACACACAAGGAACAAACTTTCCAGAAATGTGAACGGTTGTCTGCCGTTCAACCAAACCACATCCCTTTCCTCCTATTTATTCCCCAGCCAGGGAAGGGCCAGTCAGCATTCACATTTGTTTTGCTTCCCAAGCCAGCTCATTGTCCTCCATTGTTCACCTCTCCTATCTGCTCTGTGCATACATGCATCTGGAACAGGACCCAGCTGTTCCTCTTCCTCACTCATCTCCGACTCCAAAGGCAGCTTCCTCACTCATCTCCGACTCCAAAGGCAGCTGCATCCGGGAAATGCCGGATGGCCCTGGCTCTATCTCTGTGTCTGACCCTGAGCATCCATCAGAGCCTTCCCCAGGCTCCAGAACTGGCCCAAGTTCTTCCCCAACCTCCTCATGGTCCGAGTTTGCTGCCAGTTCTGCTGGCAGCTGGGGGGCCATGACATATAAAGCTTTGTGATTCAGAATCAGCCTCCTGGCTTATCTACCCATAGCTTCAATGCAGCCAATAATAGACCAGCCTTTTACTTTTAGAATAATGGCCAGCATGCAGAGATTGCTAGAGATTTAGGGCAAAAAATGGTTGAATTTCAGCAGTACAATTTCAGGAGGAGGCCTGGTTTTAAGAGAATCAGTGGGAGCTCTTGACTTTGAGAAAACATTTGCTTCAATTGTCCCAAATGGGCTGAACCAGTTGAGTAGCAAGCCTTAGTGTAGTGTTACAGCCCAATCTCTCTCTCTTTTCTTCCTTCCTTCCTTCCTTCCTTCCTTCCTTCCTTCCTTCCTTCCTTCCTTTCTTTCTTTCTTTCCTTCTTTCCTTCCTTCCTTCCCTCCCTCTTTCCTTCCTTCCTTCCTTCCCTACTTCTTTCTTTCTTTCTTTCTTTCTTTCTTTCTTTCTTTCTTTCTTTCTTTCTTTCTTTCTTTCTTTCTTTCTTTCTTTCTTTTTCAAAAGGTTCATTCCAGCCTCCAATTTATCATCCATTCCAATTTTGAAATGTTGTTAAGCCTTTCATTTTAGTCAGGTGGGATGCTTTGGTCACAACAGTTTATTTTGGACCTCTTAAGGCAGGGGTGTCCATCCACGGGCTGGATACGTCACGCGCAGGCCACACCCACCCCAGCTCCACAAAGGGGAAAAACATTGTGATGCGTCACGAGTTTGACACCCATGTCTTAAGGGTACTCTTTTGCAGCTTTAGTCATGTCCAAGTGGTGATGGATGAAAAACGCTATAAGCCATATGCTACTTCCTATATAAGGATTCTCTATCTAATTTTGAAGAACTTTCTGGGTAGGGAGTGATTCCTACTTATTGCTACTTTTTTGAAGAAGAACTCAAACGTACCTTCCCAAGTCATCCAGTTTCTGGCTACCATCCATAACAATATGTGACACCATTACTGAGCTTTGGAATTTCTTATAACAGTGTTTTATTTATTTTATTTATCTATCTATCTATCTATTTATCTATCTATCTATCTATCTATCTATCTATCTATCTATCTATCTATCTATCTATCATCTATCTATCTATCTATCTATCTATCTATCATCTATCTATCCATCATCTATCTATCTACTCTATCTATCTATCTATCTATCTATCTATCTATCTATCTATCTATCATCTATCTAATAAAAAACCCTCTCCCCCTTTTTACAACCTTTAATTTGGGGTAGTGTTGAAGTAATTGGATGAGGCTGAGCATTTACTCGCCATATGCCCTTCCTGATGCCATGTGGAGTTCACAGCAATTTTTTTTTTCTTTGCTCCCTAGGAGAAAAACATCTGCTGCTACCTCAGGTTGAAATGTCAATCTTCCAAGTGAGAGGAAACATCTTCACCACTAGACCCCCCCCATACTCTATTTACTTTATTATCCATCTGTTTGTCTATCTGTCTATTCTCTATCGCTAATCTCTATCGCATATACAGACAGACAGACAGATAGACAGACAGACAGACATATACACACAGACAGACAAACAGAACAGGTGTGTGGGTGTGGGTGCACCTCTGGCCTTAAGGCTATAGTAAACTTAATTTAAGATTATTTGCAGCCCTGTTCTTTCATGCATTGATATCTCATGGTCTACACCAACATTTCTTCCAATTCCAATTAGGGATTATAGGATGATGGGTAGGGTGTATAATGATGTTTCTCAGCTTGCAACTTCTTGAGGGGACCATGGACTTCGATGGAAAACAATTGCAACTCTGTTTCACCAACCTCCAAATGAAAATTATATTTTCATTCAATAATATCTGTAGGCAATAAAATAATCTATGGCTGCTAGATTCCAAAGCTTGTTAACTTCCGTGCATCTCCCTTTATAAAATTATTGTATCCTACAAAAGAGTATTGTCTTATTATTGATTCAATTGAAGCAGATTTACATACCTGTTCTGTTTTTAATAGCTTGATAATATTTGAGCGTAATTAGTTTTCCTTTGTAAAATGATTGGTAGCTAAGAACTTTATTTTGTGCTTTTAATTACCTTTTCCTGAGAAAAGGTAATCATCAGACTCTTGATTGGGTTTGTGACACAAAAAGTTAAAAAAAAAAAATTCCTGGCTTGAAAGAAATCTGTGATGTGAAGGCATGCCTATGCAAGAATCAAAATATTTTAAGAGACACATATCAGTGTGCAGGTTTTGTTTAGTGCAATTGTGTGATTGTTAGCTAGCATCAAAAGAAATCACAATTGGAAGGAATTTAAAGAAGCTAAAACGACCTTTTGATTTTGAATCTAATTGCTTTGAAATTCATCTCTGGCCCTAACCAGATCATCTGGGAACTTTGCCTGTAGCTCCCTCCTATTCTCCCAATTCTTTGACCTACAAGAAGCTTCTTTGCATCTGCTAGAGGAATTATCATTAGCTGTGTGATTATTTGCATATTAAAATAATATTTACGGAATGGCTTATTGTATTTAAACATTAGGAGAAGACCCTAGACTATTACTTGATCTTTCTTTAATGCTTGCCATACTTTCTCCTCTACCTTTTAAGTTAATGTCTTTATTAAATGTTGTTTCGTAATGTTTTCATGACTCAATGCAGTCGGGAACGACTAGCACATATGTGCGAGGGGAATCTTTACCTTTAATGTTTTCATGTTCTGTTTTTGTTCTGGTTTTTTGTGCATTTTATTTTTATAAACCACTCTGAAATATTTTGACATTGGCAGCCATGAAAAAAAGTATTGATTGATATAAGGGTACTGATCAAAAAATATTGATAATGACAATTATGCATTAGTTAAGTCACAGCATTATTGACAAGTATGGTGCCGAAGATGACATAAAATAATATGCAATTCCCTTTAGTAGCATCGAAGCTATTATGATTCTTCTACCTCTGATACAACCATTAAAAATGTAACCTGCTACCATTAATTTGTCATCAGATGATAGGAAACCATTCTAGGCTCAAATCTGTTCTTCAATTATCCCATTGTTTTCCTCCCCTGCAGGAGAAAACTTCTTCCTTCATTGTTTAGATGTTTTAAAATGTCATTAGGATTTTTTTTGGTTGCGGTGAAATGCAGCTGGCAACTTGCAAAGCTTTCAAGTGGCCATGAGCAGGAGGGAGGGAGAACTGAAGTGAATTCCATACATTCTTTCTGACCGCAATCAGAAGGAGGGTGTTAGGTTTCACAGCCAGCCAAAGTGGTTAATTGGAGAATGTGATTTATGACATGGCCATAGAGGAGGGGAGAGACAGGGTCATAGGGGAACGTAAATCTACGGAGGATCAGTCCTAACTGCATCCGAGTATTGCTGGAATGTTGCTCCTAATAAATGAATATATTTCCTTTGAAGTTTGGATCATGGCTCATGAATTAATTAGGACATCTTTCGGAAACTTGACAGCAGCAGCAGAAACAATTTTCACAAGGAATGGCAGATTCTCATATAGTGACCGAATAAATGCTGGATAGCCATGAGATAATTAATTTGGGATAATTAATTTGCATGCCTGCAATGTGCAGGGAGTTGGTGTGGATGGTTTCAGTGGCCTTTAAAACCCTTGGAGTCTATCCTTGTGAGTTAGAAGAAAATGAAGAGATTGAAAGAGGATCAGGAGTGCGGAGACTAAATTGTATGATTGTAGAAAGTTAGCATCCACCCCTCCCAGTGGTGAGTTTCACATATTCTTGCCACCAGTTTGCAAATGCAAGCACCTTCAATGCATGTGCCCGGCCTCAAAAACACAGCTAAATAGGATAGCATTACACTGGGACACTGGGACAGGTGGACAGGCCGCTACCGGTTCGCCCAAACTGATACAAACTGGCTGAATATCACCTCTAGAAGAATGAAATATTTTAGGAACTATTAAAAAGGCAGAATATTATATTTCCCTAAAGGGAGAAACGGAGAAACATGCTCTTGGAGACAGAAAGTAGCCCCCACCTTTCTTAAGAAATAAAGAGCTTATTGAAAGAAGCCAAAGTATCTAGATAGCTCTATTCATAGACAAAGGAAATACTGCAGACAGAAATCCATTCAAGACAGGATATTTTGAAATTCCCTACGGCAAGGTCTGAACAATGGTAGGATTAGCCCCCAGCCACAATAAGAATTGCCCAATGCCCCTTCATTGCATCACCCTCAAAAACTTCAACTAAACGTAGCTCAAACAAACACCTAGGATTTGTACTCTGCCTATAGAGCCAGCTATGAACCCTACATAACTCCTACATGGCCCCATGGAAGTCTGACAACAGCCAATAGAATACATGTTATTGCACAGGAACAGGAAGCTCAAGTGCAAAGGCCAAGAGAAGGTATAAAACCCCCTCAGTCTTAACTCCATGTGGTCAGCTGCCCAGAACCACCCATATGGTTCTGCTTCATCATTAAACCATCTTTCCAATCAGCCTCCATGTTTCCAGTGTCTTTCTCCCAGTTTGGAACTGAACCTGATTATATTTCTTCCCACATGATGAATGGCTAAGGGAACAAGGTAGGTTTAGCCTGATGCAGAGAAGGCTTAGGGGTGATCTGGTAGCTGTCTTCCAATACTTGAAGAGCTATCACGGAGACAAAAGGGGTCCATTTATTCTCCATAGCAGTTGAAGGCAGGACGAGAATGAATGGGTTGGAAGCTCATCAGAAGGCAATTCAACTTGGAAATAAGGAGGAATTTCCTGACAGCGAGAATGAATAATCAATGGAACAATTTGCCTCCTGAAGCTGTAGGTGATCCATTGCTGGAGTTTTTCAAGATAAGATTGGACAGTCATTTGTCCAAGATGGTATATGGACACCTGCCTTGGAGAGGGAAGACCTCCTAAATCCCTTTCAGCCCTATGATTCTATGAAAGCAAAGAGGCCTTCAAACAATGGAGAAAGAAGTGAGATGGATTGCTCAAACCTATATCTTGGCCAACTTCTACACAATGTAAATGAGGGAACTTCTCATCTCAGCTATGAGGATTTTGTCAGAGTGTATTCATAAACTGGAATAGGGCATAGCAACACGTCAGCCAATGAGGATTGTTTGGTAACTGAAACATAATATTTGTTCTATGGGGCCATAAGAGACAGTTTGGAATCTGGGTGTGGCTTGGAATTGTTGAAATATATATAAGAGCTGGTTTGGCCTCTTGATCCCATCCTCTTAGTTTTTTAATCAAATTTCGGTTTTAATTGGGTTGTTTTAAATTCGGGCCAAAATTATTTAATTGTTTTTTAAAATGTTTTTAAATTTTATATGTTATGTTTTATTCTGGCTGTACACCGCCCTGAATCCCGCAGGAGAAGGGCGTTATAGAAATATAATAAAATAAATAAATAAATAAATAAATAATGGGAGCCTCTGTACAATATATTAGCTTCTGTATCTCTCTACCCTGTAATGACTTGTGTCTATGAATATTGTTTCTGTGTTCCTGATACTGTATGCATACCGTATGTATGATACTGTATAAATGGCTTAGGGCCAGGTTATCTTCAAGACTGCCTTCTACCACATAGCTCCCAGTGACCGGTAAGATCCCACAGAGTTGATCTCCTCCGGATCCCGTCAGCTAAACAATGCTGGCTGGTGGGCCTGCAGGGAAGGGCCTTCTCCGTGGATGCCCCAGCTCTCTGGAACCAGTTACCTCCTGAGGTCCAGACCACCCCCACCCTATTGGCCTTCTGAAAAGCAGTGAACACCTGGCTTTTCCGGCAGGCCTGGGACTGTTGATCTCGCTTTGCGATCTGACGAGATCTGGCCATGAATGGTGTGAATGGGTTTTTATGTTTTTAATGTTTTTAATTTTTAAATGTTTTTATAGTGTTTTTTGAATGTATTGTGAACCACCCTGAGTCTTCAGAGAGGGGCGGCATATAAATTGAAGTAATAAATAAATAAATAAATAAAATGCTGAATTCTTCTGTATGGTACTGTATATAAAGAAGTTTCTTCGGTAATTTGAATCCTGCTGAAGTTCATTTAATTGCGTCGGATTGGGTGTGCCGCAACAAACTCTGACAGATTTTTACCTTCATAAAGGAACAAGCAAGCAAACCTAGCAACATCTCCTTTGTTTTAACAAATCAAAGGAGAATGATTAAAACACAGAATATATTTTAGCAAAGTGCAAAAGTAGACCGAGAGACATTTGACTATGCAAATGACCACTCAGATAATTTTCTCTTGGATAATTTGTAATTCAAACAGTGTAGCGTATGCAATTGATCTTTGCAAATCTTGTCTACGGAGACACCCGGAGAAGACTTCACATTGGTCACTTTAAAATGCAGGAAATACTGAAGCTGACCAGGGCAGATGTATCCTACAGGATTCCTTGCCCACCGTTCTGAATTTAATACAAATTTGGTTTCTCCTAATAGAATTCTGACAGTCCCTGGATTATTCATGGCAAGAAATCTGGGCTGTTAATTGAAACACACCTGCCAGGTTTGGTCTAAATTTACTCAATGAACTTGGAAAGAAAAGGGTTTTATTTTATAAATTATTTTTTTTTGTAAATAACTCAACTGAAAGGGGGAAAAAAAGAAACCTTTTTTCTCCAAAAATGCCTAGAAGGCCAGACTGCGGAGGTCTCGATATGAAATAGATTAAAAAGTGTTTTGCTTCCAATCTTAATCTCTTCTGTAGTCGGGGGATGACTAATACAAGAAGATTGAAAGACAGCATCACCAAACACCTTGCTAAGATTGAAATCACGTTGTGTCTCCCTTTCCAGATTGCTTCCAAATATGATCTACTGCCTGGAGAAGACCCAAGGATGTTACCCAGTGGCGAGTTTCAAATTTTTTTACTACCAGTTCAGGGAGTGTGGCTTCATGGGCATAGCAGGGGAAGGATACTGTAAAATCTCCATTCCCTCCCCAATCCAAGGGAAGGTTACTGCAAAATTTATTTATTTATTTATTTATTGGTTCGATTTATATGCCGCCCTTTTCCGGAGACTCAGGGCGGCTTACAATGAGTTAAGCAATAGCCTTCATACTTTTGTATATACCTGCTTAGTAGGGTTTTTGGGTCCCCCCTTAAGCGGTGTTCTTTTTTATAGAAAGTCAGCTTATTGCCCCCACAAACCGGGTTCTTATTTTACCTACCTCGGAAGGATGGAAGGCTGAGTCAGCCTTGAGCCTGGTGAGATTTGAACTTGCAGTAATTGCAGGCAGCTGGTGCTACTTAACAGTGCTTTAGTCTGCTGCGCCACCAAAATCCCCATTTCTTCCCAGTAAAAATGTGTACCTATAGCTTAAGAATATATTTGGGTGTCTGGGTGTGCAGACATGACTGAATTCACTTAAAACGGCCAAGAGATAGGATTTGTCTTTCTGTTTTAGCAGATCGGTGCTCAGACAAAGTGTTGTAAGAAAGCAAGCTTAATATGGAAAATGTCCAGGAGATCTATGAACATCTGCTACTGTTTCTTTTCATGTTTTTCTCGGCTGATCAACAATGGTAATAAATTACTGAATAAATAGCTCCTAACTCCAGCGCTGAAAGGAAACCCACTGAGTTGTGGGTGCTCCATCACTGGAGGTTTTCCAGAAGAGGCTGTAGAGGACATCTGCTTGTCTGGAATGGTATAGGATCTCCTGCTTGAGCAGGTGGTTGGACTACAAGATCTCGCAGGTCCCTTCCAGCTGTATTCTGATTCTGATTCTCATTCTTACTGGACTGAACAAAAACAGAGTCATCAAATAAGATGATACCGGCCAGTATGCTCCCACAGAGAGGGACTCCTCAGGGTGCTGTCGGCCAGACAATGTCGGCCGGAGACCCCCGGGGGAGGGCCTTCTCTGTGGCACCACCGGTCCTTTGGAACTACCTGCCCCCGGAGATATGTAGGATCCCAGATCTCCGTGCTTTTCGCCGTGTCCTTAAAACTTTTTTATTTCATCAAGTTGGGCTGGCTTGACCTCCCCACCCTTAGATATTTTTAGTTGCTAAATTGGTTTTAGTTGGGATAATTTTACATTTTATTGGGCCAATACTAGTTTAATTCTTTTAAAATTTTAAATTTTGTATGCACTGTTTTTATCTTTGCACCACCCTGAGTCCAGCAGGAGAAGGGCGGAATAAAAATCAAATTATTATACTGTGTGGGAAAGGTGGTATAAATGGATGCATGATAAAATGAAAGAAAGAGAAAAAGGTGTGTTAAATAAAGGTAAAAAGTAACTTGAAATATCACCAGAAATACTTTTTGTATATAGTCAAAAACACTGCCCATCTGATATTAATGAAAATGTCAATATACTTATGTTTTTTAAACTCAATAAAGTTTTTCTCAAAAAAAAAAAATTGAATAAAATAAATAAATAAATAAATAAAATGACTTCCTTCCTTCCTTCCTTCCTTCCTTCCTTCCTTCCTTCCTTCCTTCCTTCCCTCCTTCCTTCCTTCCTCCTCCTCCTCCTTCCTCCTCTTCTTCTTCTTATTCCTAGCAGGGTCTGCTTTTCGGATCATTGAGCGCTACTTTGTAAAGTTTGTAATGACAAAACCTCTGTGTACTGTATTTTGCTCCTGGGTTGTCTCAAAATAGTAGTCACGCTGTAAACACCCTGACAGGTTATGGGCCCAGTCCAGAGAGAAGGCCAGAGTAACTAAAGAGACCAGAGAGAAGAGAAACCCAGTGAGAGCGTGCACCGGAGCCAAAGGGGGTTGTGCAACGTGGTTTGATAGTGGTTAGTGGCTGACTCTGACAGGTGTCATTTGTGAGGTGGTCAAGAAGGGAGATGCCCGATATCCCACAGAACATCCGCCTTTCCATTTGCTTGCGAAGGCTGGGTCAAAACACTTGAGTGATTTCTCCCCCCCCCCCTCCTGATGTAAAATAAACACTCCTCTCCGAAGCAAACAGACTCAGAAGCAACAGGTGATCAGTTCAGCGCAAGGAGCGTTCTTCAAATGCGGCTTACGAGTCAAGCCCTTAAACAAGCTTATCTCAGGCTGAATCATAGCCTCGGTTTCTAAAAAAAAAACCAAACAACAACAACCCAGCATGTTAATAAAGAAGTGTCACAAAGCCAGGAGTGCAATAGGAGACCAAGAACAGGCTACTGCTGTTACATGCTGTTTTCCCCAATTATTGTTTAAAGGTGGCCTGACCCTTTTGCAAAACAAAGGGCCAGTGTTCAGGTGTTCTATCAAATTACTTTTTGCAAGTAGATGTTCCCCCCCAAAGTGACTAACACAACATGAAATTACATTTCCCGAGAATGCCTTTACGGGCTCGAACGGCAAAACAATAAATACATCTCACACACACGCATACACAGACACACCAGTGGTGAAATGTAAAATTTGCTACTACCGGTTCTGTGGGCGTGGCTTGGTGGGGGAGGGGTTAATGTGATGGGGTGGGCGTGGCCAACTTTTGTTTTTGTTTTTGTTTTACTTTTAAAAGCATTTTTTCTACAACCTCTTCCGAAGAGGTTGTAAAAAATGCTTTTAAAAGCCTCTGATGATCCCAGCTGAGCCACACGATCATCAGAGGGTTGTTTTTTTTTTTTTTTTTTTTTTAAAAGCATTTTTCCAGTGGAAGAGGTTGTAGAAAAAATGCTTTTAAAAATAATTTTTTTAAAAAGCCTCTGCTGATTGTGCAGCTCATCTGGGCATGGGGAGGGGCAGATTTTTGCTACTGGTTCTCTGGACCACCCGCCACCATCGCTACCAGATTGGGCGATCCGGTCCAAACCAGGAGAATTTCACCCCTGACACACACACAGAATGGCTTAAAATGAAGCCCACTTTCGCCAAGTAGAAACAAGTCATGCAAAGAAATGCAATCTGCATACAACACACTTAAAGATTACGGAAGATCACGCTTGCAGGAATAAACACACTCATTTCTTCAAGAGGTTTAAGATTTTAGATGGGGCTCCACCAAATACGCTTTTTCAATTAGCATATTTAACACAGTCTAATTACCAAAATATCTTGACTCATGAAATATTCATGCGTATTTCTTCTCCTGTTTTCCTGGCTATGTGTGCAGGCTCACTATTATTTAACCTGATTAATTGTTCCCCCACTTTCCCCCTGGCCTGCAGGCGTGTGCACACATACAAATTTGTTTATGGGCAAGCCCACATTTTGTTTTGCTTTGTTTACTCCAGACATACTATTATAATGTCATTGTTAAAATCCCAGGGGCTGTTCCAGCTGACTTTTTTTTTTTTTAATTTCACAACCACCTGGGCTGATAAAGCAGAAAACAATATAGACAAAGAAGAGGGAGAGAGGAAGGAAGATAGGAAGGAAGAAGGGAGAGAGGGAGGGAGAGAGGGAGGGAGGAAAGGGAGGGAGGAAATAAGGGAGGGAGGGAGGGAGGAAGGAGGGAGTAAAAGAAGGAATGAAATAAGGGAGGGAGGGAGATGGAAGGAAGGAAATGGAGAGGAAAAAGAAAGGAAGAGAGCGAGGGGGAGGAAAAAGAGAAAGAAATGGAAAGGAGGAAAGCAGGAAAGGAAGAAAAGAAAGAAGGGATGGAGGGATGGGATGGGAGAAAGAAGTGTGGAGGAAAAAGAAAGGGAGGGAGGGAGGCAGGCAGGAAGGAATGAAAGAGAAAGAAATGGAAAGGAAAGGAAGAAAGGAAGTAAGGAAGGGACAGAGTATGGGGAGGAGGAAAGAAAGAGAAGGAGGGACAAAATGAAGAGGAAGAAAGGGAAGGAGTGAGTGAGTGAGTGACTGAGGAAGGAAGGAAGGAAGGAAGGAAGGAAGGAAGGAAGGAAGGAAGGAAGGAAGGTGTTATGTATTGATACTTTTAAGCGGGAGTTTCAAACCTGCTTACGTTTCTGATTGGCTGACAGTCTCTCCAGGATTGTATATAAGGAGGACTGCAGCCTCTGAGTTTTCGCTGAAGTCTCACTGTATATTAAAGAGCTGTTGTCACTTGCTTGCTTGTGCCTCTCGTTATTCCCGAACCACTTCATTGGCGACGAAGGTGGGATTGAGGCTACAAGAAGCCAACCAGTGAGACCACGAGCTTCAGCTAGGCAACGAGGCGAACCACAGGAGACATACCGGACATGTCTGCCTACGTTCCGCCCAAGCCTTTTGATCCGACCCGCGAAAAATGGGTCTCGTACCTAACGAGGTTTGAATGCTCGTTAGAAGCCAGCGACATGCAGGGCCTCTCGGCTAATCGAAAGAGAGCCCTATTCTTAAGCCACTGCGGACCGGACGTGTTCGAGATGGCCGAGTCACTGTGTGAGCCAACGCCGGTTCAAACAGTCTCATGGGACACCCTGATGGCAACTCTCCAGGCTCACTACGCTCCGGTCCCCTCCAAGTTCGTGCAGCGATACCAACTGAGGCAGCGCGTCCAACGAGAAGGAGAGCCGGTCAGCGCGTACATGGCCAGCCTGAGAAAAGCCGCAACTCATTGCGACTACAGAGACTTGGATGACGCGTTGCTTGAGCAACTGATCTGTGGTGTTCGGGACATTAGGCTGCAACGGCGGCTGCTCGCCAAGCCTGATTTGACGCTCGCCGGAGCCCTTGACGAGGCCAGGGCTCACGAAGCCTCCACAAAGGCCGCTGAAACGCTACAGCGTCCGCCGACCAGCAAAGACAGCCCCAAGTCTGCCCCGGTGCACAGAGAAGACGCCGGATCCAGCTCGGAGTCCGAGTCGGATGAGGACGTTTTCCGAACAGAGCACCGGAGAAAAGACACTGGCAGCCCCCGGCGAAGCTGTCCCAGCTGTGGTGGGCACCATGATAGACTGTCCTGCAAATACAGAGAGGCTATTTGCAGGCGTTGCGAGAAGAAAGGGCACTTGGCGCGAGT
Organism: Arizona elegans; assembly: GCA_022577455.1. NCBI lineage: Eukaryota > Metazoa > Chordata > Lepidosauria > Squamata > Colubridae > Arizona > Arizona elegans. Next base: position 6,407,897 of record JAKOOJ010000032.1, on the reverse strand, counting down.
CTGCAGAGCCATTCTGCCCAGAAGTCTCAAACCACGTGAGCGCCGCAACCAACCGGAATCAGCGCGCCAGAAGCAGCCAACGAGAGAAGGCGGCGCGAAAAAACGGCGCAAATTTGAACCGCGAGATGGCCGCAGCATACACATCGACCAGGCCAGCACAACGGTCGAGGACAAAGTCAGCACGGTGGTCGAAATCAACGGAAGACCGTGCTCGATGGAGATCGACACCGGATCAGCTCTCTCCATCATGTCGTGGACAACCCTAAAGACCCTCCTGCCGTCGTTCCGGAAGGATCAACTCTCCAGACAGAGACTGCGCATCCTAGACTACCAGGGGAACCGAGTCCCCCTCGAAGGCGTGGGCACGTTCCGGGTCACCTACGGAGACTACGAAAGAGACCTGCCGCTGACCATCGTCACGAAGCAGCTGCCGAGCCTCCTGGGCATGGGGTGGTTCCGAGCCCTTGGCATGGGCTTCACCGGCGTCCACCTGATGTCCAAGTCAACCCTGAAAGACAGCCTCCTGTCCGAGTTCCAGGACGTTTTCGGGGACACATTGGGCAAGTATGTGGGGACCCCTATTTCACTAAACTTAGACCCCAACGTAGCCCAAGTAAGACTAAAGGCCAGAAGAGTGCCGTTCGCATTGAAACCAAAGATCGATGCAGAACTGGACAAACTGATTAAGCAAGGGGTGTTGGTTCCCGTTGACCATGCCAAGTGGGAGACCCCCATAGTCACCCCAGTTAAGTCCGACGGCTCAATCAGAATTTGCGCCGACTACAAGTGCACGATCAACAAGGCTTTGCAGCCGAGCGCCTATCCGGTGCCGATCGTGCACCATCTACTACACTCCCTGGGCCCCGGAAAAATTTTTGCTAAATTAGACCTGGCCCAAGCCTATCAACAGTTACCGGTCGACGACGCCACGGCAGAGGCGCAAACGATCGTGACTCACAGGGGTGCATTTAAATGCACCAGGCTCCAATTTGGGGTGAGCGTTGCACCCGGCTTATTTCAAAGCACCATGGAGCGCCTGTTGCAAGGACTTCCGGGAGTAGTCCCCTATTTCGATGACGTCTTAGTCAGCGCCCAAGACGAACACCAGCTAGGGGACAGGGTACGGAACGTCCTGTCCAGATTCAGAGAAGCGGGACTAAGACTTAAAAAGAACAAATGCAGGATAGCGGTCCCCTCGGTAGAATTTCTGGGGTACAGGGTGGACGGCACAGGCATCCACCCTACCGAAAGCAAGGTGAGGGCCATCAAAAGCGCACCAGCCCCCAAATCCAAAGCTGAGCTCCAAGCCTTCCTTGGACTGCTAAATTTCTACTCAATGTTCCTAAGAGATAAGGCCACGGTCGCTGATCCCCTTCACAAACTCTTAGGGAAGAATGTACCATGGGTCTGGGGGAAACCGCAAGCGGCCGCTTTTTGAGGCAGTAAAAAAACTTCTATCTGAGGACAGTTTCCTGATCCAATACAATGCAGAGCTGCCGCTCGTTTTAGTTTGCGACGCCTCCCCCGTAGGAGTTGGTGCCGTCCTAGGCCATAGACTGCCGAACGGCCTAGAGGCACCCATTGCCTTCTACTCCCGAACTCTGTCCAGCACAGAACGAAACTATAGCCAATTGGACAGAGAGGCTCTGGCTGCGATTGCGGGGGTTAAGAAGTTCCACGAATACCTCTATGGCCGAAAATTCGAACTTGTGACTGACCATAGACCATTGCTAGGACTGCTAGCAGGCGACAGGCCAACCTCCGCTGCCCTCTCCCCCCGTTTAACTAGATGGGCGATTTTCTTATCGGCCTACTCGTACCAGCTCGTCCATCGGCCTGGGCGGACCCTGGGTCATGCGGATGCCCTTAGCCGTTGCCCCCTTCCCGACCTGCTGGACAACCCAACACCGGAAACCTCCGTCCTGTTGTTGGACACGTTAACCTTGGGGCCCATCTCCTCCGGCGAGGTGGCGAAGGCATCAAATAGAGACCCTGTTATCCGGACTGTTATGGGTTGGGTTTTGAAAGGGTGGCCGGACAAGGTGGTCGGGGAGGAGTACCAAGGTTTTGCCAACAAACGAAATGAACTATTTACGCAAGGGGGGTGCTTACTGTGGGGTGACAGAGTGGTAATTCCAGCAAAACTACGAGATAGAGTTTTAGAATTATTGCACGAAGGGCATCCTGGCATCGTTAGGATGAAGTGCTTAGCCCGCAGCTATGTCTGGTGGCCCAACATGGACCAGGTCATTTCCGAGTGGGTTGGGAAGTGCAGATCCTGCCAGGAGTCTCGCCCCGATCCCCCAGTAGCGCCCATCCGAGAGTGGGAGAAACCAAAAGGCCCATGGGGGAGGATCCACATTGATTTTGCCGGCCCGTTCCATGGCCAAACGTTTTTAATAGTAGTGGATGCTTTCTCAAAATGGCTCGAAATTGTATTAATGCCATCCACAACGGCCGAAGCGGTTATCAAGGCCCTAAGAAAGTTGTTCGCCACCCACGGCCTGCCAGATACCTTGGTATCGGACAATGGGCCCCAATTTACAGCGACCCTTTTCGAAGGCTACTTAGCCGGCCTGGGGATCCGCCATGCCCTATCAGCCCCATTTCACCCGGCTTCCAACGGATTGGCTGAACGATTTGTCAGGACAGCCAAGGAAGCACTGTCCAGATTAGACAATGGGGACTGGCAGGCCAGGATAGATCAATTCCTTGCGGTTCAGCATGCATCACCATGCACAGCAACTGGGAGAAGCCCAGCAGAGCTCCTCATGGGGAGAAAGCTCCGGTGCGTGTTGGACAGGCTTCACCCTAACTATTCGCACGAAAACTTTAAGGGAGAGACCTGTGGCTTAAGGCAGTTTCAGGTCGGGTCCCCGGTGTTCGCTCGCAATTATGCCAGCGGTCCTCTGTGGGTTGCCGGAACCATAGTGGGAATAACAGGCCCAAAATCATACACGGTGGACGTGGGGGTAGATAGACTCTGGAAGCGCCACATAGACCAACTGAGGAAACGGGTGGTTGGCGAGGCAAATATCAACGCAGACATGTCCGAGCCTAACTATGACCACTTCTCCAAAACAGCTAACTCAAGCCCGGGGCCGCGAGAATACTTAGCTGACAAGCCCTGGTTCCAGCGCCGCCCCAGCGAGTCGCCACTCCCAGCCGGGGATAACCACGCCCCGGATAAAATCCAGGAGGTTCCATTGGCGGAGCCGGGAGAGACAAAGAGTCCCTCCGACCAGCTCGACGCCTCACCAAACACTGAACTGCGCAGGTCAACTAGGGCGAGAACTCAGCCTAAGCACCTGCGAGACTTTGTTTGTACATATGTTAATTTTTGAGTGTTAGTGCCTTCTGGGAAGGGAGGGGTGTTATGTATTGATACTTTTAAGCGGGAGTTTCAAACCTGCTTACGTTTCTGATTGGCTGACAGTCTCTCCAGGATTGTATATAAGGAGGACTGCAGCCTCTGAGTTTTCGCTGAAGTCTCACTGTATATTAAAGAGCTGTTGTCACTTGCTTGCTTGTGCCTCTCGTTATTCCCGAACCACTTCAGAAGGAAGGAAGGTTTGCAGATTCAAAGGATTCAATAAAAGCTTATTTTCCCAGGGTCAACATTTTCCCCATTTGAAGCCTTTTTCAGACAGTCAGAAAAAGGAAAGGCTCCCACAATATGATACCTTCCATAATCAAAAAATTTCAGACAGAGTAATTCAACAGGACCTTTGAGCTATTCAGGGCTCCTTTACACATTCTACAGACAGGGTGGAGTTTCACAGGAACAGAAAGAGAGAGAGAGAGAGAGAGAGAAAGGAAAGGAAATGTCTGCCTTTTGTCTTCCACTTCTAAGGCTCCTGCAGTAGAAAGGCGTACTTATCCCCACACAAACAGGAGGTGTGCACCTGATTTGTGAAGCACACTTTTCCCAAAAGGATGGATTGTATTTGTTTATCTGTGATGCCTGTTTGCTGCTACTATTCTGGCAGGCTTTAGGCAGCTAATCCTGCAGAAATAAATGCTATATATAAAAAAAATCCCTAATATATGTAAGGATATTCAACCTAAAGAGAAACATCAAGAAGTATTTGGATAAACATCCAATATTTGAGGGGCTGTCACAAAAAGGAAGGGGGTCAAGTAGGGGTGAAATCCAGCAGGTTCTGACAGGTTCTGGAGAACCGGTAGCGGAAATTTTGAGCAGTTTGGAGAACCGGCAAATACCACCTCTGGCTGGCCGCTGAGTGGGGTGGGAATGGAGATTTTGCAGTATCCTTCCCCTGCCATGCCCACCAAGCCATGCCCACCAAGCCACGCCCACAGAACCGGTAGTAAAAAAATGTGGATTTCACCACTGGGGTCAAGCTATTTTCCAAAGCACCTGAAGGCCAGACAAGGAGAGACTGAACAAGGAGAGATTCAATTTGGAAATAAGGAGAAATTTGTGGACAGTGAGAGCCATCAAACCTGTGGAACAGAAGTTGCCTTCAAAGGTTATGGGGGCTTCATCACTGGAGGCTTTCAAGAAGAGACCGGACTGCCATCTGTCAGAAATTGTGTAGGGCAGGGACGTCAAAGGCCCAGGGGCCAGATCCGGCCTGCAGAGTTCTTAGATCTGGTCCACAGGGCCTCCCTGGAAACAGTGGACTGGGCCGTGGTGCCTCTGCCAGTGAAAGTGGAGCTCGGGAAGGCTGCAGGAGGTTGCAGGAGGCTGTCACAGCCGAAAACTGAACTTGCGAGGGCCGCAGGCAACCCTCCCTAGCTCCATTTTCGCTGGCAGAGGGCTATAGGAGGCTGTCACAGCCGAAAATGGAGCTCGGGAGCCCAGTTTCACTGGAAGAGCCCTCGGGCCACCCGTATACCAGGGGAGAGATTAAGTGTTTTTTAATCAGGACAACCTGGTCTACCTAAATATGGGATGGAGCATACTGCTTCCGCATTATTCTGATTTATTTAGTCTCCCTTTATTTCTTTGTCGGTAAATATAAATAGTTTGTCATGAAAGTGACTGCCTGCGAAGGCTTCTAGATTGGGGCTGAGAGGTGAAAGCGGAAGCAGTATCCTCCATCCCATATTTGGGTAGACCAGTTGCCCCGATATTCCAATCTCACTGGAAAAACACTTAATCTCTCCCCTGATATAGCCGACAAAGCGAGGAGAACCTGTGGTTTATAGGTTAATACCAGTGGTGGGTTGCCCCCAGTTCAAACCAGTTCGCAAGAACCGGAAGAAAAACCAGCAGGAGGCCCACCGACCCAGATGTCATCAGGAAGTTTCTGCGCATGCGCGCAGTCCCGTTGCAAACCGGTAGTAAAGATAAGTAGAACCCACCCCTGGTTAATACATCTATGTAATATGCAAGCAGCCTAGGTTCGAATCCCAGAAGGGTATGGCTAGCTGACGAGAGCTAAATAGCTTGAAATAGATCTATACTAGTTTCCCTTTACTTCTTTGTCAGTAAATATAAATTCAACACCGCTTGGCAAACAGGGCTAAATCCTTGTTACTGAAAAGGTTGGGTAGATTTGCGTGGCAGGAGAGGAAATTCTCTGTGGAAACTGTGCAGGGAACAGGAAGAGCACTTGTTAAGTCTATTTCCACTAGAATGGAACAAAGGAAAAGGATCACATTGTAGACGAGCATTCAGCCATACAAAGAATGCATGACTGATTAGTCCTTTCTCTTTAAACAGGTTGATGATTAAGCAAGCGCCTGTATATCAGTCTTCATGCTCGAAAGATCAAGATGCGTTTTGTGGTGCCTTGGAATGTAAAGCTTTCGTCTTCTTTTGAGGGTCAGAGTCCTTAAATGAAAGTGAACGATGATGCACTTGTTGGAAAGAAACGACATCTTAAATGAGCTATATTGGAGATGAGGCTGAAGACATTAACAGATCTGGATGTTATGGAAAGAAAATAATTTACCACCCAGATGGTGTCTGCAACATTAGTGTAGCACGTATTGGCTTAGCAAAACATTCATTTATTCTCTTCATTCTTATGGAGGCCGTTCCATTCCATCTTTCGTGGTTTGGACCATGGATCAGAATTGGCAACCTTGTTGTGGCTCCATCCTCCAAGCCTATCTTATCAGAGGAAGAAGGCTCCGAACATGAAGGAGAGGAGACGGCCAGGCCTCCCTCTCCAGGACCCTCCTCTCTGGCAATGCCTCAGGTGTCTCCCGAAGGAGAAGAGATTGGCCAGGAGCCAGGTGTTTCTGAGCCGTTGGATAGTGACGAAGAAACATTATGGTTGGACCCGCACCAGCATCGGAGAGACAAGCGGACGCAGCAGAAAAGGAGGCGTGCCAGAGATTAAGCTAAATCACTGGACCACACCCCACAGGCTATAAAAGGGAGTGTGGTGGCCATTCGGACTCTGTGACGGACAAAGCTAATCTCTGGCAAGTCACTTTGCACCTTTGGACACAATGCCTATTTGCTGTGGATTTAATTACAAACTGGACTATTCAAACTGTGTGTATTTTTGTCTGTGTTATCGGAGTAAAAGTTCTTGGCAGGCAGCTACGGAGTTGCTGCCAAGTTCCTTATCACTCGATCGACCTTATGACGTCGAGTGTTTGAAGAGTTTATTTAACCCTCGGCTGGCTGGTTGGGTGCAGGGACAGAACAAACCTGACATCCGTGTCCATAGTGAAGACAGAGTGTGCAAGTGCATAACTGGCTAATAATTTCATAATCTTAATTTTAAATGAAGAAGAGCTTCAGGGCCAAAGATCCCTCCTTAGCAAAAACTCGATTTTACATGCCGAGAAGAGTCATATTCCAAGACTACGTTACTTCAACTTGTTCTTTTATGGCTCTCGGCTGTGGGTGGTGCTATTCTCCCTAACTCCATGGCTGTTCATTAAACTCAACTGATCAAGGGTAGGATTCAAAACATTTAGCAACTGGTTCTCTGCCTGGTTGCTGGGTGGCCATGGCCATGGTGGGTGTGGCCTACTCAGCTTCCTGCACCTCCATCATCCAGGTCATGGTTGTCAGAAAGATGCTTTTTAAAAGGCCACTGGACTTTTTTTCCTTTCTTTTTGGTATCACATTTTTTAATTAAGTTATAAAGTATTGTAAAATACAAAATGCAAAGCAAATAATTATAGGGGAGACACGATAGCAGTCTTCCAATATCTCAGGGATTGTCACAAAGAAGAGGGAGTCAAGCTATTCTCCAAAGCACCTGAGGGCAGGACAAGAAGCAATAGGTGGAAACTAATCAAAGAGAGAAGCAACTGAGAACTAAGGAGGAATTTCCTGTCAGTGGGAAACAATTAATCTGTAGAACGACTTACCTCCAGGAGTTGTGAATGCTTCAACACTGGAAGTTTTTAAGAAGATGTTGGATAACCATTTGTCTGAAGTGGTGTAAGGTTTCCTGCCTAAGCAGGGGGTTGGACTAGAAGACCTCCAAGGTTCCTTCCAATTCTGTTAATCTATTCTATTCTGTTCTGTTCTGTTCTGTTCTGTTCTGTTCTGTTCAGAGGACAATGAGGGGGATGGGAAAAGGGGGAAGAAAGGTGAGGAAGGATAGAGAAAGAAAAAGAAAAGAAGCATTGACTTCCCACTCTCTCTGTTACAGTAGAATAAAGCATTAAAAACAGATCACAGCCTTTTGTTTTTCCATAATAGTATGAACAAGTCATTTCTATAAAGTTCTATCAATCTAATCTGTAAAACCCAAAATCAAAATTTCATTCTTTTCCACATCAAGCACAAAGTTCAGAACTGGTTTCCATGCGGGAACAAAAGCACTTATGTTCTTTTCTTTAATCAAAATAGTCAGTTTTGCCATTTCAGCCAACTCCATCAACTTCTGCAACCCTTCATCCATGGTACAAATCGAAGTGTCCTTCCAATTTTTGCACATACAATAGTCTTGCTGCTTTCAACATATATAATAGTAAAGTTCCATTTTTTTTTCTCCAGTTCTTTTTCCCATGAGACCCAAGAGGAAAAAGAAATTCTGGTTTCATTTTTATCTCCATTTTCAGGATTTTCTGTATTAGGATATGAGTCATAGTCCAATTTTTGTTGTTGTTGTTACTTTAACACATATCCACCATCGATGGTAAAAAGCCCCTTCTTTGTTTTTACACTTCCAACATACATTTCTTTCCCTTGAAGATGTTTTGCTTCTCACCCAAGAAGCTTCTTCAGTTCTAAAGAGAAGGAACCTTCTTTTCATTCAGGGGGAGCAGCATTTCACAGAGTTGATGCTTGCTATCAACTGCCATAGTAATGTGGAGGGGAATGTATAGGTATTCGGGAGGAGGAAGTGAGCTGGTGGAGATGTCCCGTGAAAGGGAGGAAAGGGGAGGACTATTCTCATCGTCTGCGGCGCAGCTGAATGGAGTTGTTGACAATCAGTCAAGGTCAACCGTTCTGGCATATCAGATGGATGGGACCATCTGAAGATGCACCTGTTGTGACCCAGGCCCAAGTAGTTAGTATTAAATACAAACAGTTCAAAAGCAAAGAGACTTTATTAGAACAGCTGAGAATTAACTCATCCTCAGCATAGTCCAAACTAAATTAAAGCAAATTCTTCAAAACACCATTCCTCAGTTTATCACTGACCTTGGGATAATTAGGCAAACTGCCAAAGGCTTTTCTTGGCAAAAGTTCAGAAGTAGAAGACACCGACAAGAAATGAATGCAGCAAGACAAGAAACAAATCTATAAACATTGTTTTCTGACAAAGACCCCAAGAGCCATTGCTGGTCTTTTAAGCCTTATGGGAGGGGCCAATCATTTCTTGGCCCTACTCCCGAGTTGTCCTCTCTGCTTTATCTGCTCCTGCCTTCTGGCAGCTCTTCTCATACGTGCACTAGGAACAGGCTCCTCCTGTTCCTCTTCCTCTCTACTGTCAGCCTCTGGAGGCTCCAATGTCCACAAATCACTCCCTGATGGCCCTGGCCCCATCTCTGCCTCCAACGCAGAGCCCTCATCTGGGCCTTCCCCAGCCTCCAGGACTGGCCCATGTTCTTCCTCAGCCTCATCGCTGTCTGACTCCACTGCCAGCTCTGCAGGCTGCTGGTGGACCACAACAGCACCTTACATGACACCTTGGGGAGCTGGGGATTGAACATTCAGCCAGGGTCCTTGGGGGGAGGGATTTGGGAATACTTTCAATATGTAATTTTTGCGCCTATTGCCTCAGATTTTGCTTTCTTTTCATTGCATTCCGTTCATGCTCAGTAAAAGTACCTTTCTCTACATACATGGAATTTGGGTTTTTCTTTCTTGAGTTTTGAATGGAAACAGAGTAAACTTTCCTCCTTTCTGCTTCTTCCTGAACCTGCGCAGCACTCAGCTGGCGTGAAATATTTCATTTTAAACTCAGTCCACTTGCCAAGGGCTTTGCCCTTCCCCCTTTTATCCCTCAAACAGTTGAAGTTTAATGACATTCAAGCTTCCCGAGCAGGATCATCGTAAAGTCAGTGGGCATCCATTGTTCTGTATGAAAGTGTGGACATGATAATGATGCCTTTATTCAAGTATACAAATTCAATCTCAAATATCGGAGGTAGAACCATGGTGCTAAAGAGGCATTAGGAATCCCTTTCAACTTGCAAAGTAACTCGCTGGCCCAAGCATATTATTATTTTTTTCTCTCTCAAGTGTGCAGAAAATGGCCAATTTCATCCACGCTGTTGAGTTTATTATTGTGTTTATAAAATAATCTTTTAACTTCACTTTTTAGATGCAACCAACTATAGCAGAAGTGTCAAACTCAAGTACCGAGGGTCAGATCTGTCCCACGGGGTGCTTAGATCTGGCCCACCCTGGAAATAGCGAAGGACTGGCCTCACGCAGCCCTCCCAAGCTCTGTTTTCACTGACAGAGGGTTCCAGGAAGCCATTGCAGCTGAAAACGGAGCTCCAGAGCCCATTTTTGCTGGCAAAGCACTCGGGCCACCACAGGTACTCCCAACACAAGTGACATTGAGCTGGCCACGCCCACCCTTACCATGTCCCCCCGCAAGGTCAAACACAATCCTGATGCGGCCCTCAATGAAATTGATTTTGACACTCCTGAACTATAGCAACACCACCCAATTTTACTATCCGTCTGCTCTTGTAGTTTTAAGCATTTGGTCAAACATGAACCAAAACCTTTTGAATAGTTGATAGTTCAGAATACCGTGTGAACGCTTAAAAGAGGTTGTATCCAGTATCCAGACTTAACATGTACAAACACCACCGATGATCCTGAAGTTCTGCAAGAATCTTGCAGTTCAAGGGATAAAATGTGCTTCAAAAGACTCCTGGTTCCAGATATAGAACATAGAACAACAGAATTGGAAGAGACCTTGGAGGTTTTTTAGTCCAATCCCCTGCTCAGGCAGGAGACCCTACACCATTTCAGACAAGTGACCCTCCTTTTTGAAAGCCTCCAGTGATCCAGTGATGGGGTGCACACAACTTCTGAAGGCAAGCCATTTCACTGGTTAATTGTTAGGAAATTTCTCCTTACTTCTAGGCTACTTCTCTTCTTGATTAGTTTCCAACCATTGGTTCTTATCTTGTCTTCTGGTGCTTTGGAAAATAGATTGACCCCCTAATCTTTCTAGTAGCCCCTACTGCTGTCTTCCCCTACTCCTTCTTTTTACTAGACTAGATATACCCAATTCCAACAACTGTTCTTCTTAGATTTTAGCCTCCAGACCTGTAATCATCCTTGTTGCTCTTCTCTACACTCTTCCTGTATCTCAACATCTTTTTTTTTATTTGATTTATATTTTTTTTATATAATTTGATTTTTATTGTGGTGACCCACGATTTCTGCTACTGGTTCAGGCGAACCGATGCGAACCGGCTGAATGCCACCTCTGACTCCATAATTTCACTGTAATTTCATCTTGAATGTGAGAAGTTTGTCAGGGACATTCAAAACTTCATCCCTGGTCAAAGAAATAGAGTGTGAGAGAGACAATAACAATGGCTTTTCCTTGTAAAGTGGGACCATTTCTTGTATATTGTTGTTGCTATGCAAAATGTAGCAAGGAGTTTGTCTTTGGCCTATTCAGCTTTCAATTACCTATCTTTTTTTTTTCCCCAGGCAATCTTCTCTCCAGTTTTTCTGTTCCTGGTGGGCAGACTCAAATAGCCAAGATTTGAAAGCCAGCTCATCACTGAGATGAAAGTCCCTAGAGAAAATCAAAGGCAGAAATGAAGAAATGTTACATTTGACTCTGGCCAGGACTCTGTGAGAAGACTTATGGCTGATCAATACTAGTCCTATTAATTCTGATCCTAGACAGATGATCATTGCCTCCGTCCCCTCCCCTGAGTTGAATGACTTAGAAACAGCACATACATGAACACACCCAGTCCATAGATTCTCATGAGACACCATTAGGGAAGGTTTCCCCCCCCCCCCCCCCCCATAGATTGCCAGACATGAGTGACAGCTTTTGCAAACATAATAGGGAAAATGTTGGACTAACAACTGAGAATTGTAAGAGCTAGATTCACAAACGAAGCTCAACAAATTAAATGTGTTACAGCAGGGGTTCCCCACCCATTAAACAGATTTAAACACAGTTGGAAGGGACCTTATAGGTCATCTAGTCCAACCCCTTGCCCAAGCAGGAGACCCTACACCATTTCTGACAGAGGACAGTCCAATCTCTTCTTGAAAGCCTCCGGTGATGAAGCTCCCACAATTTCCAAAGGCAAGTTGTTCCATTGGTTGATTGTTCTCACCGTCAGAAAATTTTTCCTTATTTCCAGGTTGAATCTCTCCTTGGTCAGTTTTCGTCCATTATTCCTTGTCTGGCCTTCAGGTGCTTTGGAAAATAGCTTGACCCCTTCCTCTCTGTGGCAGACCTTCAAATATTGGAAGACTGCTATCATGTCTCCCATGGTCCTTCTCTTCACTAGACTAGCCATGCCCAGTTCCTGCAACCGTTCATCTTTTGTTTTAGCCTCCAGCCATTAGTTTCAAGTGTGCAAATTTTGAGGTCAGTTACTATCTCTCAGCCTAACCTGCATTATAGAGTTGTTCTTGTATTTGATAAATTTGAAGGATAGAATCTATGTCTCCCATTAGCACTTGAGAAAGAAAAGGGAATTTGTACAAATTGTTTATTTGCACCACAAATAATAACTGTTGATCACTGTATGGTTTCAATATCAACTTCTGATTGGAATTTATGAACCGACAGTTCTTGTATAGTTTCAGAGAACTCTTAAATGGAATTATGTCAAATTGTTGTTGACGATAATATTGTGCAGCTAATTTACAAAAACATAGATAAGTTCCCTGAACACAGCTTATGTCCTTAAACAGCAATGATATAAATATATAAATATATATGCACCAAGAGCCTTGGTGGTGTAGCAGACTAACACACTGTTAAGTAACACCAGCTGCCTGAAATTACTGCAAGTTCAAATCTCACCAGGCTCAAGGTTGACTCAGCCTTCCATCCTTTCGAGGTAGGTAAAATGAGGAACCGGATTGTGGGGGTAATAAGCTGATTTTGTATAAAAAAGAACACCCCTTGGGGGGGCCGAAAGCCTTACTAAGCAGATATATACAAAAGTATGAAGGCTATTGCTTAACACATTGTAAGCCACCCTGAGTCTCTGGAAAAGGGCAGCATATAAATTGAACCAATAAATAAACAATAAATAAAATATATACATATATATATGTGTGTGTGTGTGTGTGTGTGTGTGTGTGTGTGTTTTCTTCTAGCCAGGTTTTCCCTACGTAGCCAAGGTTTTTTTGTAGCTCCAGCTCAGTAGAATCACATCTACTCGGTTCTGGGCTTTTTTCCTTTCTAACACCTAACAAGCTCTAACTGCTAGGTGGGAGACCTAAATAGATCCATTTCTAGCTCGTTAGCTGTCATCAGTAGGCCACACCAATATCTTATGTATCCTCCCTGTAAAGGTACAGTATCAATTTTCTTACTTCTTCGTAGGGTTTATGTGTGTTTTTTTCTTCTAGCCAGGTTTTCCCTACGTAGCCAAGGTTTTTTTGTAGCTCCAGCTACAACCTTCTAGCCAGGTTTTCATATATATATATATATATATATATACACACACACACACACACACACACACACACACACACACACATACATATGTATGTATGTACAGTATGTATGTGTGTGTGTGTGTGTGTGTGTGTGTGTGTGTATATATATATATATATATATATATATATATATATATATATATATATATATATATAAGTGTATATTTTGAACTTCTTTTTTGAACAGAGTTTACAATTTTTCAAGTTCTACCTTCACCCATCCAATCTCTTGCTCATAGGTTTCACCATATTTTATTTACATTTACATCCCATACTAGAATAGAGAGGACAAAACTGTGTTTTTCTTTCTCTGGAATTTGGGGATTAAATCCCTAAATTAGATCTATGGATCCATGGATCACAGTCTTCTTTCTATATTTTCAGAGCTCCACACTAGGTTTATACCTGCATCTAAGCTATATAAGATAAGATTGTTGGTGCCTAATACCATTCCACTTAAAAGGTATCTGTGGGCCTCTATTAATTACTTGAAAAATGTCCAGAAGTTCAAGTCAAATCAATGTTTATGGCAGTCAAAGACCAGAACAAATTCAGAAATTGCCACTAATGCAAAATGTGGCAAGCCAACTGCTAACTGATCATAACATACAGAGGATACCAATGGCCATATTGACCAATATACATTGATGGCTAGCGATTTCCAAGAAACAATACAAGGAAATAAAAGAAAATATTATTATTCTAGCTACAATCAAGCCATGAAAGCAAAATAAAGGTGACACCGTAGAAAGTTGTCCACAAAGACAAAGAAAAACATGTGTGGGGGGTATTTTAAATATAATGAGATGTTAGGTATAGTGTTTGAAAAGAGAAAACAATTTGAGGATTCTTTGAAGAATAAACATGTAATCCCGCTGGAAATCTGCTGGAGTTCAGCTCTGAATTTCGTGATGTATTTTAGAAAATCAATCTTAGAGCTCTATCAAAATTTAAAAACAAAGCGAGAATACAATAAGGTGTGAAATATTAAATTTATTTATACTGCTTCTTCCAGGGGGAGGGAGTGGGAGAGTGGGCAGGAAGGAACTGAGATTAAACAATGATTTGTTCATTCATCAGATATTTCACCAAGAAGTTTAGCGCTATGATAAAGCATTGGGATCCTGAAACTGTTTGTACTGTTATCAGAGTATAATTAAATTTCTTTTTGTTTCACGAGCTAGCTACAATTCTTGTAGTTTCTGATTGCAAGAGAGGAATTCAGCATAGATATCACAGCATTTAATTTGATGATGTTAGTTTCCCATAGACAACTTGTTGATAGGGAGAATCTTCAACCAGACAATATAGCTACTCCCTGCATAAAATAGCTGAGAAATAAATAAACTGAAACAAAGTAAGTTTCGAAAGAGATGACCAGGCTGAGACCGAGGGAGGAATTAAGTGTGTCATCAGTTTAGAGTCTGTTTGCACCCACAAGAGATCGGAGTCCAGCCCATCTTGAATTCCATCGACTTATCTACCGCTAATTTGCCTTGACTGTTAGTACTTCAGATTCTTGTACAGAGCTATCACGGAATAAACTTGTACTGTTTTGAATAATCTTGGTTCCTGATTTCTTGCGCCTGACAGATAGTGATTAATTCCCATTCCAATTTAAGAGAAACATGACATTATCAAGATGACAAGAATTATGTTTACCATTTCTCTTCAAATTTTGCTGTCAAAAATCACTTTCCTCCAAACCTACAGTAAGATTTCTTTTTTCTTTTTAAATAGTTTATCTGTACATTTTCATTTAACATATATAAGTGGTTTGTGAACAGTGTATTGTTTGGGTTGATTGCTTACATAATGATATTTTCCTAGCTCCTAATTTCTACTTCAATTATCCAACCATTTATAAAACAAATCCCATATTTGAAAGTATTCTGTATCTTCCTTTTCTTTTATCTTTAATGCCAGTCTATCCATTTCTGTGCAATCTAATATTATTTTTAATTACATCTTCTTCTATAGGTGTTTCCTCATTTTTCCAATACTGTGGAAATAGAATTCTTGCTGCTGTCAAAATATGCAATATTAAATACAAATTCCCCTTATTATACTTTTCTAGTATTATACCTAACAAAAATATTTCTGGTTTATAATCTATATGCAGCCTTAACATTTTTTCTAACCATATACTGTATGTATTTTTATCCAATAATTCTTTGCTTTCACACACGTCCACACAAGTCCACCACATGTGATAGTATGTGCCCAATGTACATTTCCATCATTTAGCACTTATATGTCATCCCAGAAACTTTCAAAGACATTCTCTCATCCCAGGAGCTCTTCCCCAAAAGTCCCATCCTCCATTACATATATCCCAAATGATAGATCCCATATTGTAGAACAATGCAGCAAAGTTCCTTGGGAAAGCAAAATATACTCTTCCTTTGAGGGATCCGAAACCTGAGCTGTCCATATAAATAATTGGGGGGAAATAAGCAAAGAACTCTTAACATTTTAATTTG
Organism: Arizona elegans; assembly: GCA_022577455.1. Lineage (NCBI taxonomy): Eukaryota > Metazoa > Chordata > Lepidosauria > Squamata > Colubridae > Arizona > Arizona elegans. The sequence goes on along the minus strand of JAKOOJ010000032.1, from coordinate 6,392,351 downwards.
ATAGTGGTGGTGGGAAACACTGGAGGAAATGTCCATGGAGATTCTCAGTCATCCAGGTCATGGTTGTCCCAAAGGTCCTTTTTTTCAAGAGGCAACTGGACTTTCTGGTTTTTTTTTCTTTGAAGACATTTCGCTTCTCATCCAAGAAGCTTCTTCAGCTCTGACTGGATAGTGGGGAATGGAAGACATAGAAGAACAAACCCATAAGGACTCAATTCAGCAGTCCATCTGCATTTAAAAGACACAGGCCACTCTTTTGAAGACAACAAATCCATATTTTGGACAGAGAGGATCGCTGGTTGAAAGAGGGATCAAAGAGGCCATCTAGGTCAAAATTGAGCAGCCCTCTCTCAACGGGGGGGGGCGGATACGACATCGTCTATCTCCCATCTACAACACAGTCCTTTCAACAGTCCCAAGAAGGCTCCACACCCATTTGCACACCTCAGGTGACCCTGAGGACCAGGAGTAGGTTCTAAATATTTTTACTACCGGTTCTGTGGGCATGGCTTATTTTGTGGGCATGGCTTGATGGTCATGTGACAATTCTTTAGGATTTAGCAGAGGTACTGGTCTACCAGGCTTTTAACTGCTTGCAGAGCTGTACTGGTCTACTCATGTATTTTTGCAGGCACTGGTCTACCCATTTATTTTTGCAGGCACCGGTCTACTCATTTGTTTTTGGAGGCCCCGGTCTACCACCAAACTGCCTTTTACCACTGATCAGCTGTAGGGCGGCCCTTTGAAGCCCCACAGCAAGAGTTTAAACAGTTTTTTTTCCTTATAGCCCATCAGCTGGGACTCAGGAGGCAGCAATAGATTGGGGGTGGGGCCAAATAAAAGGTAAGAATTATGTGGGGGTGTGGGGGCCGGGGGAGCAGAACCGGTTCGGTGATGTCATATCGTCACCGCTACCGGCTTGGTGGAACCAGGCCGAACCGGGAGGAACCCACCACTGCTAAGGACACAGATAAACCTCCAAGTGGCCTCAACAACTCTCAAAAAGAATACAAATGACCAGCTGCCTACAAGGACTATAAATCCTTCCATTCTCTCACCATCCAGTCAGAGCTGAAGAAGCTTCTTGGATGAGAAGCAAAACGTCTTCAAAGAAAAACCAGAAAGTCCAGTTGCCTCTTGAAAAAAGCACCTTTAGGACTGGAGGGAATATACACTATGAGCTTTCTGAATCCTTTTCAGTATGTGAAGCCTGAAAACTTTAGACAGATTGTTTCCATCTACCTTGACTGCAAATACAATGCTTCTAACTTTTTTTTTTTTTAAATCACTTATTGGTAGAATCAGATGCAACTTGCAGCTCTGGTTGACCTTTTCGAGAGACAGGTTTCAGCAAGAAGAATGCAGACATTTTGTCCAAGGCAGCCTTCTAAGGTTAAAGGGATTAAAATCAATTCCATTTCCCACTTCTGTCATTTGGTGAGCAATTTTTATGAAAATGCAGCAAAACGTAATGATGCCCACAAGTAAATAATACGACTAAAAGAGAAGCACAAAGGCTGGTGAAGTGGGATTAGCGGACAACTGTGTTTTATTTTCTGACGATTGCTTGTTTCTCTTCAAAATGGGCACCAATGTGGAGTGGATAAATTATTTCTTTATTCGGCTACTTGTCTAACGATGCCATCGTTGCTTCTTCTTTCACATCCACACATAGCTTGTTTTTCTGGAGTTGAGAGGATGGGTCCCTCGAGTTCCAAGAATTAGGTCTATCTCCACGTGATGGGCCAGTTTATGTGTCGGCTTGAGAGTGGGGAGTCATGGGTTCAAGCACATTCTCAGCCATGGAAACTTCTTGGGAGACTCCAAATCAGTCACACTCTTGTCTCAGCCCAACTTTCTTCAAGGTTATTATGAACCAAAATGGAAGGAAGAGCATTTACATAAAGGACCTTGAGTTTATTGAAGGAAAGGTCCCGTATCAATAAAATACCCCTCCTTCTTCCTTCCTTCCTTCCTTCCTTCCTTCCTTCCTTCCTTCCTTCCTCCCTCTCTCTCTCCCTCCCTCCCTTCCCTTCCCTCCCTCCCTCCCTCCCTCCCTTTCCTTTCATCTCCTTCCCTCTCCTTCCCTCTCTTCCCTCCCTCCCTCCCTTCTCTTCCTCTGTCCCGCCCTCCCTTCTCTTTCATCTCCTTCCCTCTCCTTCCTTCCTTCCTTCCTTCCTTCCTTCCTTCCTTCCTTCTTCCCTTTCTTTTCATCTCCTTCCCTCTCCTTCGTCCCTCCCTCCCTTCTCTTCCTCTGTCTCTCCCTCCCTTTTCTTCCCTCTTCTTCCTTCCTTTCTCCCACTCTCCCTCCTTGTCTCCCTCCCTCCCTTCTCTTCCATCTCCTTCTTTCCTTTGTTCCTTCGCTCCCTTTCCATTCATCTCCTCCCTCCCTCCCTCCCTCCCTTTCTTCTCTTTCTCTGTCTCTCCCTCCCTTTTCTTCCCTCTCCTTCCTTCCTTCCTCCCACCTTCCCTCCTTGTCTCCCTCCCTCCCTCCTTTCCTTCCTTCCTTGTAGATCACTTCAGGATCAACCTACAAACCCCACAGAAGTAAATGAATCAGATAGATCAACTAACTTCAAACCACCATACAGAATTCTATCTGGGATAACAGAGTAACCGAGCAGGACTGTTCCCAAGCACCAAGTACCCTCCCCTGGCCAACGAGACCCATGTTTTCCTCCCTTGCTCATAAATATGCCTGGTAGGTATTGAGGTCTGGGAACAGACAGAGGATGTGCCTGGCAGGGCATGGCATTAATTACTTTCCTCCACATGTTACTCTGGTGCTTAGCTAAGTATTCTACAACTGCTGCTGTAACAATGTCTAATTTGCACAGTGTTCAGTCGTGAGCAAAAGCAATTTGGCAAACCCTCCTTCTAATTAGTTTAGAGTCTGATTATCACATTTTGCCTCTCACTCACACATGCAACATGCTGCAGCTGTGGGTTTTTTTGCAGGATTAAGCCAAGATGTGGAAAGAAATAAAATGTGCTACTCTTTTCAAGCATTTCCTTCAATAATCCCTTCCTGGGAGCTAGACTTAGCTCTTATCAAAAACTCACAACCCCCACTAAGCTTGCAGGCAAGGCGCCTTTAACCCCACATATCAATAACATCTATCAAAAGTTTGCCAAGTTGCTGCTAACTGCCCAATGTGCAGGATCAGGGCTCTTAGATCCACAGTGAAAATGCCACAGTTTTGAATGTATTATTTCTCAGTCTTAACGGCATCGGGTTTTTATTCACTGAATGTTTCATTTTGGATGCATGCTTGCAATTCACCGGAAATTCAGTAGCTATTGTGCAGGACAGCTGCGGCTTTGAAAAAAAACAAAAAAAACAAGTGTGCATCAGATCTCCCATGTGACCACAAATTTATTTCATCCATTTGCCACCTTTCCTCCAGAAAAAACAAAACAAAACCAGACTTTCTGATGGGTGCTGTCTTGGAGTTGATCAACTACAGACTGACTTATGTGGGCTCTGCTTTGAATTAGTCATGCAATAGCATAAAGGCCATTTTAATGAGGTGTATGTCTCTCTCTCTCCTTCTCCCTCCCTCCCTCCCTCCCTCTCTCTCTCTCTGTGTGTCTCTGTATGAGAGATAAATAGAGACAATTTAGATGGATAGATGAGAGAGAGAGAGAGAGAGAGAGAGAGAGAGAGAGATGATAGATATATAGATATATATATAGATAGAAAGATAGATAGATAGATAGATAGATAGATAGATAGATAGATAGAGTGGATGGATGGATGGATGGATGGATGGAAAGACAGACAGACAGACAGACAGATACATACATACAGATAGATAGATAGATAGATAGATAGATGACAGACAAATATAGACAGATAGATGTTAGATAGACAGACAAATTGTCAGAGACAGGATAGATAGATAGATGATAGAGATAGATAGATAGATAGATAGATAGATAGATAGATAGATATTGATAGATAGATAGATAGATAGATAGATAGATGATAGATAGATAGATAGATGACAGACAAATATAGACAGATAGACATTAGATAGACAGACAAATTGTCAGAGAGACAGAGGATAGATAGATAGATAATAGATAGATAGATAGATAGATAGATAGATAGATAGATAGAGTGGATGGATGGATGGATGGATGGATGGAAAGACAGACAGACAGACAGATACATACATACAGATAGATAGATAGATAGATGACAGACAAATATAGACAGATAGATGTTAGATAGACAGACAAATTGTCAGAGAGACAGAGGATAGATAGATAGATGATAGAGATAGATAGATAGATAGATAGATAGATAGATAGATATTGATAGATAGATAGATAGATAGATAGATAGATGATAGATAGATAGATAGATGACAGAAAAATATAGACAGATAGACGTTAGATAGACAGATAAATTGTCAGAGAGACAGAGGATAGATAGATAGATGATAGATAGATAGATAGATAGATAGATAGATAGATAGATAGATAGCTGATAGATAGATAGATAGATAGATAGATAGATAGATAGATAGATAGATAGATAGATAGATACGGTAGACAGACAGACAGACAGGCAAGCAGACAGACAGATATAGATAGTTAGAGAGACAGAGAGATATAGAAGATAGACAGACAAACACCAGATAATAAAATTTAGTGGGGAGGGTGGGAAATAATTCTCTAACCTATTTGCCAAGAATATCTGTCCAGGTCATACCCCTTCAAAAGAAACGGAAGGGTGAATTTAAAAAGCACTTAAATATTGCGTTGAGCTCTTAAACATGCTCTCCATTTTAAAATTAATGAATTTGGACATAGATGTAGTAAGCATGATAACTCACTCCATTTATTTATTTATTTATTATTTATTTATTTATTTATTTATTTATTTATTTATTTATTTATTTATTTATTTTCTCCAGCTTCGATTAAAATATCTTCTGGTAGAATTGCTTGAAATGAACGCTGAATTACATTCTCCAAAATATTTACTTGGGAAGGGGTAGGCATTATATAAAGCCATGAATTATTAACAGGGTACAATTTCTTCTTATAGCAGAGATAGCAACTGACCGTCAAAAGTCAGAGCTGGCCTTCGGAAGAAATCTCTCTGGCCTCTAGCAACTTGGTGAAGTTTAATCAAAGAACAAACAAAACTTTTCCTCACCGTTTCATTTGCAAGGAGAAAACAATGTTTTTGGGTTCTAACAAATGAGGGTACTTTTTAATGCTTTAAAGTCGTATTTACCGTCACTATTTGTTACGGATGTGGTTTGGAGATATCCAGCTTTTAACTGCTTTAAAATTCAGTTGTTGGCAACACATTTATCACAAAGATCTTAGTCCTAAGGAAATCAGACCATTTTTGTAGCATCTTGTATCTCTACATACAACAACAACAACAGCTATCATTCAGAGATAGCTGGAAAGCTGTTGCATTTATACATCTGAGAATGTTCATATTCTGCTTGGGAACACCAAAACAGCAATACCGAGCAAACTTCCCTTCAGGAAGTTTGATCAATCAAGATTCAGAATGTGCATTTCCACACAACATGTAGTTGAGATTTGGGAGGTGGTGCATATTGGCCCGTCTGCAACCCTACACTTACCCATCAACCCCTTTGCAGTGTCCATATGGGTCGACCCATGAAATCTAAATCAAACTTAAGGCATCTTTCAAATGCTTAGTTACATGAAGAGTCAGCGAAACAAGATTTGCATCGCTTCTTTAGCTAAAGAATGAGATCAATTTAGCCTCCTGCTTATCTTACAGTTGTAGCATTAGGTTTGATGGATGGTACCATGGCATGTTGATCTTCATCTAGAACAATTTTCAAGTGAAGTTAGAATAACCCTATGCTTAGTGACAAAAAAAAGGGGGGGGGAGGGAAAAGCAATCACTGTCTCTTCACTGTATAAGAGTAGAAATGGAGACTGAGGCAATAAAAAATAAGCAAATCAAAGGAGAAATAGGATAAAACTAGTGATCCATCACTAATCTTGTGATCATCTGGAAGAAATAAAACTCGAACAGCTTTGCAAACAGGATTTTTTTTTTTTAAATTAGTATTGGAAAGGAATTTTGCTGATCAGACCATCCTTGTGAAGCAAAAGACTTTGGCCATCAAGTAAGGTGTTGTTATATTCCAAATAAGTTAATGCTTCAAAGTAGGATGTGGTAGAAGTGCTTCAGTTTTTCGGAAATGGGAGCCCAGCCCACATCTTCCATCTGTTCAGGAGGCCCAATTATCTTCAGGCTTCTACATCAGCTTTCTCCTCTTTAAAGACAATATGGTCAGTTCTACTCAGTGCAATAGCGCAGCATTAATCCCTGATAAGATGATCAAAAGAACAAAGGACTATACCAAGAGCAACCAAGCCATCCAAGAATGCTTCTGGGTGAGCCATTCAAATCCTAATTTAGCTTACTGACTTTCTTAATTCCGCCAATAACCTAGCTGAACCATACAAAGCATCAAAAGAAAACTCAAAGGATTCCATAGTCCTAAACTAGAGAAGACAGAATTCATGCCTACAAGCTTGAAATGCAAAAATTGTAAACATAGGACCAATAAGTAGAAGATTGTGGACTCCTTGGGGTTCTCTGAGCTTGATTGTTTACCTGTAGACATTTCATTACTTTCCTAGGTAACATCTACAGGACCAGCACTAAAAATTTTACCTTGTTGGGTAACAAAACAATTGCAGAAAAACCATCAAATTCAGAGATTCTGCAGGATTCCACAGTTCAATCCTAAACTACAAATATTCTCTTCTACTGGTAGGTAGAAGACCAGCAAAATATTTCCATAAGCACTGACGTGGTATTCAGCCGGTTCGGACTGGTTCTCTCTCTCTTTTTCTTCTCTCTTTCTTCTCTCTCTTTCTTGTCTTTCTCTCTGTCTTCTCTCTCTCTTTCTCTCTACCCCTTCCCCACCTCTCTCTCACACTTTCTTTCTTCTCTCTCTCTCTCCCTCCTTCCCCCTCTCCTCTCTCTTCTCTCTCTCTTTCTTCTTTCTTTCTTCTCTCTCTCTTTCTCTTTCTGTCTCCCCCTTCCCCATTCCCTCTCCTCTCTCACTCAATTTCTTTCTTCTCTCTCTTTCCCTCCCCCTCCCCTCCCCTTCCCCCTCTCTCTTTCTTCTCTCTCTCTTTCTCTCTCTCTCCCTTCTATCTCTGTCATCCGCAGAATGATGGAAAATTCTGGGATTCAAAACTCAGAGTCCTCTACTGTCTATTTATTACAGAAGATGTCTCCCCAGTCCATCTCTTCACATTCTGGACTTCCGCACTGTAGCTTCCAAAAAGATTGATATTAATAATAATCAAAGAAAACATGTACTAATCCAAGTGTAAATGCAAGAGTCACCATGACTTCTCCATTTTTATAAATATCAATATAAATACAGATTTTGCTTTGGGTTAGATTGACCTGGTTTCTTGTTTCTTTTTTTCTTTTCCTTATTTTTTTTTTCTTGGCACATTTTTTTTTTTAAAGAATTCAACATTGATTTGCAGGTTCTTTTCCAGCACATGCCTTCTGGTATTTTTTTTTTTACTTGTTTTCACATGAAATCTGTCGAAAATCCTTTGTCATAGGTCCATGTTTCCCCTCACCCCCCTCCTTCTAAGCCTTCAATATGCCTCTTTTATTATTCAGAATCCTTGAAACATTTGGGACAGAAAACAGGCAAAAAAAAAAAAAAATCAGTCAGGCTGTTTGAAAAGTCAGAACTTCTGAATATTTTATTTTATTTTAAAACCATGCAGCATGGCTCCCTCCCCGTCTCCCCCCACCCCTTAGATGCACTGTTAGTTTGATGAGCCCTCCATTTAAAGAAAGTTATCCTTCTGATGTTAAGGCATAGATTTGAGAGGGGAATCTGTGATCTGTTTTTGAAAAGCTTTTATACTCTGAAAATGAGCTGGGGAAGCAATATATGTCAATATGGCCGAGATTTAATGATAAGCTTAGGGACCAAATTTATTTTATATCGATACTAATGATATTATATGATTCCTTTCTCCTGTTTATTTTATTTTGTGTGTGTGTGGTGGTGGTGGGGGTAATCAGCTTCCCTCTTCCTCTTTTTGACACAGTTATTTTATTTTAATCACTGTAATACATCGAGGGCCTTTTCATAGGGGTGAAATCCAGCAGTTTCTGACGAACCGGTAGCGGAAATTTTGTGTAGTTCGGAAAACAGGCAAATACTATCTCTGGCTGTCCCCAGAGTGGGGTGGGAATGGGGATTTTGTAATATCCTTCCCCCAGGAGTGGGGAGGGAATGGGGATTTTGCAGTATCCTTCCCCTGGAGTGGGGTGGGAATGGAGATTTTGCAGTATCCATCCCTTGCCATGCCCACCAAGCAACACCCACCAAGCCATGCCCAAAGAACTGGTAGTAAAAAAAGTTGGATTTCACCACTGCCTTTTCACTGTTAAATCCTTTTTTATTTAAATTTTTTATTAATTTTCCAATAAACATAAAACCAAAGACATACATACAAAAATACAAGCAAAAACACACAAAAAAAAAGGAAAGGAAAAAAAGGGAAAGAAGGAGAGAAAGAAAGGAAAAAGGGAAAAAAGGAACCCCATTTTTTATGCAGAGCTATGTCCACTCTCAAAACTTATCCCTATAAAATACTTCTAGTCTATATATTTTACTTCATCAAATTTTGTTGTGTCTGAGCCTGTTTCATCTTTCTTTTTTAATCCATTCGTACCATTTCTCCCATGGACAAAGTAACCTTGGAACTGAAAGGAAAGACAGACTCAGAGTACTATGTATCATGTTAAATCCTTTTTTAAAACCTGTTGGTGATGTACAGGGGTGGGTTCTAAATTTTTCAACTACCGATTCTGTGGGCGTGGCTTATTTTGTGGGAATCAAATACAATTCTGTTTTCTTTTTCCATTAGCCAAAAGCACCTAAGTTCTAAATTTCTGCTAAGATGATAATACTGTATATTTCTCTGTTGTCTCTCTGTCTCTGTCTCTGTCTCTGTCTCTGTCTCTGTCTCTGTCTCTGTCTCTGTCTCTCTGTCTCTCTCTCTCCCCCCCCCCCCCTCTCTCTCTCTCTCTCTCTCTCTCTATATATATATATATATATATATATATATATATATATATAATATCTATATTTATATCCAGATCTAGATCTAGAGATAGATGATACATAGATAGATATAGATATAGATCATCATCTAGATCTATCATCCATCCATCCGTCTGTCCATCTATCTCTATCTCTATCTCTACCTCTACCTCTACCTCTACCTCTATCTATCTCTATCTCTATCTCTATATTATATCTATATCTATATCCAGATCTAGAGATAGAAATAGAGTCTCTGTCTCTGTCTCTCTCTGTCTCTCTGTCTCTCTCTCTCTGTGTCTCTCTCTCTCCCCTCTCTCTCTCCCTCTATCTATCTATCTATCTATCTATCTATCTATCTATCTATCTATAATATCTATATCTATATCCAGATCTAGATCTAGAGATAGATGATACATAGATAGATATAGATATAGATCATCATCTAGATCTATCATCCATCCATCCGTCTGTCCATCTATCTCTATCTCTATCTCTACCTCTACCTCTACCTCTACCTCTATCTATCTCTATCTCTATCTCTATATTATATCTATATCTATATCCAGATCTAGAGATAGAAATAGAGTCTCTGTCTCTGTCTCTCTCTGTCTCTCTGTCTCTCTCTCTCTGTGTCTCTCTCTCTCCCCTCTCTCTCTCCCTCTATCTATCTATCTATCTATCTATCTATCTATCTATCTATCTATAATATCTATATCTATATCCAGATCTAGATCTAGAGATAGATGATACATAGATAGATATAGATATAGATCATCATCTAGATCTATCATCCATCCATCCATCTGTCCATCTATCTCTATCTCTATCTCTACCTCTACCTCTACCTCTACCTCTATCTATCTCTATCTCTATCTCTATCTCTATCTCTATCTCTATATTATATCTATATCTATATCCAGATCTAGAGATAGAAATAGATGATAGATAGATAGATAGATAGATAGATAGATATAGATATAGATCATCATCTAGATCTATCATCCATCCATCCGTCCATCTGTCCATCCATCTATCTCTATCTCTATCTCTATCTCTTTCTTTTTCTCTTTCTCTATCTCTATCTCTATATCCAGATCTAGAAATCTAGAGATCTAGAGATAAAGAGATAGATAGATGATAGATAGAGATAGATAGATAGATCTAGATCTAGATCTAGATCATAATCTAGATCATCCATCCATCCATCCATCCATCCATCTATCCATATCTCTCTCTGCCTCTGTCTCTCGCTCTCTCTGTCTGTCTCTCTCTCTCTCTCTCTCTCTCTCTCTCTCTCTCTCTCTCTCTCTCTCTTTAGTTGACGTGAGGTTTTCCTCCTCCTTTTGTTTCCCACCAAACCCCTTTGATGCATTAATCTTGACGTTCAGCATTTGTTGAAATGCAATGCAGCTCTTAAGAAATGATGTTAGGCTGTCCCTTCCTAATCAGGAGTGGCAGGCTAGAACGAATGGTTTGACGGGTAGGTTTCTTGGGCTGAGTTAAACCTGCAGTGAAATCACGACGGGAGCAATATGGATGCGTAGCTGGTTTCACATATATAACTTAGCGCGCACTTTTTTCATTTACGTGGGGCCACTGGGAAAGCTGAAATTATTTCTGGTGATGTGTTTAACATCCATCTCTGCTCGGTTCTGGATGCCTATTAAAAATATATTACTTCTCCCTTCAGTTATACTTCATTTCTGCCAATGGTTAATATAACCTGGCATGGAGAGAAAGCAATATGGCTCCGTTGCCCTAGAAGACAGAAAAAGCCTACTCCCTCAGCCCTGGTGCTATGAATCCCAACCTGGATTTTCAGTTTTTCAGACAAAGAAAACATTCATGCCAATTAAAAGTTAAGGTTCAGATTTTAGGAACTTCATTGTGGTGGAAGGATCCTGTCCTACAGGGGAAAAAAAAAAGAGAAATGCACTTCGGAAAGTTTTTGTTTTGTGAACAATGAAAGTGGTAAAAAGGTATTGGATGAGAAAAAAAAAGTTTGGCCGCTATCACAATTAAGCTTGGATCCTTATCTCTTCTCTCCTCTCCTTTCCTCCTCCTCCTTTCCTCTTTTCTACTCTCCTCCTCCCCACCTCCTCCCCTTCTCCTCTTCTCCTCCTCCCTTCTCCTCTCCTCCTCCCTCCTCCTCCCAACCCCTCTCCTCTCCTCGCCTCTTCCCCCTCCCCATCCTCTCCTCTCTCCACCCCCTCCTCCCCTCCTCTCCTCTTCTCTCCTCCTCCTCCTCCTCCTCTTTTCTCCTCTCTCCATCCCTCCTTACTCCTGCTCTTATAGCCCTCTCTGCTTATATTAACCCACCCTCGATCATTTGTCTGAAACAGTATAGGGTTTCCTGCCCGACAGGTGGTTGGACTAGAAGACCTCCAAGGTCCCTTCCAACTCTGTTGTTCTATTCTATTCTGTTCTGTTCTGTTCTGTTCTATTCTGTTCTGTTCTGTTCTGTTCCTTTCCGTTCCATTCCGTTCTGTTCTATTATTTCTGAGTCTTCTTTGCCTTCTTCCCTTTGTTCCCTTCTTTCCCTTCCTCACTGGAAATATCTGAAGTAAACTTATGAAATAAGTTACCTATGAAAACTGGGACATTTGGATAGGCCGTGCCCCAGTGGGTGATACACGGTAGTTCTTATTTAACCGAAATATAAGCTTACCCTTGTACTTCAAGCTACCTGGGGCAGGCATTTCCCCTTGACTGCTGTACATGGACATAGCTGAGCGTTGTGTCTGGAATAAGGAGCGTTGATGCTCTTGGTGGAGAAGAGGCACCCGACAATACCTTGAAGCAAGAATGATCTTCTAGCTATACCATCTGGGAAAGACAGTATCAGTTAAACTTTCCAAACACACCTTTATATTCCCTGCATTTTTCCAAAAATATGATTCCAGACCAAGTGGAAGATCTAGAGCAGAGATGGCTAACCTTTTCCAGACTGAGTGCCCAAAGCGCCTGAACTCCAAAATGCAATGTGCCGCCGGCCCCCACAAAGGAGCCCCATCCAGTGCATGTGTTCATGCCCCCACATGAGCCCCCTTGCATGCACACATGCCCCCCACATGTGCCCTCCCTACATGCGCCCCACCCAACACATGCATGCATGCCCCTGCATGCACCATGTGCATGTGTGCATGCCCCTGCATGTGCCCCCTTGCATGCACATGCACCCCCTTGCATGTGCATGCGCCCCACCCCTGCATGTGCCCTGCCAAAGCATGTGTGCACAAACCCCTTCATATGGCCCCTGCATGTGTGCATGCACCCCCATGCACCCCCGTGCATGCGCACATGGCCCCCGCATGCACCCCAACCCCATGCATGTGTGCATGCCCCCGCATTTGCCCCCTTGCATGTGCATGCATCCCCTTGCATGTGCATGCGCCCCGCCCCCACATGTGCCCTGTCAAAGCATGTGTGCACAAACAGCTTCATACGGCCCCTTCATGTGTTCATGCACCCCCATGCACGCACCCCCATGCACCCCCATGCATGCGCACATGGCCCCCGCATGCACCCACCCCCATGCATGTGTGCATGCCCCCGCATGTGCCCCCTTGCATGCGCATGTGCCCTCCACCGCATGCACCCTGCCCAGAGCACCTGTGCATGGCCCCCTGCATGCACCCCCATACATGCATCCACATGCACCCGTATGCATGCACACCCACACATGCCTCCCTGTGCCCTGCCCCGCATGCATGCAAGGCAGAGCTGAGCTGGGGTAACAACTCGTGTGCCCACAGAGAGGGTGCTGCATGCCACCTCTGGCACATGTGGCATAGGTTCGCCATCACTGATCTAGAGAATAGATCCACTGGTATAAAGCGTGTGCAATTTTCACTTCAATGGGCCTGGAAGGGAGTGTTGTTGACTTGGCTGAATTTCTATTGACTCAAGGTTTTCGCAGACCCAAAGAGCCTTGGTAGTACAGTGGTCTAAGGCACCCTGTTATTAAGCTGGTTATTAAGACCAGATGCCTGCAATTACTGCAGGTTCGAATCTCGCCAAGGCTCAAGGTTGACTCAAAGCCTAATTAGGAACACAGTCACTAATATAATGTATTTGATTAAGAAGAAAACTCTTTCATGTTCCAAGGTTAAATCTGGAGCAAAGATATGGTGATACAGTGAATGCTGTTTAATCTGAAGGACGTGTTCAAGGAAATAAAATGCGTGGAGGCAGCAGTTTTGTTGCCTATCAAACCGATGCATCCAATGGGGCTTACATTTGAGTAGTCATGCACACAAATGGACTTTAACACCTTGTTGTTCTTACTGATATTTATATTTCTATTAGCTGCCCCACTTCAAAAAACTCTAATATCCAATATACACTTTAACACAATTACAACAATATACCATAGCCATAGAGCCCAAAGCAACAATAACAGTAGAGCCTTGGTAGTACAGTGGTCAAAAGCACCCTGTTATTAAGACCAGCTGCCTGCAATTACTGCAGGTTCGAATCTCGCCAAGGCTCAAGGTTGACTCAGCCTTCCATCCTTTCTAAGGTAGCTAAATTGAGGACCCAGTTTGTGGGGGCAATAAGCTGACTTTGTATAAAATATACAAAAGAATGAAGGCTATTGCTTAACACATTGTAAGCCGTCCTGAGTCTCCGGAGAAGGGTGGCATATAAATCAAATTAAAAAAAAAAAGAAAAGAAAAGAAAAGAGGGAGCGCCACGCTTCTGCAACTAACCTAGCCGAAAAAGTCTTGAACAAATGCTATTGAATTTTGCTTCCTCACCAAATTGGCTGGTCTTTTTTTTTTTTTTTTGGTTAATTCCATAGAATAATTTCCTCCTATAATTGCAAACCATGTGCAGGTGCTTTTGATGAAGATAACATATAATGCTCCTGACTCATTAGCTGGCTAAATGCGGCAGAACAATTCGGCTAAATGTGAAAATATGCTGCCTAACAAACCAAGCATAAAATAATTTGGTCTGTATCGTGCAGCCTCTCTCTACCTGACAAAGTACTTTGGCGAGAATTGCAAGCGTCCATTGATAGCTTATGCAAGGTCTGCCGATTAAGCTTTCTTTGCATTTGCTTGGAAAATGGGGACATATTCACTGCTCAATGCTTGGAAGGCATTCGGAGAGGAAAAAAAAAAAATAACTCGCTTTGATAGCTTTGATTAATCATTGGGAACTGGGAATGGGGCAGTCATTTTAGTCTACTTCTTATGCCCATAGTATGGCAATTTAGCTGTTCTGTTATATTTGGTGAAGAGAATAAATACTGCCATAAAATAATAATGGCTGGAAACTCATGTGCGAAGTCCAACTGTAAGACTATTTGCAATGTGAAGTCTCTTTGTAAACATACTCAAATGTGTTGTGTTAGATACTGAGATGCAAATCAGAAACTGTTTCCTTTGAATCATCTCTCTGCTGTGTGCACTTACTTGGCATAGACTTAGAGACTTGGACTAACATTATTGTCACTTCAAATGTTCACTAATCGGCATGCATTAAAATGAAATTTCATTGCATACAGCTCTCGAGGGGTCACCACCTCCAACATACACTGCATAAACAAGACAAAAACATAAATAAATAAACAAACAAACAAATAATTAATTATGCATATACCTACATATATTATATGACACAGAGAAACAACACAGTCTAGTTCAGATGTATACATGTCCATGGTGAGGAAAACGAATCTTGAGAGTTTACCAGTCATATGGCGTAGGGAACAAAGCTGTTACAGAATCTGGTAGTCCTGCTAGAAATACTTCAAAATCTCCTCCCAGAGACAGAACAGTCTCAGTCGCAACAGAAACAGTCAAAAAGAGGGGGTGTGGGGTCTCTAACAATGCTCTGAACTCTAAGCACATAGCACTTATAAGCAGGATCCTGAATAACGGGAAGCAAGCTTCCTATAATCTTCTCTACTGTCCTTACCACTCTCTGTATGGACTTTCTATCTCAGGCACTGCAGCCACCAAACCATAGAGTTACACAGTTTATTAAAACACTCTCAATTGTGCCTCTGTAAAAAGCAGAATGCACAATATATATATAAAAGGGTGGGTCTGAAAATCAGTAACCTAAGATGTTTTATGAGGGAAATAGAGTGGATGGTTGCAAGCAACAAATACACAACAGCCATTTTAAGGAAAGGCACATGTCTCTTAGTCGAATATCTGCTAAATATTTTGAGAGGAAAAAGATTTTAAGATATGTGAAAGTTAGTGGGAAGGTAGGCTCCTTGGTGGTTTCTTGCAGATGTTTCTTTACCGTACTAAGTAACATCATCAGTGCCAGAAAGGAGAAGGGTTTGTTCTTATTTTTATATGATAGTGGCTTGCCCAGTCAGTGTTGGTGAGAGTGATCTTGGTAGTTTCTTGATTAGACTGTTTTATGCAAACAAACGACCGAGCACAGAGAACACCAAGGACCCCACATTTCCATTCAGAGAGTGGAAAGTCCATACAGAGAGTGGTAAGGACAGCTGAGAAGATAATAGGAAGCTCCCTTTCCCATTATTCAGGATACTGCTTATAAGTACTTTGCGCTTAGAGCTCGAAGCATTGTTAGAGACCCCACACACCCACTTTATGGTCTGTTTCTGTTGCTCCCTTCTAGGAGGAGGTTTTGAAGTATTTCCAGCAGGACTACCAGATTCTGTAACAACTTTGTTCCTTATGCCATCCGTCTGGTATACTCGCCATGTACAAGTATATATCTGAATTAGACTCTGTATTTATCTGTATTTATTTATTTTTATTTATTCTGTTATTTTATGTAGCGTATATTGGAGGTGGTGACTCTTTGAGAGCTGTATGCAATGAAATTTCACTTTAATGCATGCCGATTAGTGTACATTCAAAGTGACAATAAAGTTATTATTCTACTCTACTCTACTCTACTCTGCTCTACTCTGCTCTACTCTACTCTACTCTACTCTACTCTACTCTACTCTACTCTACTCTATTCTATTCTATTCTATTCTATTCTATTCTATTCTATTCTATTCTATTCTACCCTGTCTCCCCAAAAATAGGACCCAGCTGGAAAATAAATCCTAGCATGATTTTCAGGATGCTCGTAATATAAGCCCTACCCCCAAAATAAGCCCCACTTAAAATTGTCAGCCAGATGGGTGCATTTAGTTCCATATTTTCTCCAGAATAAGACCTAACCAGAAAATAAGCCCTAATTTTTCTCCTTTTGGAGCAAAAATTAATATAAGACCCTGTCTTATTCTGTTCTGTTCTGTTCTGTTCCGTTCCGTTCCGTTCCGTTCCATTCCGTTCCATTCTATTCTATTCTATTCTATTCTACTCTATTCTTTTTTCAATCTTGAGCTACAAATATTCTCTTCTATCATTAGTGTGAAAGTCTTGAGATTCTGCACAAATATTTTTTTGAAAAAGAAGAAGTGAAATGATCTGGGTGCTTTTGTCTACTTAGTTAAACAGAAGCTGCATCTTTACACGTCAAAGCAAACTGAACACAGTTGAAAATGCTACTGAAGAAGGGTATGTTGTAAAATTAGAAGAGATGGGGTTAAGATTTCATGGTGATGAATGAATGTGGCTTGAATATAAAAAAAGGAAGTGATCGATATAAAAAAAAGTATCGGTAAAGTGATGGCATATTAAAAAAAATGAAAACCAAATTGCAAAACAGATATATGAAGGCAGAATTAATGAGCTGAGAGGTAGGGGAAAGACTAGGAAAGTCATGGTTGGATGGAGTTGATGAGGACATAAAAACATAGATGTAAAGATTGCAGAATAAAAGGCAATATATTAAACAGTACGTGGAGGTATTGGACACAAAGATAGTTTGCAATGATGCAAAAGTACGGAGAAGTTTAGTGAAGGGTTTGATGTAAACTACATTCAGTTAATAATCTTTTTCTTACTTCTCATCTCCCACATTTAATTTCTTTGCTTACTATTTTTCACTCTTCCCCTGTACTTCACATAATGTTGCTTAACCCAGGAAGGGAAAAGTGTGATGGATATGTGTGCATGTAAAACTCCCTGCTGTTCCCATTGCCAATTGTCAACTGGATACAAGATTTTTGCTGATTGTTTTTCTGTGTTGAAAGAAAAAACTGGATAGGGTAGGAAACGTGCACCATTTCGAAAGTATTTCTTTCCAACAGCAACATGTTTGTTTGTGCTTATTTCACTGAACTGCATTGCAAAATATGATATAGATAGATAGATAGATAGATAGATAGATAGATAGATAGATAGATAGATAGATGATCAATGGATAGATGGGAGAGAGAGGGAGGATAGATAGATGATAGATAGATAGATAGATAGATAGATAGATAGATAGATAGATAGATAGAGAGGTGGGTGGGTGGGTGGGTGGTGGCTGGCTGGCTGGCTGGCTGGCTGGATAGATAGATAGATGGGAGAGGGGGATGGATAGATAGATAGATAGATAGATAGATAGATAGATAGATAGGAGAGGGGCATAGATAGATAGATAGATAGATAGATAGATAGATAGATAGATAGATAGATAGATAGATAGATAGATGATCAATGGATAGATGGAAGAGAGAGGGGGGATAGATAGATGATAGAGAGAGAGAGAGAGAGAAATGTGTGGGTGGGTGGGTGGTGGGTGGATGGATGGATGGATGGATAGATAGATGGGAGAGAGGGGGATGGATAGATAGATAGATAGGAGAGGGGGATAGATGATAGATAGATAGATAGATAGATAGATAGATAGATAGATAGATAGATAGATAATAGATAGATAGATAGATGGATGGATGATAGATGATGGATGGATGGATGGATGGATGGATGGATGGATGGATGGGAGAGAGGGGGGATAGATAGATGAGAGAGAGAGAGAGATGGGTGGGTGGGTGGGGTGGATGGATGGATGGATGGATAGATGGGAGAGAGGGGGATGGATAGATAGATAGATAGATAGGAGAGGGGGATAGATAGATAGATAGATAGATAGATAGATAGATAGATAGATGATGGATGATGGATGGATGGATAGATGGATAGATAGATGGATGGATAAGAGGGAGAGAGAGAGTGAGTGAGTGAGTGAGTGAGTGAGTGAGTGAGTGAGAGAGAGAGAGAGAGACAGACAGACAGACAGACAGACAGACAGACAGACAGACAGACCGGCTCAAGATTGACTCAGCCTCCCATCCTTCTGCGGTCAGTAAAATGAGGGCCCAATGGGGGCAATATGCTGACTCTATAAACTGCTTGGAGTGGGTTGTAAAGCAGAGAAGCAACCTAGAACTAATGAGAGATTTCCTAATGGTGAGAACAATCCACCAGTGGAACAGAAGTTGCCTTCAGAAGTTGTAAATGTTCCTTCACTGGAGGCTTTCAAGAAGAGATTGGACAGCCATTTGTCTGAAATGGTATAGAGCATTGAGCAGGGGGTTGGGTTAAATGACTTCCAAGGTCCCTTCCAATTCTGTTATTCTACGAATCTAGGAAGTTCAATAGATATAAGTCTAGCCAACTTACAGACCACTGGGAAAAATGCCATCCACTGATGGGGATGGTAATAAAATCGAACCAGTCACTGAGCCCTTTACAACGATCTGAAGTGCTGTTATTGCGTATTACTATATATTAATGCTTATTGGTAATTCAATCAGCGTGGAGTTTGCATCCCTATAAATAATGTACACTTCTGTTACTTTTGAAAGAGGATAATTGCTTTCTGGCATAGAACATTCCTCAGACTAATTGACTGTTTTCCATATCTCACCCTCTTGTTCCAAGGGCAGTCCCAGTTTTTCTTATCCGCGTACAGTGGGGCTTCCTTGTTTTATGGCTATGAGGTTTCATATGCCGCAGTTGTATGTTAATTATGCTCTTGAATGATACGTTGAATTCAATTTGTTATGAGAAGGAAGAGCCCCTGTCTGCTTTGGCTTGGCTTCAGCAGAACAGCGGTAGAAGAACATGGAACGTCGTTCATCTTGGAATGTCAAAGCTTTCAACTTTGTATCTGAAGCATAACCAAAATATTGCCTTCCCCCCCCCACCAGAGCCCCCCTCGCTCAGCTGAGATTAAAAGTCATACAGACGTGTCTTCTCTTCCTCCACAATTACTTTAGCAACTTGCTTTCTTAAGTGTGTGAATGATCGCCGGTGCAAAATTGCAGCTGTGCTGATTGTAATCAGCCCCGAATAGATTGGTCGTATTATACTAGTCTTGGTTCATCAGCTTCCATCAGCTTCAGGTTTTTTTTCTGACGATAGATGAAATGGCCATCTCATCTTTTAGATAAAAAAAAAATTCTTTTCCGTCTACATCTGCAACGATGTTCTTCTCTTTCATTTCTAAACAGTTTCCTTGCCTCATCTTTTTTTTTCCTTTCTATGTCCTAGAACAGGGCTGTCAAATCTGGCCCGCGGGGCTGCCCTGGAAAAAGTGAAGGACTGGCCTGGGGTGACTCTGCCAGCAAAAAACAGCCCTCCTCTGTTTTTGCCAGGAGACCATCCAGAGATGGTATTCAGCTGGTTCGGACCAGTTCTGGCGAACTGGTAGCGGAAATTTTAACTGGTTCACCGATCCGGCAAATATCATCTTGGCTGGACCCGCCCCTGCCCACCCGGTTGTCCGGTTGCCCGGTCACCGCTCACCCACCCCACCCGCCCACTTGCCCCACCTTGCCATGAGTGATGTCGAGTTGGCCATGCCCACTCAGTCACATGACCCCCACCAAGCCATAATAATAATAATAATAATAATAATAATAATAATAATAATAATAATAATAATAATAATAATTTTATTTCTTCACTGCCCTTCTCCCGAGGGACTCAGGGCGGTGTACAGCTTATTTAAAAACACAAGACAAAACAGTGATTAAAATTTAAAATGATTAAATAGATTTGGCTCAATTTAAAACCCCAGAAATTTAAAATACCCCAATTTAAAACTATTATGTTGATAGCCTGGCCTGGTGGAACAACAGGGTCTTCAGTGCGCAGCAAAACACCCGGAGGTCAGAGATCTTACGTATTTCCGGGGGCAGTTCATTCCATAGGGCTGGGGCTTCCACAGAGAAGGCCCTCCCCCTGGGTGTCGCCAGCCGACACAACTTGGCCGATGGCACCCGGAGGAGACCCTCTCTGTGGGAGCGGACTGGTCGGTGGGAAGCTATTGGTGGCAGAAGATGGTCTTGAAGGTACCCGGGTCCTATGCCATGGAGCGCTTTAAAGGTGGTAAACAGCACCTTGAATTGCACCCGGAAGGCCACTTGGCCATGGCCAAGCCATGCCCATCAAGCCACAACCACAGAACAGGTAGTAAAACAAGTTGAATCCGTCGTACCCAAAAAACAGAATTTGGGAGCCCATTTTTGCTGGCAGAGCACTAGGGCCTCCACAGGTGCCCCCGACATGAGTGACATCAAACTGGCCACACCCACCTTGGCCACGCCCACCCGGTCCCCTCAAGGTCAAACACAACCCTGATGAGGCCCTCAATGAAATTGAGTTTGACACCCTTGTCCTAAAAAATGTGAATGTTCTGGGGTTGCTTTGTATTACGTTGCTTCACGATAGGACCAGGATATCCAGTTAGTGCTCTAATGCTAGCTGCAAAGAAAAAGAACTCCCTACTTCTAACAGATTACACCAACGTCCACCTCAATTTGCAGTGATTTATTGATTCAAATGAAATCTTCTCAAAGTCATAGAAAGAAGTCAATCCAACTAAAGTTAACTGCAGTGCTTTTTTGGCAGTGCATTTGACCGCATTTGTAATTCGAAATTTTGTTCGCAGTATGAGAAGCTAACAGGATATTTGGTATATACAGTAGGTGATCCTCCACTTAACCATTGTTAACTGATATTGTTGTGATATGTGGGGAATTGTGGTGGGTGGGATTGTGTTTGGGGATTGTTATGTGTGTTGGACCTGGTCTTTGGGTGTTAAGTGAATTTTGTTGTACGGGTATACTGTGTATAAATGTACAATGACAATAAAGTTGTTGTTGTTGTTGTTGTTGTTGTTATTATTATTATTATTATTATGATGATGATGATGATGATGATGATGACAGTATACACAGCAAACGAGATGACCATGCTGGATTTCGTATCCCACTAGTCGAACACTTCCCAAGCGTTTAGGATTGCGTGATGTATCGGCGGATTATGCGAGCAGATCCCAGTAAGGTAGCCTTCTGCAGCTGACCAATGGTGATCTTGTCAGCGCCAATTGTTTTTAAGTGCTTGCCTGGGTCTTTAGGCACAGCACCCAGTGTGCCGAGTACCACTGGAGCCACCTGCCCTGGTTTATGCCAGAGTGTCTGCAGTTCGATTCTCAAGTCCTGATATCTGGTGACTTTTTCAAGTTGTTTCTCCTCGATTCTGCTGTCACCAGGTATGGCAATGTTGACCATTCACACCTTTTTCTTCTCCACAATCATGATATCTGGGGTATTGTGTTCCAAAACTTTGTCAGTCTGTATTCGGAAGTCCCTCAGTAGTTTTGCATGCTCATTTTTGACCACTTTTTCAGGCTTAGGATCCCACCAGTTCTTTACTACAGGCAGATGGTAGTTGTGACACAAGTTCCAGTGGACCATCTGAGCGACTGTGTTATGACATTGTTTATAGTCAGTCTGAGCTATTGTCTTGCAACCGCTTAGTATATGATCAATGGTTTCATCCGCTTCTTTGCAGAGTTTGCATTTGGGGTCATCAGCAGATTTTTCTGTTCTGGCTTTGATTACATTCATTCTGATGGCTTCTTGTTGTTGTTGTTGTTGTTGTTGTTGTTGTTGTTGTTGTTGTTGTTATTATTATTATTATTATTATTATTATTATTATTATTATTATTATATTGTATCTCCATCTTTTCCGGGTCTGCCTCATGTTCGTTGATCTTTTCCTCTTTTTGTATACATCTTGTATGATGTAGAATCCCAAGATGTCCTTTCCAGATGAACAAACTACTTTATTTGCTGTTTTTTTTATTGAAAAGTTTTACAAAAAAACAAAAATTTTCTCCCCCCCCATATTCCCCCCATCCTTTCCCTCCCCTCATTTATTTGCTGTTTTTGTATGTAGTTTAGGATTGGTTCTATGCCAATTCCTTCTCTTATGATCTCATTCCTGAAATTAATCTCTTCTGATCACTCCATCAAACATCTCATTTCCATGGTGACTAATTTTCATTTATGAGGTCACCAGAAGAGTAAGAACTGGAACTTTGGGCCTCCCTTGACACCCGAAGCAGTAAAAGAGGAAGTGAAGAAGAAGAAGAAGAGGGCTCCTCGAATTATGAATATTTGTTTAGTGATTGTTCGTCACTTCCTGCCTGGACTATTGCAATGCTCTCTACATAGGGCTCCCCTTCAGGAGCACTCGGAGGCTCCAACTGGCACAGAGTGCGGCCGCACGGGTGTTATGGGAGCGACATGGTGCTCCCACGTAACACCTCTCCTGCACGAGCTGCACTGGCTCCCGGTGGTCTTCCGGGTGTGCTTCAAGGTTCTGGTGACCACCTTTAGAGCGCTCCATGGCTTAGGACCTGGCTATTTATGGGACCGCCTACTACCACAATCAACCTCCCACTGGCCGGTACGCTCGTCGGCCAAACAGTGTTGACTGGCAGCCCCCAGGGGGAGGGCCTTCTCTGTGGGGGCACCTACTATCTGGAATGAGCTCCCCCCGGAGATACGTAGGATCCCGGACCTGCGCACTTTCCGCCGTGCTCTAAAGACCATTCTATTTCAGCAAGCCGGCCTGGCTTGACCTTTTCCCCCTTTAAATTTTTAATTTTTAAATTTAAATTTAAATTTTAAATTTGTTCTAAATTTTTTGGGATGTTTTAAATTGTCTTGGGCTTAAATATTTAATTTAATTTAATTCTGCTCTTAACTTTTGTATCTATGTGTTTTATTTTGTGCCTGTTCACTGCCCTGAGTCCTTCGGGAGTAGGGCGGTATACAAATTTGATCAAATAAATAAATAAATAAATAAAGTTACAACAGGCTTAAAAGAAAGCTAAATTCTGGCTGTTTCTCACAGGTCACATTGCTTCATCCTCATAGTCACTTACCTTTACTACTGGTTCGCAATGGGATTGCATGCGCAGATCACCGATGATGACATCCGGGGTGGTGGGTGAGGCCTCCTGCCAGTTTTACTACCGATTCTTGTGAACCGGTCCGAACCGGGGGCAACCCACCACTGATTCAGCCAGTTCGGACCGATTCATTCGAACCGATAGCGGAAATCATGGGTGGGCCTGCCCACCCACCCCAGCTCTATGCCATCCCATTTAGTCATGTTAGTGAGGCCAGGCACATGCGTGGAAGGTACACACGCCAGCAAAGCGCATGCATGGAAGGCCAGGCGCATGCGTGGACTCAAGCATTCTCACATTTGCAAACTGGTAGGGAAGGTAAGTGAATACCACTCCTTGTCCTTGTTATGGTTGAAAAGAGAGCATTAGCTGTGCCAGCCATAATTTTATATTTCACGTTCACAAAGCACCTTGAGCCCAGAACCATTCAGTCTTTGTGCATTGAATGGACATGGAAATGTGACCCCGATATCCCTTAACAATCCCTTTTACGCTCTCTAAATGTGTTGTTATGCGTCTATCATAGGGGAAATAAATAAAATAGGACTCGGAACCTTTTTCTGAAATAAACCATATCAAGGACATGCAATTTTTATGACAGTTAGCATCTTCTGTGCCAGCGCACAGGATCAGATACCACATTGCTGTTTAAAATGCTTTTACTTACTTACTTACTTACTTACTTACTTTCTTACTTACTTTATTTGATTTATATACCACCCTACTCCCGAAGGACTTAGGGCAGTGAACAGCCAAACAGTAAAAATACATAGATACAAAATTTAAAAACAAAGTAAAATCAAATTAAACAATTTGGCCCAGACAGATTAAAACACCCCAATCATTTAAAAACCAATTAAAATTTGCATAATTAAAAAGAGGGAAAAGATTAGGCCAGGCCCGCCTGGTGGAATAAAAAGGTCTTTAGAGCGCGGCGGAAGGTGCGCAGATCCGGGATCCTCCGTATCTCCGGGGGGAGCTTGTTCCAGATAGTAGGTGCCCCCACACAGAAGTCTCTCCCCCTGGGGGCCGCCAGTCGACATTGTTTGGCCGACGGCACCCAGAGGAGCCCCTCTCTATGAGAGCGTACTGGCCGGTGGGAGGCTATTGGTGGTAGTAGGCGGTCCTGTAGATAACCAGGTCCTAAGCCATGGAGCACTTTTATATACTTTGCGTTGCTTCTGCATAGTAGGCCATGCAATAATGGGAACTGTTTTATTAGATGTGACACCTCTGTAGGAAGATACCAAGTTGTAGTTGTCTGATTAAAGACTAATATCTGCAATAGAGATGATCTTCCATTGAAATTGTGCCCATTTCCCATTGAAAACAATCCAGTTACTGTACAGTAATTTAAGGCTGTAGTACATACAGTTTGTCTACATGTGGATAAAACTGGCTTGATGCTTAGGGCTGAAAACTTCAGCAAAATGCTCATACACCTACACTAATGGATTTGTAGCTCCAAGGTAAATTGAATAAATTATCCAAGGTCACCGAATAGTTGAGAAGTGTATTTAACCTAGATTTCCCGAAGTAGCTCCGATGGAACAACTGGGGAAATTATCTCAATCTGTTTCTTGCCCAAATTAATTTTAGGTGTACGAGCACTTTCCTCCTCCTCCTTCTCCTCCTCCCTCTCCCTCCTCCTCCTCTGATTATATCTCAAAAGGGATTGAAAAACATGAATGTCAAAGCCATTGTTCAGATAATCAAATGGTAGCATAAAACAGATGTTTGGAACATGTGTTTAACAAAAAGAGATGTTCTCTGAAAACAACAGTACGGTATACAATGTTAGTAGGAAGATTTTCTCATTTGTGCTTGTCATGCCCCAGAATATAACTTTACATAATGTTATTGCTCTCTCACCCCATCTAGTGGCCCGAGTGACAAATATGCCCCAACATACAGTCTTTATATATTGTTGGTGCTCTCTAGCCCCATCTAGTGGCCGGAGTGACAAATATGCCCCAACATACAATCTTTATATACTGTAGTTGCTCACACTAAGGGATGCGGTGGCTCAGACGCTGAGCTTGTCGATCAAAAGGTTGGCAGTTCAGCGGTTTGAATCCCTGGTGACGCGTAATGGGGTGAGCTCCTGTTAGTTGTCCCAGCTTCTGCCAGTTCAAAAGCACATAAAAAATGCAAATAGAAAAATAGAACACCTTTGGTGGGAAGGTAACAGCATTCCATGCACCTTTGGCATTTAGTCATGACCATGGAGACATCTTCAGAAAGTGCTGGCTCTTCGGCTTTGAAACAGAGATGAGCACCACCCCCTAGAGTCAGGAATGACTAGCACATATATGTGAGGGGAACCTTTACCTTTACCTTTAGTTGCTCACTAGCCCCATCTATTGGCTGGAGAGACAAAATACCAAGTATATTGTTTGAAGTTGACCCCATCCCATTACCCATCAGCCTGCACTCTCAAACCAAATGAATGCTGGGAAGCCAGACTCCATTTTCTTTAGCATCTGGAGAAGGTAGAAGCACAGAGAAGAATCCATCTTAATTTTGGCACGTGGTCATTGAAGGACAAACTCACATCCCACACACAGAGCATCTATCTGTGAGATTTAAATTGCTTGTATTTATTCATTGTTATGTTCAGCAGTAACTCAATACTGCCTTCCTTGTATTTGGTTCTCGTTGTATGTATCCCTATTTTCCCCAGTTTCACCATATCCTGTTCTTTCAATAAAGCATTCAGATCTACGCACACGGTCTGTTTTATTGGAGGGTAGGTGGGTTTAGCTGCACACAGACTAATGTGTAGTGAGGACAGAACAGTGCTCACTATTTACTCATTCACTCATTCATTTTTATAAAAAGGCAAAGTCACCTGCACACAATGTTTAACTTGTAGGAAAGAGTTTATAAGTAATAGCAATAACGCTCAGACTTATATACTTCTTCATCATGCTTTACAGCCCTCTCTAAGCAGTTTACAGAGTCAGCCTATTGCCCCCAACAATCTGAGTCCTCATTTTATTAATCTCAGAAGGATGGAAGGCTAAATCAACCTTGAGCCAGCCAGGATTGAACTCCTGGCTGTAGGCAGAGATAGCCTGCAATACTGCATTCTAATCACTACACCATAATGGCTCATAAAATAAGTAAGTTATAAGTAAGTCAGCCAGCCAGCCAAGCAAGAACAAAAAAAAACCCTTTCAGCTTGAAATCATAGTTGTCTTTTTTTTTTCTTTCCCCCAAGTCTATCCAGATGGTTCTGTGCCAGTTTGGTCTCCAATCTATTTGTCCTCTTCAACCTTACAGGAACTCTAATTGTCCCTGGAATTCAATAATTGGATCCGGCAAAATTTATGTAACCCTTGTAAAGCAGCTCCTGGCAATTCCAATTTATGAAATTCAAATCATGCAAAATCAGCTTCCATCTGTTTGGGCGAAGAGAAAGCTGCAGTGAAAGCACGATGAGTGTCAAGAGGATCCAAGACAACTTTCCTTTGAGTTTAAGATACAAGTTTTCCGTTCCTAGAGAGGTTTTGTTTACTTTCAATAAAGAAGAGAGAGAAGGAGGCCTACATGGTATAAATTTATCCTTCCAGCAAAGGTTGACTCAGCCTTCCATCCTTCCGAGGTAGGTAAAATGAGGACCCGGATTGTGGGGGCAATAAGATGACTTTGTATAAAAAAGAACACCATTTAGCGGGGGCCGAAAGTCCTACTAAGCAGGTATATACAAAAGTATGAAGGCTATTGCTTAACGCATTGTAAGCCGCCCTGAGTCTTCGGAAAAGGGTGGCATATAAATCAAACCAATAAATAAATAAATAAGATGTTGGATAACCATTTCTCTGAAGAGGTGTAGGGTTCCCTGCCTAAGCAGGGGGTTGGACTAGAAGACCTCCAAGGTCCCTTCCAACACTGTTATTCTATTCAATTCTATACAAAGGTCCTTCTTTCAGGGAAGAAATGTCTACCTGGGGGGAAAAAACGCACAGTTATTAGACAAGGGAGGATAATAAAGCATCTTCAGTGGAAAACTTTAGAAGAATAAAATCAACAGCCGTTAGTCAGTTTTGTGCTTGACTCACAACCAGAGTTGCATCTCCTCCTCCTCCTCCCGCTCCCTCTCCCTACTCCTCCTCTACACCACATTTATTTGCCATTCATCTCATGGTTCAAGATGACTGGGCATATAATACCATATCCAGTGGTGGGATTCAAATGATTTAACAACCGGTTCTCTGCCCTAATGATTTCTTCCAACAACCAGTTCACCAAACTGCTCAGAAAGTTAACAACCGGTTCTCCCGAAGTGGGGCGAATCGGCTGAATCCCACCACTGACCATATCCATTGGCAGTCTCTAACCCCTGTTGTTGTTGTTTTTTTCTCAACAACTGCTCCTGCCACTAACACATAACCCACTTGGGCATAGTCTCTATAAATCACCAGCTGGATTGCAATAAAGCTCGATTTACGATGCCAAGTCCCTTCCCCTCTTACCAGGAGCCTCTAAGCTTGCTTCTAGATTCTTCAGAGATGTTTAGAAAAGCCTCCAATTTGTTTTAATTAAAACCGCGTATTTGTGTACACATTTTAATCAAACGAGGGTTTTTTTTTTTAATAAAATGAGAAAACATACACCCCCGAGTGTTTATTAATCAGCCGAATGCACTTATATAAGGACACCAATGTTATGAGAGAGCTGACAACCAGAGACAATTGCTTTCTTGCTGAGCAATTAGTCAAAAGCTCTTCTACTTTTTTTTTTCTTTTCCTGTTGACATCTTCCAAAGGCAAGTGTGTTTCGGATTATAATCGAGATTCAACTTTAAAGAAATCATCTTGCACCATTGTAGCTTTACATACGTTGGGGCAAGGGCCAGAGTGACAGAACACTTTATATCAAAATAAAATAGTTGATCCACAAATAAATAAAAAATGGATTCACTTACTTTCCCGGAAGGTAAAGACAAAGGTTCCCCTCGCACATATGTACTAGTCGTTCCCGACTCTAGGGGATGGTGCTCATCTCCAGTGGTGGGTTGCCCCCGGTTCGGACCGGTTCGCAAGAACTGGTAGTAAAACTGGGTAGGAGGCCCTGCCCACCACCCCGGATTTCGTCATCAGTGATCTGTGCATGCACAGAAGGAAGCCGCACGCGCAATCCCGTTGAAAACTGGTGGTAAAGGTAAGTAGAACCCGCCACTGCTCATCTCCGTTTCAAAGCCGAAGAGCCAACACTGTCCGAAGACGTCTCCGTGGTCATGTGGCCGGCATGACTAAATGCCAAAGGTGCATGGAACGCTGTTACCTTCCCACCCAAGGTGGTCCCTATTTTTCTACTTGCATTTTTTTATGTGCTTTCGGACTGCTAGGTTGGCAGAAGCTGGGACAAGTAACGGGAGCTCACCCCGTTACATGGCGCTAGGGATTCGAACCGCTGAACTGCCGACCTTTTGATCGACAAGCTCAGCATCTTAGCCACTGAGCCACCACATCCCTACTTTCCCTACCGGTTCGCAAATGTGAACATGTGTACGGTCTTCCCGCATGCACTTTGCTGGCGCACGCTCCTTCCGTGCATGTGCCTATCCTGAAAAATCTGCCTAAATAGGATGGCATAGATAGAGCCGGGGAGAGAGGGTGGGGGTCAGTGTGGGTTGCCCCCAGTTTGCACCGGTTCTATAGAACCAGTAGTAAAACCAGTGGGAGGCTCCGCCCACCGACCCCAACGTCATCAGAATGCTTCTGTGCATGCGCAGAAGAGCGTACGCGGCCCTGTTGCAAACCGATAGTAAAGGTAAGTAGAACCCACCTGTGGTGGGGGTGGGCGGGCTGACGATAATTTCTGCTACCAGTTCAGGTGAACTGATCCGAACCGGCTGAATACCATCAAAGTCAAAGCATCAATTAGAAAAAAATAAGTTTAGAGCTACGTTCCAAGCATTTGCTGGGCTGGGAATATTAACCATAGTTCAGTCTGAACCAGGGATAAACTCGAGAACTGTGGCTTTACCTTTGGGCTGGCATTTAGGGCCCTTTGACAAAGAATGATTTTAATTGTATATTACATTATGAGGTTCAACATCGATATGCATTTATCCCAAAGGGTACCCATTTGTTATGTACGTTAGCCTACTCCTCTAAAAATACATCATTTCAAATTTTTTTTTGGCAAACCACTTGCTTTACAAATTACAGATCGAAAAGGATTCGGCTGTAATTGGATTCTCTCTTTAATGTGTTTTAATTGCAATGGGAGTTTGGAAATGTCTCCCCCGATTCGCAAGTACTTAAAAACCGCTTCAGTTCGATGCAGCATTAATAACCACCGTCCCAGGAAGGAAATATTACCTGGTTATCTACAGTAAGTCCTATTTTTTTTTTCAACCCTTGGACTTGCCTAAGAAATGAAGCCAATGGTATGTCCTTTGAGAAGGCTCCTTCCTTACATATGGGATATGCTTTGATTCCAACCAGTTGCAAAAAAACAAAACTTTCAGACGAGATGATGTGGCTTGGTAAGCTTTGATCAGGGAGAAAAGAAGCATGAAGGCCCTGCCTTTTTCATGGACCACGTTAATAAGTGCAACAAAGTTTAGGGTTGCATACAGTGGTGAAATCCAAATTGTTTTACTACCGGTTCTGTGGGCGTGGCTTGGTGGCCATGGCAGGGGAGGTATACTGCAAAATCTCCATTCCCTCCCCACTCTAGGGGAAGGATACTCCAAAATCTCCATTCCTACCCCACTCCAGGTGAAGGATACTGCAAAATCCCCATTCCCTCCCCACTTCAGGGGAAGGATACTGCAAAATCTCCATTCCTACCCCACTCCAGGGGAAGGATACTGCAAAATCTCCATTGCCTCCCCACTTCAGGGGAAGGATACTGCAAAATCCCCATTCCCTCCCCATTCCAGGGAAAGGATACTGCAAAATCTACATTCCCACCCCACTCCAGGTGAAGGCTATTGCAAAATCTCCATTCCCACCCCACTCCAGGGAAAGGATACTGCAAAATCTACATTCCCACCCCACTCTGGGGCCAGCCAGAGGTGGTATTTGCCGGTTCCCCAAACTATTCAAAATTTCCGCTACCAGTTCTCCAAAACTTGTCAGAACCTGCTAGATTTCACCCCTGGTTTCATAGAATATCATAAGGCAAGTTATAGAACCAAGTAAAAGTCAATGAAACATTGTTTGCCAAACATATGCACTGGGTTTTTTAAAAAACTTGATAATATATCATTAATGTTTAATGGAGAAGCTCTGAGCATTTTAAACCATGCAGAAATTCCTCTTCATGTCACAGGTCAACTAAAGAAAGTCTGATTAATGCAGAGTACAGTAGTGGCCAAAATTGTGGAAACCTTTTGGGAAAAGTGTATTTTTGAGGTTTGATGGCTAATAACACCACTTTTTTTTTTTTTGGAGTTTCAAGATAATCTTATTCCACTGCTGGAATGGCCTGGGAATAGCCCAGACCTTCACCCAATTGAAAATCTATGGAGCCGACTAAAGAAACTTGTTAGTCAGAAGTGACCCAGCAATAAAACCCAGTTAATAGAAGCCATCCTTCAATCTTGATTTCACATTAGAACAGCTGCAGAACTAAAAAACTTGGTTCACTCCATGGGAAGACGTTGTAAGGCCGTCATTCATGCTAAAGGTTACCCAGCTAAGGATTAACTGACATGGGGATCATTTTTGTATATCTCGTTTCTTCTATGGTGATCATTTTTGTATCTCGTTTTTTCTACGTGTTTCACTTTTCTTCTGTAGGAAGTTAGCGCCCACCCCTTTCCTGGAAGAGTGAAATATTTTAGGAAATATGAAAAAGGCAGAATATTATATTTCCCTGGATGAGAAATGGAGAAACATATTTTACAGACAAAGCAGCTCCCATCTTCCTGCCCCCACCCTTTGTCAATGGGCCATT
The DNA here is from genome assembly GCA_022577455.1 of Arizona elegans. Taxonomy (NCBI): domain Eukaryota; kingdom Metazoa; phylum Chordata; class Lepidosauria; order Squamata; family Colubridae; genus Arizona; species Arizona elegans. The sequence goes on along the minus strand of JAKOOJ010000032.1, from coordinate 6,361,236 downwards.
AAGGCCTGGGCCAGTCTACTCTACATAACAAAGATCTGCCTCCTTCAGGCAGAGCCATAGTAGGAATTGCCAAAGATCCAACAAAGTTAGGATTAGCCCTCTACACAATAGCAGCAGAAACTCACCACATGTGACCTGGGAAGCACATGTGACCATCAGCCAGCAAGGCCCCCACCCCCTGGGAGTCTGACAACCAATCAGGATACTCTTTCGGGGCCCCAAGAAATGCAGAGCCAGAGAGAGCATAAAAACCCGAATATTTACTGTATCTGCCCCTTTTCTGTTCAGGAACTCAAGCCATGTGATCCTGTCCACCATTAAACCATCTTTCCAAGCAGTCTCCATGTTTCCAGTGTCTGTTTCCCTACTTGGAGCAGAACCCAAAAGGATGTTTCTTCCAACAGTTCTTTATACTCTAACTGCTATTCTAATAGCAAATCCTTCATAAAAGTGATTGCATTGCATTCTTGATTAAATTATCTTTCCATTGATATGTAATTTTATGGTACTACTCCAAAGAAAAGTGGTGTTATTAGCTAGTATTAGAAAATACACTTTTCCCAAAAGGTTTCCACCATTTTGGCCACTACTGTATATCAAATGGCAACAGATACTGTACCTATATTCAGAGGGTACAATTTGAATGCTGAACCACATATAGAAAGGGGCACAGACTTCAGGGATGATAATGTGGTATCAAAAAAGAACTATAACCCGGCCATGCTTAAAAGAATTCTCCTCATCTTATTCTCAGCAGAGAACCAAGCGATGCAGAGCAAATTTTTCATAAATGTCATCAGGTCAACCTTGCCTGATCTCAAAAAGCTGAGCAGGGTCAGCCCCAGTTAATATTTGGGTTGAAGATGAGAAGGCAATCTAAGGACTATAGGGCAGACAGCGTTTCTGGGGGAAAAAAAGCCATAATTTAATAACCATCCATTTTCACATTATGGCCAAGAAAATTGAACAAATATACAGTAGTGACCAAAATTGTGGAAACCTTTTGGGAAAAGTGTATTTTCTAAAACTAGCTATTTACACCACTTTTTTTTTGGGGGGGGGAGTAGTCCCATAAAATTATATATCAATGGAAAGATAATTTAGTCAAGTATATAATGCAATCACTTTTAGGAAGCATTTGTTATTAGAATAGCAGTTACAGTATAAAGAAGAAAAGGGAAACGTAGAAAAAAAAATAAGATATACAAAAATTATCACCATAGAAAAAACAAGATGTACAAAAATTATCACCATGTCAGTTAATATTTAGTTGGGTAACCTTTAGCATGAATGATGGCCTTACAACGTCTTCCCATGGAGTGAACCAAGTTTTTTAGTTCTGCAGCTGTTATAATGTGAAATCAAGATTGAAGGATTGCTTCTGTTAACTGGGTTTTATTGCTGGGTCACTTCTGATTAACAAGCTTCTATAGTCAGCTCCATAGATTTTCAATTGGGTTAAGGTCTGGGCTATTCCCAGGCCATTCCAGCAGTGGAATAGGATTATCTTGAAACTCAAAAAAAAAAAAAAAAAAAAGAAAGAAAGAAAAAAAAAAGTGGTGTCATTAGCCATCAAACCTCAAAAATACACTTTTCTGAAAACATTTCCACAATTTTAGCCACTACTGTATACATGGAACCCCTACAAAGCTTCTATAAAGAGATATGGCATGCGTTTTAGGAAGAATTGATTAAAGCCATGTATGCTGATAAAAAAAAAAATCAAGCATTGTGAATCAAATTTATTTCAGTGTGTCTATATATCCCTTTGAAATGGCAGGTTGACCTTTTCTGGGTGGGAAATTAAGCAACGTTGGAGTGTGGCTAATTCTTGAAAAAGAGACCACTATAAAATAGCGAGCTGTGAGCCAGTCTGATAATTCAAATACTCTTTCTAGCACTGATGATGTTATATAATTTGGTAATGAAACGTCTGTAGGAAAAAAAAAATCTCTGAGAGCATCCAGGGCCCCACAATTCAAACACATCCTGACCGAAAAGAACAGCAAACTATTTTAATGTAAGTAACATAAATGTATACAGGAAATCATTAAATTTGAAATCAGCTTTACTATTTTCTTTTTAATAGAACGTATACATGCATATGACGGCACCCCACTGCACCCCTAATTTCTCAACCAATCTGCCGAAATCAAGAAAATAAGTTCCTTGTGGAGGAAAACAACAATTTTTGAATGTGAGGAATAGCTTGAAACCATCTCCTCCTCCACGATGAAGTGGGCAAAATGTTGCAGCATTGATTAATAGACTGGTGAGATGAATAAACAATATGATTCAACTCGCCAACTGTCACTTTAATTAATTTTCAGGTTTGGGTTTACCAATTCTGAAAATTGTATTTATCTATATCTACTGTATTTCCCTCTGTCTCTCTGCCTCTGCCTCTCTCTGTCTCTCTCATCAACATCATCAACATCATCATCATCATCATCATCATCATCATCATCATCATCCTGCTGCATATCTCTGTCTTTATCTCTCGGTATCTATCTATCTATCTATCTATCTATCTATCTATCTATCTATCCTACCTACTTATCTCTATTATCATCATCATTCTGCTGCCTATCTCTCTCTTCTCTCATTACTTCTCTCTATCCATCATCTATCATCTGTCTATCTATCTGTCTGTCTGTCTATTTATCAGTCAGTCTGTCTGTCTGTCTATCTACCTACCTACCTACCTACCTACCTACCTACCTACCTATCTACGTACCTACCTACCATCATCAATCTTCTGCCTATCTTTCTCTTCTTTCTCTTTTTATCTCTCTTTCTCTATCTATCATCTATTATCTATCTGTTTCTGTCTATCTACTTATCTATATCATCATCATCATCATCATCATCATCATCATCATCATCAATCTGATGCCTATCTCTTTCTCTCTTTACCGCTCTCTTTCCATCATCTGTTCTCTGTCTCTGTCATCTATCTATCTATCTATCTATCTATCTATCTATCTATCTATCTATCTATCTATCTATCTATAATCTATATCTACCTACCTACCCATCATCATCATCATCATCATCATCATCACCAACAACGATCTGCTGCCTATCTCTCTCTCTCTCTCTCTCTCTCTCTCTCTCTCTCTCTCTCTCTCTCTCTCTTTCTCTTTTCCCCCCTCTCTATCCATCATCTATCTATTATCTATCTCTGTGTTTCTATGTCTGTCTGTCTAGCTAGCTCACTCTATTATCTAAAATGGAAATTAGGTTAATTCAGTTAATTAGGGAATTAGGTTAATTTCATCTACATGGTTCCTCCTCTAGAATATGGGTGGCTATAACAAAGAGTTGGATCTGGGCACTTTGTTGCTCTTTCCTTTCCCTGCAAATATCAAGGAGAAGAAAAAAGAGTTCCTGCTGTTTGTTAATTACTGTTGGCTAGGAATAGTCAGGAAATAAAAGCAAATTAGCTGCAACTGCAAGGGAAGGAAAATACACACACACACACACACACACACACACACACAGACTTCCTCTAGCATTTAAATGCCAGCATTAAATGTAGTAGCTGTCAGCTGGCAAAAGTTGACAATGTTACAGCATTTGTTGATATCAAAAAAAGGGAGCCTGTTTCAGGAACCACATTGGGTATTTAGATAGTGCACTTTATTTACTCATTTAGGAAATTTAAGAAGATCCTGTCAACGATCCAAGTCTCTTAGCTCCTGGGAAGGAAACCTGAACATCAGAATTGAATCCTGAGATATTAAAAACCTTTCAAATCGCCATAATAAGTTATTATAATAAGTAATGAAACTCCCGTTTTTGCCTTCGTGCCTTGATATGCATCAGTCCATAAAACATTGATACGATTTGATGGTCCATATTTCAATTCAGTTTCTCTTGTCCTTATGATTTGCCGTCTCCTTTCTAGCCAACTTTTTCATTCTCTTGGCTGAGTCCCCAAAACTTTCTGTGCAATCAGTGAAATAGGGAAACCTCAATGCATAGTAGAGAAAAAAGCCATACATTTGTCTTCCTTGCAAAAGCTTGCCAGAGCTTCTGGAGGTCCATGGTGAAACCGGAAGCTAGCGGTCAGCAGAGTAGAAACTTGGCTTGTAGAGATGGAGCCAAGCAAGCTGACTTGAAGGCAGGACAAAAAAGCTGTAGGAAAAGTTACTTCTTCTGATTAATTAGTCTGCTCCAAAAATCTGACAACAGACATATCCTTCTGAATTGCTTAATTGCTTGCTCTAGATACCCATCTTCAGTTGGAAGAGGTCACGTCCATCAACTCTTTCTTAATACATGTTTAACAGGCTTAAAGGTAAACGTTCCCCTTGCAGATATGTGTTAGTCATTCCTGACTCTAGAGGGTGATGCTCATCTCCATTTCAAAGCTGAAGAGCCAGCACTGTCCAAAGATGTCTCCATGGTCATGTGGCCAGCATGACTAAATGCTGAAGGCGCATGGAACGCTGTTACCTTCCCACCAAAGATGGTCCCTATTTTTCTACTTGCATTTATACATGCTTTCAAACTGCTAGGTTGACAGAAGCTGGGACAAGTAATGGGAGCTCACCCCATTACAGGGCACTAGGGATTCGAACAGCTGAACTGCCAACATTTCGGATCAACAAGCTCAGCATCTTAGCCACTGAGCCATGGCACACCTTTAACAGGCTTACCCAGCAGCATAACAGAATAACCTTCTTTTCATTAGAGTAAACATACCCAATTCCTGTGATTGTTCTTCATATGTTTTAGCCTCTAGTCCCCTAATCATCTTTGTTAGATGAATGAAGCAATGGATGATGACCAGAGAACTCCTGAATTTCTCTTTTTCCTACACAACAGTCTTAAATAAACATAAAAAAACCTTTCAAAACAGTAGGTCCACCATTTTAGGATTTTACCATTGCATAGAAAGTGTGCCGCCTCCGAATTCAAGAGTTTTCAACAGTGGCTACCAAGAAATTCAAGATGTGGCTAATGGACAAAATGACATACAGCATATTTATTATACAGAGAGAGAATCTGCCTTATTTACATATCCTGGCAAAATACATGGGAAAACCCCAATTGCCGAAAATCCACTTAGGGTTAGGGTTAGGTCTCCATGATTTCGGAGAACAAAATGGACACCGCCAATGGATTCGGAGCCAATCGGTATGGTTAAGAGGGAGCATACTTTTCCAGCCTGCCTTATCTATATTTTCTAGTAATACATGGGAAAATCCCATTCAGGGAAAATCCTGAATGGGATTTTCTAATTTAGGGTTAGGTCTCCAACTGTTCACAAGCCAGAACTGGTAGCAAATTAAAGTAAATTCATTTACAATCTTAAGGACTCCTTAAAGCCTAGAAGACAGGATTCCTATTCCAAACTACTACTACTACTACTATTACTACTACTACTACTTCTTTCTTCTTTCTTCTTTCTTCTTCTTCTTCTTCTTCTTCTTCTTCTTCTTCTTCTTCTTCTTCTTCTTCTTCTTCTTCCTCTTCCTCCTCCTCCTCCTCCTCTTCTTCCTCCTCCTCCTCCTCCTCCTCTTCTTCCTCCTCCCTCCTCCTCCTCCTCCTCCTCCTCCTCCTCCTCCTCCTCCTCCTCCTCTCTCTTCTTCTTCTTCTTCTTCTTCTTCTTCTTCTTCTTCTTCTTCTTCTTCTGCTTCTGCTTCTGCTTCTGCTTCTTCTTCTTCTGCCATATTCATCATCGGATGTCGGCGATCATGTTGGCAATCCTATTTTTATCAGCGGCTGCACAAAAATGTGTTGTTGAGTTTTTTCCCTTAGATTTTGAAGCCATGATGTTCTTCTTCTGCCTGGACCTCATTTGCCTTCTATCTTTCTTTGGAGGATTAAGTGAAGGATGTCATATTTTTCTGGGTGTCACATCACAGGTCGGAAATATTCTAACTTTTGCTTTTTAATGGTTTTGATGATTTCCTTTGGCTTTCCCAGGCGGCTTATTACCTCCTCATTTGTGATATTGTCAACCCAGCTTATACGTAACAGTCGTCTGCAAATCCACATTTCAAATGCTTCTAGTTTCTTCAAGTGGCTTTCTGTCAGAGACCAACCGTAGAGCAGGATAGAAAACTGCATCTGATATTTGCAAAAGATTGAGTCAGACTTCTGCTCTGTTCTACCCAATTCAACCTCTCAGCATCCATCAAATTCTTACTCTCAGCTCCATTTTAGACCTGATTGGTTCTTGCTTGTATTAACGTTGTCTGTGGTGAACTCTATGGCTGAGCCCAAAGACTTCTCATCTTTTAATCTTCATCAGGGAGGACATTGAAAGAAGTTCAGACTTTATACCGTTCAGCCAATCTCCACACTAATGTTGGATTTCTCAGGATCCTTGCAATAGCTGTTGTTGGGTCTCCTCGTAAGAGCCTTGTAATAGCCATAAATATGCCTCAGGAGGGCCAGAGAGGCTATGAGAGGATCATAATAGCTATCATAAATGAATAATAAAATGCATAAAGGGCAAGCTGAACTAAAACGGCAAATGAATATGATGACAGGGGTGCATGTGTGTGCAGTTTGTGGGTTCGTTTGCCTGTTTTATTATGATTTTCAGAAATTCCCAGTGGCTTTTAAAAGTTCAGCTGGCTCAAAACAAGCTCATTGGGTATTGGCATGGAAAGTGATGCTGCAAAAAAAACCTTGAGACAATTGATATTACAGTAGTAGCCAAATCAAAGGCTGTACCATTTTAGAATTTTATTCCTCACAGTGTGGCTCTTTTCCTGCTGAATTTTATTATTCACAATCATCTCTATTCACGCAGAAGGATTTTCACTCCCTTTCCCCTTTGTGCATGATGAGGATGATGATTGGGCGCACAATCAGCCAGATGTTGAGACTAGAATTGGGTGGGGTGGGGTTATCTACCTATTGAGTCATACCGAAAGAACTAGAATTGGCAGATTTTGTTGTTCGATAGAGTTAAAGTAGCATTGTAGAAAATAAGCTATTCTGGGTAAAGTGCCTTTTGCAATTGACTGGTATTGATTGTCAATCCCAATGCTGTTCAAGTGGTATTATTGTTGTTGTTGTTGTTGTTGTTTGCATAGTCAGCCAGATGTTCTGACTAGATTTGGTATTCTTATTCACTTATCAAGTTCTTCCCAAGCACCTGGAACTGACAGATGTTGTGGTTTGATAGTTAAAGGTATTGTTACAAGATTTAAGCCACTCCAGGTAAAGCTGCCTTTTGCAATTGACCAATGGAGAAATGTCTATAGAAATTCTGTCATCCAGACCATGGATGAGAAACAAAATGCCTTCAAAGAAAAATCAGAAAGTTCAGTTGCCTCTTGAAAAAGCACCTTGGGGATGAGTGATGGAGATTTTGTCAATGCTGATGGTATTCAAAGCTACTCCAGATGTATTACTTATAATAGAATGGTAACAGTAAGGTACTACTACCATTACTACAATAAGTGTTGTCATATAGCATCATGCCTACAGTTACTGACCTCAACAAAGGCTAGCCCTCAGCTGAATTGTCTGATCTAAACTGATCAAGTCTAGCTTATACTTGGATCGGACATCACTAGGAAGTTCCAGGAATGAAAGTTAGATGAGATGTCAGAATCATCCTGGATGAAGGTATCATATTATGGGAAGGCAAATGGCACTGATGTGTCAACTTGACCTTCCTCAAGACTTCTAACTTTTTTTAAAAAAAACATTCAGTTTATATGCTAAGTTCTTATCAATGCTGACGTTAGCCAGAGTCGATGCAAAAATATTAACAGTAACAGATAGATAGATAGATAGATAGATATAGATATAGATATAGATATAGATATAGATATAGATATAGATATAGATATAGATATAGATATAGATATAGATATACAGATACAGATACAGATACAGATACAGATACAGATACAGATATAGATATAGATATTTTATTTTATTTTTATTTTATTTCGAATTTATATACCGCACCTTCTCCCGAGGGATTCAGGGCAGTGTACAGCCAGATAAAAACATACAATACAAACATTAAAAACAATTAAAAGGATATATATTAATTTGGCCCCAATTTAAGATAACGATAAGATATAGATATATAGAGAGATCACAGCAGATGGGGACTGCAATCAAGAAATTAAAAGATGCTTGCTCCTGGGGAGGAAAGCTATGGCAAATCTAGATAGCTGACTAAAAAGCAGAGACATCACCCTGCCAACAAAAGTGTGTATAGTCAAGGCTATACACCTTCTTTCAAGGCAAAACCTTCTTTCACAACTTTCACAGCAATGTATGGCTATGAAAGTTGGACCATAAGGAAGGCTGAGCATCAAAGAATTGAGGCCTTTGAACTATGGTGCTGGAGAAGATCCTGCGAGTCCCTTGGACTGCAAGGCAATCAAACTGGTCAGTCCTAGAGGAGATCAACCCTGACTGCTCTTTAGAAGGCCAGATCCTGAAGAGGAAACTCAAATACTTTGGCCACCTAATGAGAAGGAAGGACTCACTGGAGAAGAGCTTAATGCTGGGAACGATTGAGGGCAAAAGAAGAAGGGGATGGCAGAGAACGAGGTGGCTGGCTGGAGTCACGGAAGCAGTGGGCGTGAGCTTAAATGGACTCCGGGGGATGGTAGAGGACAGGAAGGCCTGGAGGAATGTTGTCCATGGGGTCACAATGGGTCGGACATGACTTTGCAACTAACAACAACAATATATAGATTAAAATCAGGTTTAACTCTCAATCACAATTCAGCGGGTGCTGTCTGGCTCCTTGAAAAATGCTTTTCAGGTGTAATTCAGCATCTAATGCGGCAATTTCCCTCTGTGGTTGCCACTTTTTGCTTTCCAATCCTGGGCACCAAGTCGAAAGGCTTTGGAGAGCAGGGCTGGGACAGACAATTCAGAAAGCCCACCCTGATTGCGTTATTTCCTCTGCTGCTTTTGCAAAACGGTTTGCAAAGAGGATTAGTTTCACACTTCAGTTGGGTCTACCTCCTTGAGACCTGGCCCTGCACCAGAACTGGCAGGATGAACCATGCAACACATTAGGCGCGAGTGATGCTGAAAGGTGTTGTTGTTTCCCCTCGTTCCCTCTTGTGCTTGATGTCCATAAAAACAGGGAGAGATGAGGAGAAAGGCAGGTGGTGTCTGCAGAAGAACTGCCTTTATTTCTTCTGGAGCAGCAAGATAAGGTGTCACCTTAGTGGGTGACTCAGGGGTTAATGCAAGGGACTGATCCCAACATAATTGGGAAATTAGTTCTTGGGGAGGTAATAGCTTTGGATTCAATCCAAGGAGAATTCTAGATTCCTTCAAATCTGGTGGTTCTTTGCAGATTTCTTGGCAAATGATAGAAAGACAGACAGACAGACAGACAGACAGATTAGATAGATTGATAGATTGATAGATGATAGATAGATAGATAGATAGATAGATAGATAGATAGATAGATAGATAGATGATAGATAGATATAGATTGATTGATGGATTGATAGATTAGATAGATTGATAGATGATAGATAGATAGATAGATAGATAGATAGATAGATAGATTGATAGATGATAGATAGATATAGATTGATTGATGGATTGATAGATTAGATAGATTGATAGATGATAGATAGATAGATAGATAGATAGATAGATAGATAGATAGAGATTAGATTGATAGATCGATAGATGATAGATAGATGATAGATAGATAGATTGATAGATGATAGATGATAGATAGATAGATTGATAGATGATAGATAGATAGATAGATAGATAGATAGATAGATAGATAGATAGATAGAATTCTTTATTGGCCAAGTGTGATTCGACACACAAGGAATTTATCTTTGGTGCATATGCTCTCAGTGTACATAAAAAGAAAAGATACATTTGTCAAGAATCATAAGGTACAAAATGATAGTCATAGGGTACAAATAAGCAATCGAATCATACTAGGAAACAATCAATATAAACCGTAAGGATACAAGCAACAAGATTACAGTCATACAGTCATAAGTGGGAGGAGATGGATGATAGGAACGATGAGAAGATTATTAGTAATAGTAATGCAGACTTAGTGAATAGTTTGACAGTATTGAGGGAATTATTTGTTTAGCAGAGTGATGGCGTTCGGGGGAAAAACTGTTGTTGTGTCTAGTTGTTCTGGTGTGCAGTGCTCTATAGCGTCGTTTTGAGGGTAGGAGTTGAAACAATTTATGTCCAGGATGCGAGGGGTTTGTAAATATTTTCACAGCCCTCTTTTTGACTCCTGCAGTATGCAGGTCCTCAGTGGAAGGCAGGTTGGTAGTAATTGTTGGTAGCAATTGTACAGGAATTGATGGTAGTCTTCCATCCAAGTCTTAATGAGGGACAATAGCATTTAGCATCTGTTGAGAATAGTGACACTCAATTAGAGATGCTTTAAGATGAGAGACCACACATGGAATATTGAATCCAATTCTGGTCACCATGATACAAAAAAGAAAGTTGTTGTGATCGTAGAAAGAGAAGAACAACAAAGATGATTAGGGGACTGGAGGCCAAACCGTATGATGAATGATTGAGGGAACTATGTATGTCTAGTCCAAGAAAGAGAAGAACTAAGGCTGATATGATAGTAGTCTTCCAATCCTTGAAAGGCTATCACAGTGAAGAGGTGGTTGACCTATTCTCCAAAGAACCTGAAGGCAGGACAAGAGGTTATAGATGGAAGACCATTAAAGAAAGATCCAGCCTAGAACCAACAAGAAATTTCCTGATCGTGAGAACAATTAATCAGTGGAACAGCTTGCCGTTAGAAGTTGTGGGTGCTTCAACACTGGAGTTTTTAATAAACGATTGGACAGCAATTTGTCTGGAATGGCATAAGTTCTCCTGCCTGAGGAAAGGATTAGACTAGAAGATCTCCAAGGTCCGGTGGTGAAATCCATTTTTTTTTACTACCAGTTCTGTGGGCATGGTATGGCTTGGTGGGCGTGGTATGGCTTGGTGGGCATGGTATGGCTTGGTGGGCATGGCTTGGTGGGTGTGGCAGGGGAAGGATACTGCAAAATCTCCATTCCCACCCCACACCTGGGGGAAGGATACTGCAAAATCCCCATTCCCACCCCACACCTGGGGGAAGGATATTGCAAAATCTCCATTCCCACCCCACTCTGGGGCCAGCCAGAGGTGGCATTTGCCGGTTCCCCGAACTACTCAAAATTTTCACTACCGGTTCTCCAGAATCTGTCAGAACCTGCTGGATTTCACCCCTACAATGGTCCCTTCCAACCAGTAGTGGATTCCACTTATCTTCATTACCAGTTAGAAACTGTGAGCGCACGCGGCCCTTCTGCGCATGTGCAGAGCATCCGTGATGATGTCCGGGCAGGTGGGTGGAGTTTCCTGCTGCTGCCACTACCGGTTCTCCCGAACCGGTGTGAACTGGGAGAAACCCACCACTGCTTCCAACCCTACTACGTTTTAAAGCTGCTTTGAATTTAATTCAACACCCAGTGACTTCATTGGTATATTCATTGCTGCCTTCAGGGCAACAGCGTGAAAATGGGTTGCCATTGCCTTTTTTCCCAGATATTTTTCAAATTCCCACTCTATTCCACCAGCTGGGGTTAGTCTGACAGCTTCTTAGCAAGTTTGAGGTTACTTAGCTTTTGTTTGTTTGTTTGCAAAATTAGCCATGATTAGCCAGTCATAAAAAGGTGGCTCCACGGCTAAGACGCTGGGCTTGTCGATCGAAAGGTCGGCAGTTCAGTGGTTCGAATCCCTAGTGCCGCGTAATGGGGTGAGCTCCCGTTACTTGTCCCAGCTTCTGCCAATCTAGCAATTCAAAAGCACATAAAAAATGCAAGTAGAAAAATAGGGACCACCTTTGGTGGGAAAGTAACAGCGTTCTGTGCACCTTTGGCGTTGAGTCATGCCGGCCACATGACCACAGAGATGTCTTTGGACAGCGCTGGATCTTTGGTTTAGAAACGGTGATGAGCACCACCCCCTAGAGTCAGGAACGACTCTACATATTGAGGGGAATCTTTACCTTTACCTTTTTAGCCAGTCATAATTGCTTGCTGTAGTTTAAGGAAATCTAAGGAACAAGGGAAAGCAACATTCTTTGCATATAGAATAATCTTGCCCATCTGAATGTTACTTGGTAGGTAGCTGGAGAGGAAAGATAAGGGCATCTACCCTGGATGCCTTTATAAGGGAGTGGCGATTCAAACAGCAATAAAGCACATAAGACTTTCTTTCAGGCTGGCTTCATGTGGATACCTCTGTAGTCAGGATGGTTGTTCACAGTGAAGCTGCAGCGATTGACTTTGATTTTTTTTTTTTTTTAAAGTGCATTGCGGGAACACAGTAGCAAACAAGAAAAACCCAACAGGATTAAAAGATCTGAAGAAGTTGCAGGCCTGTCTCTGTTCATTTCTTTTTTCTCCATACCCATTCTCTGAGCCTCACATCTATCCTTAAAATCTTACAGGATGCCTCGCTCTTAATCTTTTTTTTTTTTTTTAATGAATTGCCAAATCTTCTTCTGGGTCAGAAAGAGAGAGAGAGACAGAGAGAGAGAGAGAGAGACAGAGAGAGAGAGAGAGAGAGAGACAGAGAGAGAGACAGAGACAGACAGACAGACAGACAGACAGAGACAGAGACAGAGACAGAGACAGAGACAGAGACAGAGACAGAGACAGAGACAGGGAGGGGCAGGCAGACAGACAGGCAGGCAGGTAGACAGACAGAGACTAGACAGAGAAGTTATCTAGTTATTTCATGCCTCAGATGGTATTCAAACACACAGTCAAATGTGTGCTTGTTTCAAGCATCTAAATCAAGCAAAGGGCTTTGATTCTCTTCAGTTGTCCCAACCTTTCAATTAACTTTGTTTTGATATAGACCATTGCACACTATTAAAATACACATGCAACAGACATCCCGATAAATTTGGGTATAAGTGATTTGAAGAACTGATTCTCCATTTCTTCATCTGATGTCTGTAACTTTGTTGCCTGTATCCTTACGATTTATATTGATTTTTATTGTTTCCTGATTGCTTATTTGTTCCATTCCATTCCATACCATACCATTCCATATTCTATTCTATTCTATTCTATTCTATTCTATTCTATTCTATTCTATTCTATTCTATTCTATTCTATTCTATTCTATTCTATTCTATTCCATTCCATTCCATTCCATTCCATTCCATTCCATTCCATTCCATTCCACTCCACTCCACTCCACTCTATTCTACTCTATTCTATTCTAAACTCTACTCTACTCTACTCTACTCTACTCTACTCTACTCTACTCTACTCTACTCTACTCTACTCTACTCTACTCTACTCTATTCTATTCTATTCTATTCTATTCTATTCTATTCTATTCTATGTTGTGCATTCCAAGTCAATTTGGTGTCCTGAAGTTTTGAATTACATGATGACGACACGGTACAGGTACTGTATATTATATGCAGTTGTGTGTTCTGCAGTCAATTTTCTACATCTTAGAAGCAAAATTAAACTAATACTACTTGTGATGCAGGGTTTTTTTTAGTAATGCAATATAACCCCAATGCACATTAAAAAGAAAAGAAGCATGACTTTTTTTTCCCTAACAGCATGGATTTCTTCTTTTCCTAAGGAAGGACCAAGAAATTCCCCATTTTTCCCCCTAGCCCTTTTCCCAGATGTTTCTTCCTTCTTGTCTCCAGCCTATGAATGAGAAACTGCACCAGAAATGGTATTCAGTCGGTTCGGACCATTTCAGGCGAACCGGTAGTGACAACCTGTGGGTGGACCCACCCCACCCACCCACCCGGGCACAATCCCGTCCTATGTCGCTGTGCTTTTGATGCTGCATGCATGCATGGACGGCACGCGTGAGCGAATTGCCATGTTGTTTGATGACACACACATACACGCACATTTACTCACATTTTCAGTGTTGGGTAAACAGATTACTACAGTATGTGCATCCCACCTCTGAACTGTACCAGAGTTAAAGCAGATTTTTTTTCCCCTTTATTTCAACACCATCTAAGGTCAGACTCAAGAGGTGTATAATGTTTGTGAGCTGCAAACCATAGCATACGATGCCAATACAATGCTTTTTTTTTTTATTTCCAAGATTTTATGATCTCTTTTATTTCCAACTGAACTAAAACAAGCATCCAAAGGAATTCTAGAGGTGAGTGACTTTGACTTCTCCGTTTCATGGAAAGGAGCAGGCAGCTACTCATCCATGTGATGAAAGAAAGGTTGGCTGTATGACAACCTTTCAGGTAGTCAAATGTTAAAACTGTCTCCCCTGAAGACCAAGAGGCTGTTTGCTTGACTGACCTGCTCATAACTTTAGGATTCTTCACATTCTCTACGGGGTTACTGTAAGAGGAAAATACACAAAGCAACGAATTACAAACAAGGTATTTGGAGAAAGCAAGCAAGAACTAAAAAAAGAAAAAGGTGAGATTGCACTGCACAAAGAGGGAAGAGAAGGGAAGGGAAGGAAAGGGAAAGGGAAAGGGAAGGGAAAAGGGAAGGGAAGGGAAGGGAAGGGAAGGGAAAGGGAAGGGAAAGGAAGGGAAAAGGAAAGGATAGGAAAGAGAAGGGAAGGGAAGGGAAGGGAAGGGAAGGGAAAGGAAAGGAAAGGAAAGGAAAGGACAGGGAAGGGAAGGGAAGGGAAAAGGAAAGGGAAGGGAAGGGAAGGGAAGAGAAAAGGAAAGGGAAGGGAAGGGAAGGGAAGGGAAAGGGAAAGGGGAAGGGAAGGGAAGGGAAGGGAAGGGAAGGGAAGGGAAGGGAAGGGAAGGGAAGGGAAGGGAAAGGAAAAGACAGGGAAGGGAAGGGAAGGGAAGGGAAGGGAAAAGGAAAGGGAAGGGAAGGGAAGGGAAGGGAAGGGAAAGGGAAAGGGAAAGGGAAAGGGAAAGGGAAAGGGAAAGGGAAAGGGAATGAGAAGGGAAGGGAAGGGAAAGGAAAGGGAAGGGAAGTGAAAGGAGAAAGGAAAGGAAAAGAAAGGGAAGGGAAGGGAAGGGATGGGAAAGGAGGGAGGGAGGGATGGAAAGGCAGAAAGAGAAAAGCAGAAAATTCTGACCCCGTATTGGCCTTACCTGCCACTTGCAGACACACCATGGACAGCACCACTACCTGATAGTGATCAAGGTCCTTTTTGAAAATGAAGGACAAACATCATCATCATCATCATCATGAAAGCCCAAACTTCTGGATTCAATACCTTCCATTCCTTTCTCTAACATCAACTACTGATATCTACACCCGCTTTGGGTATCATTGAACATGATACAAACATTGAGATTTGTGTGGCATTATTTTATCAAGGAAAGCTAAAAGATGATAGTAGTTTATTGTGAGAGTCTGAGGGAAGGCTGAGAAAATATCTACGGACCTATCGCATCATGGACATAAACTGTTTCAACTCCTCCCTTCAGGACGCCATTATAGAACATTGCATGCCAAAACAACAAGACACAAAGACAGTTTCTTCCCTCATGCCATCATTCTGCCGAACACCTAATCCTCACAGTATTATTTTATGTCTAAGTATATTTACCCATGTTGTATGGCTATGGCATTATAAATATCCTTTGCATCTTCTCTACTAACTCCTCTTATGGGTATCCTGTTATGATTATTATTTGTCTGTTGCTTTGTATGCACAGTGAAAGCTTCTGCACAAGAGACAAATTCCTTGTGTGTCCAATCATGCTTGACCAATAAAGAATGTTCTATTCTGTTCTGTTCTGTTCTGTTCTGTTCTGCTCTGCTCTGCTCTACTCTTATCCTATCCTATCCTATCCTATCCTATCCTATCCTATCCTATCCTATCCTATCTCATCCTATTCTATTCTCTGTTCTACTCTACTCTACTCTACTCTACTCTACTCTACTTATTCTACTCTACTCTACTCTACTCTACTCTACTCTATTCTGTATTCCATTCCATTCCATTCCAGTTTTGATTTATTAAAAGGGCTGGAACAGACTACTCTTCTGTACTGATCGTCTCTGTTGCAACAGAGTGAACAAGTGAATATATATAAAGACATGGCAGTCCATGTACTTTGCCAGCAAAGCCGTGTAAGAGCTTTAATAAATCTGCATTTCAACATGGATATTCCTCCTAGAGTGTCCAATGCATTGTAGGTAGCTTGGTTTGTGGCTCTGAGAGTCTGTTTAAACTCACAATAATTTCCAATTGAAATAAATGGCAGGAGAAGCATAAAGAAACCATCAACTGTTGTGCATGTCATAATTTAATCCCTGTCATTTTTACCAGCCACTAGGAAAGATTTCACTTGAAACCTTTAAAAAAAAAAAAATCACTGCCACACAGTTTGGAAAATATTGGGAAAGTTGCTGCACTTTCTTGCATTTCATTAAATCATAAAATCTTCTGACGGGAAATGAAGAAAAAAAAAACCCTGGATTTCTAAAATCATTTATTTTTATGCCGTCTAAATGAAATAATCAATTTTAGCTCTAATGAGAGTACGATGCCCTTTCGCCCAGAGAAAAGACAGACATATATTTTAATGAAAAAAACAAACAAACCTTATTTAGTATTTCACTGACTCAGAAGTATTGTATGAGGGGAAATGATATGGGAAAATGGATACATCTGAGGGAAAAACATTGAGTATCAAGGTGTGAATGTGAGGAGAAATGCCCCTGAAATGAAGATGAATCTTTATTTAAACTTGAAGGAAGAAAAAAAAAAGAGTGAAATTGATGCAGGAAATGAAACAAACCAAAGACTGGGAAAATGAGATTCAGAAACAGAACTTGAAAAGATAAATCTATTCCTATTTGTCTTCTCCACTTCCCAGTTCTTTATTTTAAGACATTGCAGCATTAAGCAACACTTGCGCACTGGGTTCTTCGGTGCTCAGAAATCCAGACACATGAATAAAACAGTGTTGATGACTGAGGTAGACACACAAATGCACACACACACTTACAAACACACAACCTTTTCGCCAGAGTATTTGTAGCATTTGTTTCTTATCCTGGAGAACCTTCTCATCTATCTCTTTATTTCTCCACCAAAAATATAGAATAGTTGTTGTAGTCTGCCAGCAGCCTGCGGAGCTGGCAGTGGAGTCAGACGGTGAGGAGGCTAGGGAGGACAATGGGCCAGTCCTGGAGTCAGGGGACGGCCCGGATGAGGGCTCCGCATCGGAGGCAGAGATGGGGTCAGGGCCATTGGGAAGTGATGTGCAGACTCCAAAGCTTCCAGAGGCAGATAGCAGAGAGGCAGAGGAACAGGAGGAGCCTGTTCCTAGGGCACGCATGTGCAGAGCTGCCAGAAGGCAAGAGCAGCTAAAGCAAAAGGACGACTCAGGAGTAAGGCCAAGAGATGATTGGTCCCACCCAGAAGGTTTAAAAGAGCAGCAACGGCTCTTGGGATCTGTTCTGTCCCCCTTCCTCACACAGGCAAACGTAATACCAAGCACACCTGCCAATATTTTATTAGGTAAACAGATTAGAATTCCTGGCAGACCAAGGTTTTGGCAGCAAACTGCCAAATGCCTGCCAAGACCGTTTTCACTCCCATAAAGCAGAAGAGGACTTATCTTCAGTCCGTTCCAGGAGCAACAAATTATCCATGAGACAAGAGTTTAGTCAATGTTCAGTCCAAAATATATCCAAGCCGAATTTCAGAGATCACGATGTGACTTTCAGGGTTTAACTTTGTCCGTCACAAAGCCTGAAGAGCAATCCCACCCACTTTTATTCCTGGTGGGGCGTGGCTCCATGACTCAGCTCAATCTCTGGCCCTCCCACGCGTCTTCCGTTGCTGTGCACGCTTCTCCCTCCAACGCTGCCTGGGATCAAGCCAGGATTCATCATCCTCGCTCCCTATCAATTGGTGCTACGATATGCCTTCCTCCTGGCACATCCCAGGCTGCTCCTCCTGGACTTCAGATGGAACCTGAGGCATTGCCAGAAAGGAGGATCCTGGAGAGGGAGGCCTTGTCAGGTCCTCCCCATCACCTTCTGAGTCCTCCTCCTCTGTTAGGACAGGCTCGGAATCTTTGTAGGAAAGCAACGTTGCTACATTTGTTTCTTGTCGGCATCTCTTGCTTCTGAACTTTGTGGGGTTTTGCCAAGAAAAGCTTTTGGCAGAGTGCCAAAGTAGGCAAAGGTTGGTGATAAGGCTGAAGGACTTCTTCTGAAGGATTTGTTTTGGAATTAATTTGGACTAATTCTGTTCTAATAAAATATGTTTGCTTAGGACTGATTGTACAATGTACAATGAATTTTACCAAGAGCAAAGCAAAGCATAGCCACATTTGGAGAAATTAAATCAGAGGGATCCGGAAGCAGGCTTTTAAAGAACGCTGCCATTTTAAATGTTTTGCAGAATTTTTAACATATCAGTAATGAACTTTTAAAATTTTACTGGGTTATGAAAAAAGCAAATTTACGCTGGTTCACGGGTCCTACAGCATTATTTTTTTCCCCTGTAGTTCTTTATATAATATAACATCATATCTAAGCTGTGGAATTTCATAGTCTTTAACTGTGGAATTCCTTCCTTCCTTCCTCCCTCCCTTCCTTCTTCCACCTTTCTTCCCCTTCCTTCCTTCCTTCCCCTTCTTTCCTTCCCCCTCCATCCCTTTCCCAAAATCAGCCTTCCTTCCTTCCTTCCTCTTCCTTCCTTCTTTCGTTTGTTCCTTCCTTCCTTCCTCCCTCCCTTCCTCCCTTCCTCTACCTTTCTTCCCCTTCCTTCCTTCCCTTTCCTTTCCCCCTCCATCCCTTTCCCAAAATCAGCCTTCCTTCCTTCCTTCTTTCCTTCCTTCCTCTTCCTTCCTTCCTACCTTCCTTCCCCCTCCCACCCTTTCCCAAAATCTATCTATCTATCTATCTATCTATCTATCTATCTATCTTTCTTTCTTTCTTTCTTTCTTTCTTTCTTTCTTTCTTTCTCTTTCTTACTTTCTTTCTTTCTTTCCTTCTTTCCTTCATCTTCCTTCCTTCCTTCCTACCTTCCTTCCCCCTCCCTCCCTTTCCCAAAATCAACCTTCCTTCCTTCCTTCCTTCCTTCCTTCCTTCCTTCCTTCCCTCCTTCCCTCCCTCCCTTCTATCCTTCCCTCCCTCCCTCCCTCCCTCCCCCTGTTCCTTTTACTGTGGGAGAAAAAAATTATTCTCAGTTAGTAGATACCTTTTTTCAGCACTTTCTGGTTTTTTGGGTGGGGAATTATATAATAGAGAAAATTAAAAGTATTGGTTAGTCTAAACTGATGCTGTTCTCTCCTGTACTTGTCCAGCTTCTTTGTTGTTTATTCACGTGTTTCAAATGGCATTTTAACACTGTGTAGCAACCAGAGGATGCAGCTTGAAAGGCAATCAGAATGCAAACAGATTTGGGGCCAGAATCAACAGAGCACTGAAATTCAAGGTCAGGTCAATGTTGGCTCATGGACAGTAATTGCCAACATGAGACAAGCTGCACCTCCTAACAAGGTAGCTTTGTTTACTATTAGCAGAGATAAAATTTCACAGCATGGACTTTTATGGGGAAAACAAAACCTGTTTACTTTCTAATCTCTTTATGGAATACTATCTCTTGTCCCACCAATGATATTTAGTAAAATGTTTTTCTTTTCCCAATGCCTGAAAATTGAATCAAGAATTCGGAATTTCACTTTTAGAGAGGGGAGAAAGGGGGAAAAAAATCAACTGGTCTTCTGAGTTTTTGCCACCTGCCCTTCTAAAATGCGGAATCCCTAACCCTGGCTGTCCTCCAGAAATGTAAGACAGAATAGTCTGAGGAACAAATCAAGGGGACTCTGCTCCATTTCTCTGGAATCCCATGGGAGAGATGGTTCCTTCTGCACATTAAGGAAGACAGGGGTAGCAGCAGATGGTTTTTCCAACTTCTTGGTGACTAATTTATCCTCTTTGAGCTCAAAAAAAATGTATTAGGGTTTGGCCTAATAAGGATTTGAATGGGTGATTTGCAGGAGAGTCCAGGACTTTAGCCCAGATCAGACACTAGAATCTGTCTCCCAAAGAGGCAATGGAAAGACAACTCCTATAACAGTGCTACACTCAGTGATGGGATTCAGCCGGTTCAAGCGAACCGGGAGTTAAATTTCTGGCTGGCTCTGCCCCTCCCTGCCCCTTCCAGGAGTCCTCAAGCACCACATTTTGGCTCCTAAGTAAGTGCAGCGAGGCCTACTAGGCCCAAAATGGAGTGTGGGGGTGTGTGGCACCCCCCGCATCCCGTTTTCACTCCCAGGAGGCTGCAGGGAGACCTACTAGGCCCAAAATGGGGCATGGGGGAGCGTTCCCCCCCGTGGCCCATTTTTGCTCCCAGGGGGGTGCAGGAGGCAGAGTGCTGTCTGCCACACACCCCTGGCCATGCCCACCATGCCCACACCCACCCAGCTGGTTATAAGGGCAGAGAACCAGTTGTTAAATTATCTGAATCCCCCTACTGGCTATACTCATGAGGTCAACAAGATAACAAGACTTGACTTTAACCTGAAATAGTCCTGATAAATGAGAATATTTACAGTTCAAGGAAATGAGCTTGGATTAGCACTGATGATGTAGTCTACTTTGGGTAATGAAACAGGATCCTTGAATGGCATTCTTACTGAGGTCCAGTCCAGGGATGGGTTCTACTTACCTTTACTACCGGTTTGCAACAGGGCCACGCACGTGCACTTCTGCGCATGTGCAGAAGCTTCCTGATGACGTTGGGGCTGGAGGGCGGAGCCTCCTGCTGGTTTTACTACCGGTTCTTGCAAACCGGTCCTAACCAGGGGCAACTCACCACTGGCCCAATCTCTTGCTAGTCTCCGTAGCTGCTGATTTCACTTCCATTCCTTCTGCAGAACGACTCTGTAAGGGATGGTTCTCGCCACTTCTCCAGCTAAAATACCACATGTTTATGGAGATTCTCAGTCATCCAGGTCATGGTTATCCCAAAGATGCTTTTCTTTTTTTTTTTCCTTCAAGAGATGTTGAAGATGTTTCTCTTCTCCATCCAAGACGCTTCTTCAGCTCTGACTGGATGGTGGCGAATGAAAGGATTTATATTCCTTGGCGACAGCTAGTCATTTGCATTCTTTTGCAAGATTGCTCTCTAAGCTTGGATTTTTCTGGTAGATGTTTCATTGCCCAAAAGAATACAAATGACCAGCTGTCTGCAAGGAATGCATATCTGTCCATTCCCCACCATCCAGGGGTGGGTTCTAAATTTTTTTACTACCGGTTCTGTGGGCGTGGCTTATTTTGTGGGTGTGGCTTGGAGGTCATGTGACTAGGTGGGCATGGCTAGCTGGTCAGAGTCATTTCTGGAAGGTCCTCGCACTTACGACCAGTCCTCGCACTTACGACCCGACTCATTTGTTTGCTTTTAACACTGATCAGCTGTAGGACGGCCCTTTGAAGCCCCGCGGCAAGAGTTTAAACAGTTTTTTTCCCTCTAGTCATCAGCTGGGCCTCAAGAGGCAGCAATAGATTTGGGGTGGGGCCAAATAAAAGGTAAGAATAACATGGGGGGGTGGAGGGATGGGAGGGCGGGGGGGAGAACCGGTTTGGTGACGTCATATCGTCACCGCTACCGGCTCGGCCGAACTGGACCGAACCGGGAGGAACCTACCACTGCCACCATCCAGTCAGAGCTGAAGAAGTTTCTTGGATGGGGAAGCCAAACATCTTCAAAGAAAAACAAGAAAGTCCAAGTACCTCTTGAAAAAAAAATGTACATTTGGGACCACCACACAGAAGGTGCCATTAAGAAGCAAGACTCAGATAAAAGTTCTTTTTTCCCCCAAGTTTTTTTATTTTTTTACAAACATATGAATACATGAACAGTGTGGCACCTGGGTATCATGCATTCTAATACAAATAAAACTATTATTATTATTATTATTATTATTATTATTATTATTATTATTATTATTATTATTATTATTATTATTTGAATTTCTATACTGCCCTACTCCCGAAGAACTCAGGGCGGTGAACAGCCAGATAAAATACATATAATACAAATGTTAAAAAAACATTAAAATACAATTATTTTAAAACACCCCAAATTCATAAGACAAATTTAAAATTGAAGAATTTTAAAAAGTTTAAAAGAGAGGTTAGGCCAGGCCGGCCTGCTGGAAAAGAAATGTTTTGATGGCACGGCGAAAAGCATGCAAATCTGGGATAAATAATAAAATTAATCATAGTTATTACATTCAATCAACATATATTTCTAATAATAATACCCCTTTATATTAAATTACAGTCTATCATTATTCAATTATTCCATATTTTCTCTTGTTATTGCTTTTATTTTATTATATAAGTGTATACACTAATATTCCCCCTCTCTTCTTTCTTATTCTAAGTTTTAATCATGTCACCCTTTTTTTTAATAAAGAGTTTCTTTCTGGTAACTTCTAGTCATGTCACCTACCTAAAAAGAAAAGAAAAGTAAGAGAGAGAAAAAGAAAAGCAAATCAGAACAACAACAAAAAAGAGAAATAATTTATCCATCATCTCTTGCCCACTTCAATACTTTAATTGCTATGCTTTTTTTTGACTTGCCTCCGATATTCCTCAGAGAAAAGTTCTGAGTTCTGTTCTTGCGATTCTACAGCTTTGGGTAGGAGCATTTTCAAAAAAATTTCCCAGAAACCTCTGTGACATAAAGTTCCTTCCAAGACCTTCTCAGTCTGATACTGTTCAGCTCATCGGATACCACTGGGGGAGACTGCCATTACAACGTAGGATAGTTTTCTGCATCATGTTATTTGGTGCCTATTTATAAATGCATTAGCGTTATTATCTATGGGTTTCTTTTTCAATGCAGGCACTCACCTGATAGACCATTTAATTTAATTTAAGCCTCTTTCCCTTCTGGAGAATATTAACTCTGCTGCCACATGAATGAAAAAGAAAATTATGGCGAATTCCTTGCAGTTCTGTTCGAAAGACACCGGAATGGTCCTTAGGGAAAACAGAATGTGAGCTGGCTGGCTGAGACCGAAATGACTTACTATTGTGCCTCTGGGCTGGGGAAAGTTAAGTGGCTGAGCTCCTGTTCCCCCAGCTTTTGTTTCTAGGCAGCCTCCGGGAAAAATAATTGCACAGCCTTTGAACTTGAACTTTCCGAGACGGATAGGCTGCTTAAATTAGACTGTTAAAATGGAAATTAAATTTATCATTGTTATTTTCTTTCTCAATAGTGGATCAGAAGGCGTAGTTGGCTTGGAAACATTCATTGCCAGTATAAATAAAACATACATTGTTTAAAACGATGTCTTTCCTAAGATAAATCCATGGTAGGGTCAAGGTTAGACAAGTCCAATTATATGGACTTCTGATCTACATAATTTGGGAGTGTCCACTCTTCTCTCTTGTCCAGCAAGATGATATTCCAAGATCATCATAATAATAACTGCAACAATAACAAATATCTCAATGTATTGGAAACTGAAATTATTCAGAATAGAATAGAATAGAATAGAATAGAATAGAATAGAATAGAATAGAATAGAGTAGAGTAGAGTAGAGTAGAGTAGAGTAGAGTAGAATAGAATAGAATAGAATAGAATAGAATAGAATAGAATAGAATAGAATAGATAGAATAGAATAGAGTAACAGAGTTGGAAGGGACCTTGGAGGTCTTCTAGTCCAACCCCTTGTCCAGGCATCACTTCAGACAAATGGTTATCCAACATCTTAAAAATTTCCAGTGTTGGAACATTCACAACTTCTGCAGGCAAGTTGTTCCACTTATTAATTATTCTAACTGTCAGGAAATTTCTCCTTAGTTCTATGTTGCTTCTCTCCTTGATTAGTTTCCACCCATTGCTTCTTGTCCTGCCCTCAGGTGCTTTGGAGAATAGTTTGACTCCCTCTTCTTTGGGGCAACCCCTGAGATATTGCAACACTGCTATCATGTCTCCCCTATTCCTTCTCTTCATCAAACTAGACATACCCAGTTCCTGCAACTGTCCTTCTTATGTTTTAGCCTCCAGTCTCCTAATCACTTTTGTTACTCTTCTCTGCACCCTTTCTAGAGTCTCAACCTCTTTTTTACATCGTGGCGACCAAAACCGAATGCAATAGTCCAAGTGTGGCCTTGGAATCTTTTATTATTTTACACTCTTTGTAAAATACAATCTTTTATTATTTTTTGTATTGACTTTCTTCTTCTTTATTTGCTGGATTGTTGTCAGCTATCCAGAGTCATTGAGACTTGGACAGCATACAAGTTTAATAAGTTAACATTTTTGTTGCCAATTTTCAAAATAGACTATTTTTTTAATGATCTCATATTATAAAGCTATCATTGCTTATTCATTGATAATTTATTTATTTTTATTTATTCATTAGACCATAGGTTTCTTGACTCCAGGATGATTATGGGAAGCTTGCACTACAAATACGAACAATAAATAGTAAACAGGAAAGGTATCCATGTCCAGTAGTAAATAGTAAAGTTATACATTGACTAATTTCAAACCCCCATAAAATATGTTCAACAAATATGTAGCAATATGGCAGAAAACAATGAACCAAAACCAACAAAATAGCTCCCACCAGCAGACCAAAATGCACAAATGTTCCTAAATGCAATTAAGAATTGTCTGTCTTTTACTTGTGTTCTTAAAATGTGTAAGAATTAAAGACAACGAAGCTAAGATCCAACCTTGTGACAACATAATGAGATATTGATTAAAAAACACAGCACCGTGCTACATAATCAAATACAACGAGTTCTTTAGGCAGTAAAACGGCCTCTGCGCCACACTTGTGTAAAAGTTTGAAATAATTAACCCTTTCAATAGATTATCTGATGTCTGTGTCAATGAAAGCACAAGCTCTCAATTTTGATTCTGGAAAGAGGCATGTCAAAAAGCACAGCATCTGTCTGGGAGTTATTGGAACAGCCATGCAATCCTAAGAAACATGGTGGCTGCTTTAATGAGTTGTAAGATAAAGGTAAAATCACACTTATGTGATTAGTCATTCCCGACTCTAGGGGGCAGTGCTCATCTCCGTTTCAAAGCCGAAGAGCCAGCGCTATCCGAAGACGTATCCATGGTCATGTGGCCAGCATGACTGAATGCCAAAAGTGCACGGAACACTGTTATCTTACCACCAAAGATGTCCCTATTTTTCTACTTGCATTTTTTATGTGCTTTTGAACTGCTAGGTTGGCAGAAACTGGGACAAGTAATAGGAGCTCACCCCGTTACACAATACTAGGGATTTGAACCAGTGAACTGCCAACCTTTTGATTGACAAGCTCAGCATCTTAGCCACTGAGCCACCTCGTCCCTGTCTAATGAGTTGTAGACATGTTCTATTTGCACATTTGCTTACTCCCAAGTGTCCTCACCACACCCCGTTCTAAATCAGATCCAAAGGATCGCAAGGCTCTAGAACAAACTTGATTTCATTGAGGGCTGCATCAGGGTTGTGTTTGACCTCAGAGGCCATAGTGGGCGTGGCCAGTATGGGTGTGGCCAACTCGACATCACTCATGTCGGGGCGCCTGTGATGGCCCAAGCATTCTGTAAGCAAAAACGGGCTCCCAAGCTCCGTTTTTAGCTGCAATAGCCTCCTGCAATCCTCTGCCAGCAAAAACGGGTCATGGGCCAGTCATTTGCTGTTTCCAGGTCAGCCCTGCAGGCCAGATCTAAGCTTCCCACAGGCCAGATCTGGTCCATGGGCCTTGAGTTTGTCACCCCTGCCCTAGAAAGCATAAGTTATTCTTGCATGAATTAAACAATATTGGAAAACAATGTCTATGGATATTCTCGGTTATCCAGATCATGGTTGTCCCAAAGGTACTTTTTCAAGAGGCAACTGGAATTTCCGGTTTTTCTCTTCAAAACTGAAGAAGCTTCTTGGATGATAAGTGAAACATTTTCAGAGAAAAACAGAAAGTCCGGTTGCCCAGTGGTGGGATTCAAGTAATTTAACAACCAGTCCTCTGCCCTAATGATTTCTTCCAACAACCAGTTTGCCAAACTGCTCAGAAATTTAACAACCAGTTCCTCCGATGTGGTGCGAACTGGCTGAAACCCACCACTGCAGTTGCCTCTTGAAAAAGCACCTTTGTGACTTGGAAAACAAGGTGCAAGATGCACCTGTAAAGGTTATTGAAAAGCAGAAGTGCATAAAGAATTGGTGAGAGCTTGATGAGCAAAATAAAATACGGGATAAGCTTATAATGCAACAAGGAGACAACATTTTATGTATGGCAGAGATCTGGTTAGTCATCATGGAAGCCCAGGTTTAGATTGGAATGTGAATTGGAAGAATAGAATTATGAAGACTTTATCTGTAAAGATTAAAGAGCATAATTATAAGGTTGTTTGGAAATGGTATTTGACTCCATTAAGATTGTCACTGATGGATAACAAAATTAGTAAACAATGTTGGAGATGTGATATGGAATTAGGGATTTATGAACATATGTGGTACAAATGTGATAAAGTTAAAAAGTTTTGGCAACAATTGGAGGAAATGATATTTGAAATGATGGGGAAAGCAATAATATTGAGACCAGAAACTATATTACTGTTGATAATTAAGGAAATAGAACCAACAAAATATGAGAAAGAATTGATTAGAATTATGATTATAATGGGTAGAATTATAATAGCCAGATATTGGAAATTAGATGTGAATTTTAGAATAGAAGAATGGCATTGTGAAATGTGGAAATTAGCTTTAAACGATAAAATGACATGCAATATTAAAATTAGAAATGGTGACTATAAAGAAGATATTTTCTGGAAAATTTGGAAACTATTCGTGGACTATGCACTGGGAAAATTGGATGCTTCGGTACCTGTACCCCGAGAACGTGGATTTTGGCGATCATGAGGATATATCCGAAGAACCAAATCTTCCTTTCTTATGTATAGCACAGGGTGAAGTATTGTATGTGTTGTTTGTAATGTTATTTTAATAATAAAAATTATTTTTTTTTAAAAAAAAAAGGAAGCCCAGGTTGAGCCTGTTAGTTACCAGCTAATTCTTCTCATAGGAATGGTGGGAAATTTTATTTTGGAAGGGAATAGTGGGTCTATTTTAATCCGTTTCTGAACTATCCACCCCATCTGGGGAACTTGCTACTTTGAAAGTGTCTCAAAGGTGCTTTTTCAAAAGGCATCTGGACTGTGTTTTTTTTTTCCCCTTGAGGAAGAAGAAGAAAAAATAATTGTTTCTCATCCAAGAAGCTTCATCAGTTGTGATGGTGGGGGAATGGAAGGACATCTTCATCACAACTGATAAGCTTCTTGGATGAGAAGCAAAATATTTACTTTTCTTCCTCAAGGGGAAAAAAAACAAAAACAACAGTCCAGTTGCCTTTTGAAAAAGCACCTCTGAGACAACTATTTTATTTATTTATTTTATTGAATTTGTATACTGCCCTACTCCCGAAGGACTCAGGGCGGTGAACAGCCATAGAATAAAACATATAAATACAAAATTTAAAATAGAATAAAACGAATTAAATAATTTGGGTGAACAAATTTAAAACCCCAATAATTTAAAACCAAATTTAAAATTTCCATTTAAAAAGGGGAAAGACATAGGTCAGGCCAGCTTGATGAAATAAGAAAGTCTTGAGCGCGCGACGGAAGGTACGCAGATCCGGGATCCTCCGTATCTCCGGGGGGAGCGCGTTCCAGATAGTAGGTGCCCCCACAGAGAAGGATCTCCCCCTGGGGGCCGCCAGTCGACATTGTTTGGCCGACGGCACCCGGAGGAGCCCCTCTCTATGGGAGCGTACTGGTCGGTGAGAGGCTATTGGTGGTAGCAGGCGGTCCCGTAAATAACCAGGTCCTAAACCATGGAGCGCTGTGACTATGACTTGAATAACGGAGAATCTCCAGAGAAAAATAATTGAAGGTGCTTATACTAAACACTGCATGACTAGGTGAAGGCACTGACTCTGGTGAAGGACTGGCCACTATGCAACCAGGTAGAAGCCATGATTGGACCCTTGGTTTCAGAATTGGTGTTAGAGTTTGGGTTTTGGAAAATCAACATTTATGTTAAAACTGCCTTACAACAGGATTCAGTAATCTTGTAGCTTCATGGTCTTTATTCATATTATTTCAAAATCTGCCGGAGATCCAGGCCATGTGATTCATCTCATTTTCATCCTGAAGGTGAGTAGTCACCATACAGGGGTTCCAGAAACATTGTCCTGCCAAGATTAATATGGTCTGGCCTCAAAACCAGATGTATCCTGTTGGGTTTCCAATAATTAATGTGGAGAAAAGTAAAGTCCTACACTTAGGCAAGAAAAACCGAAAGTACACATATTGACTGGGTGAAACCAGGCTTAATAGCAGGAACTGTGAGAGGGATCTTGGAGTTTTAGTGGACAACCAATAAAATATGAGCCAGCAGTGTGCAGCGGCAGCCAAAAAAGCCAATGCAATCCTAAATTGCATTAGCAGAGGGATACAATCAAGATCAAGGGATACTAATACCACTCTATAAATCCTTAGTAAAACCACACCTAGAGTACTGCATCCAGTTTTGTTCACCACACTATTAAAAAGATGTTGAGACTCTAGAAAGAGTGCAGAGAAGAGCAACAAAAATGATTAGGGGATTGGAGGCTAAAACATACGATGAACAATTGCAGGAACTTAGCATGGCTAGTCTAGTGAAGAGAAGGACCAGGGGAGACATGATATCAGTCTTCCAATACTTGAGGGGCTGCCACAGAGAGGAGGGGGGCAAACTATTTTCCAAAGCACCTGAAGGCCAGACAAGGAATAATGGATGAAAACTGAACAAGGAGAGATTCAACCTGGAAATAAGAAGAAATTTTCTGACAGTGAGAACAATCAACCAGTGGAACAGATTGCCTTTGGAAGTTGTGGGAGCTTCATCACTTGAGACTTTCAAGAAGAGATTGGACTACCATTTGTCAGAAATGGTGTAAGGTCTCCTGCTTGGGCAGGGGCTTGGACAAGATGACCTACATGGTCCCTTCCAACTCTGTTAAGCTATAATTCTGGGGGAAAGTTTTATAGAACCTGACTCATAAATTACTTTATGCTTGAGCAGTAAATTAACAAAGGCTCCCATGATTTGATTTGATGGTAGCTGTTATGGAGCCCTTCTCAAAGAAGGTCGGTGAAGAAACAGTTGCTTCTATAAAAGTATACTTGGTGATTCCACACACTAACAACAACAAAATAGCAATGTCTAAACTTGAGCTGCAATTCTTCCTCAACCACACTGTGTTTTGCTTTTCAATTTCACACACACACACACACACACTGAGGTTTGGGAATTTGGGACCATGTATAATTTGTCACAAAGAACAATGGTTTACATAAACCACATTACTATTCAAGACAAACTGTCGCTGCCGATGCTGTTGAAAGTCAACAGAACTGCAAAAAGAATTGCATCTTGATGATCAACTTGCAAATAGGACTGTAGATAACTCTAACCGAGATCCATTTCATTTGAATTAATCAACCTGTGCCAATTTTCCAATTCGTTTAGGCATTTAAAAAGAAAAGAAAAAAGAAAAAGAAAAAGCAAGAACATTCTATTTATTTTGCTTACAGGTTTCCATAATGTATTTTTGTATTTCTTAGGTTTTTTTAAAATATATATATGTTTATATATTTTTTACACAAACACACATAGAAACATACAATGTATTTTTTCTGAATAGAGTATTGGCCGGTTCACAAATTTAAACAATTTTTAGTCATTTCAACTAAATTTACAATTTCTATACTTTTTTTTTTGCCATAATATTTATTCTCTCTATTTTTTTAAACCAATATTACCCTTCATTCTAATGTCTTATCTTAACCAAATTTCAATTTTTCCCTTCAATTCTATGTTGTACCCCTCAAATTTAAGATCTAACCTAATATGATTCCAATATTTCCTTATTTTCCTTTATTATAATTACTGATGTTTTCCGTTTTCATCTATTTCAATATCCATCATCTTAGTCCAAATTAATTAATTATGTGGTGTTACAATCATTCCCCGCTAATTCCCCGACTGTCTCACTGTGACGCTTCTGGTCGAATCTTCCTTAGCTTTGAATGATATACAAAGACCCTCTAAAAACTTTGTCAAAATTTTCTCTCCTCCCCAGGAACATCACAAGAACATTGAAATACTTACTGCTGAACCCCTCATAATTGACGCAAAAGAAAAAAGGCAGTTGAATAGGAATGACTGAGCAACTTGTTGATCTTCTTGGTTATATCCTATCAGCTTTCTGGGAACCCCAACACTCAAAGCATATACCTGATGCCTTCTACAATGTTTTGTATTTCTTTTCTCCTCACCAGAATAAAATCAGAATAAGGAAATGTTCTACCAACTCACAAAGAATTCCAGAAGAGATGAAAGAAGGATGGTAGGAATATTCTCCTTCAAGTCAATAACTCTGTCATAAGTTTGAAATAGAAGCAAGCATCACCGTGATCCCCAAAGAAGAGGAAACTGTTGGCATCATTCAAAGTCAAGGTTCATGAGTCTTTATTATAGTACAAATCCAATAATCTCTAGAGCCAAGAGATTGTGTTGCAATCACAAGTCTGAAGGATGACAGATCCATTGTCACAGTAGTTTTCATGATCCTTCACCAGCTGGGAGTCTTTCATTCTTTCTTTTGGGAGTTTTATTTTATTTTATTTTATTATTTTATTTTATTTTATGTTATTAATTTAGTTTAGTTTAGTTCAGTTTAGTTTAGTTTAGTTTAGTTTAGTTTAGTTTAGTTTAGTTTAGTTTAGTTTAGTATTTTTCTCTCCTCTCCTTTTATTTTATATTTTATTTTAGTTGTTTAGTTTAGTTTATTAGTTTAGTTTAGTTTAGTTTATTATTTTTCTCTCCTCTCTCCTCTCCTCTCCTCTCCTCTCCTCTCCTCTCCTCTCCTCTCCTCTCCTCTCCTCTCCATTCCTTCTATATTTTAGTATAGTTTATTAGTTTAGTTTATTATTTTTCTCTCCTCTCCTCTCCTCTCCTCTCCTCTCCTCTCCTCTCCTCTCCTCTCCTCTCCTCTCCTCTCCTCTCCTCTCCTCTCCTCTCCATTCCTTCTATATTTTAGTATAGTTTATTAGTTTAGTTTATTATTTTTCTCTCCTCTCCTCTCCCCTCTCCTCTCCTCTCCTCTCCTCTCCTCTCCTCTCCTCTCCTCTCCTCTCCTCTCCTCTCCTCTCCTTCTATATTTTAGTTTAGTTTATTAGTTTAGTTTATTATTTTTCTCTCCTCTCTCCTTTCCTCTCTTCTCCTATTCTATTCTATTCTTTTATTTTATATTTTATTTCTTTTAATTTTCTTTTCTTTTATTATTTTGGCAGAAGATGATAGAAACTACCCAATGAAAAACTTAAAAGTGCTTGATTTTTCTTCCCCAAATTCCCGTCGGGTGCTTATATACTTGAAACCTGTTAATGTCTGCACTCTTGTTAATATGACCAGTAAGAATCTTTACTCAACCCTGTAATCCTCTGTAGAGTAAGATATGGCATTATATGGAGAGATTTGTAGAAGTTCTACCAAAAGCTACCAGGACTGGGTAAATCTATGTTCAAAATGTTTAGTTCCTTTGAAAAGAATGTTTGTGTGTGTGTATGAATGTGTGTGTGTGTGTGCACAAGTATGTGTGTGTGTGTGTCATAACTAAAGGTAAAGGTTCCCCTCACACATATGTGCTAGTCATTCTCGACTCTAGGGGGTGTTGCTCATCTCCGTTTCAAAGCCGAAGAGCCAGTGCTGTCTGAAGACGTCTCCGTGGTTATGTGGCCGGCATGACTAAACACCAAAGGTGCACGGAACGCTGTTACCTTCCCACCAAAGGTGGTCCCTATTTTTCTACTTGCATTTTTTACGTGTTTTCAAACTGCTAGGTTGACAGAAGCTGGGACAAGTAACAGGAGCTCACCCCGTTAAGCGGCACTAGGGATTCGAACCACTGAACTGCTGACCTTCCGATCGACAAGCTCAGCGTCTTAGCCACTGAACCACCACGTCCCTTGCTTAATCATAACTACTTGCAACCTAATATCATGTATTCAGTAAATGGATGCTGGGTTAGGATTCTACTTTTGCTTGATGTTCCTTAGAATGCCTTCCAAAACACCTCTGTGGTCTGAATTACCATTATTGCAGTCAAAAGAAGTGGGCAGTTCGGTTTTATTATTATTATTATTAGTTGATTTGTTGTTTGCTTCAAATATCACTGGGCCTGCCAGAGGAAAGAACAGAGAGAAATGCACAAGGCCAAAAGCAAGCCAGAAATTAATCAGCATTGAAATAGAAATAGAATTCTTTATTGGCCAAGTGTGATTGGACACACAAGGAATTTGTCTTGGTGCATATGCTCTCGGTGTACATAAAATGAAAAGATATTCATCCAGAATCATAAGGTACAACACTTAATGATAGACAAAGGGAACAAATAAGCAATCAAATCATATTAGGAAACAGTCAATATACATCGTAAGGATACCAGCAACAAGGTTACAGTCATGCAGTCATAAGTGGAAGGAGATGGGTGGTGAGAATGATGAGAAGATTAATAGTAGTGCAGACTTAGTGAATAGTTTGACAGTGTTGAGGGAATTATTTGTTTAGCAGAGTGATGACGTTCGGGGAAAAACTGTCCTTGTGTCTAGTTGTTCTGGTGTGCTCTATAGCGTCATTTTGAGGGTAGGAGTTGAAACAGTTGATGTCCAGGATGTGAGGGGTCTGTAGATATTTTCACAGCCCTCTTTTTGACTCGTGCAGTAGACAGGTCCTCAATGGAAGGCAGGTTAGTAGCAATTGTTTTTTCTGCAGTTCTAATTATCCTCTGAAGTCTGTGTCTGTCTTGCTGGGTTGCAGAACCAAACAAGACAGTTATAGAGGTGCAGATGACAGACTCAATAATTCCTCTGTAGAACTGGATGATCAAACTGAAAAAAAAAAGAAGGCAAAAGAGTAAGATAATGAATGAACAGTTGTAAGGAATCACGTGACTGCAACTATCGTTGGCAGGTTATGCCAAGGTTATGAAATATATGTTTGTCATTGGATAACGGCACAAATAAAAGCTGTTCTACTACCCTGTCCTTTTTTGGGTTGGATCCAGCAGTCACTGCCAACTCTTCCTGTTATCTCCTGTGTATTTTACAAAGCCGAATACACATCTGTACAAAGAGATTTGTGCTCATTGTAAACTATATCTTAGGAGAGCATATTAAACTAAGACACTATAATGGCCAGGAGTTACAAGGACTGAACTGGTGCTTCAGAAATTATGCTAAGTAGTCATAAAAAAGAAAAACCAACTAGTCTCATTTTGCAGTGCCAATGTTTTATAGAGCAGGAGGGCTCAGGAGGACATTGTTTCGATAAACATTGCTTTTCCCATTTCTCAATTTGTAGCGACTTCATTTTTTTAAAAAATGTTTAATTTGCAAAGGGCATTTTCGTTCTGAAACCACACAAAGAATTCTTGGACAGTGGAAAATTCGCTTCAGATTTGAAGCAATATTTCAATACTGAAGATTGAAATGTTGAATAGTTGAAGTCTTGAAATGTACTGATTCATTGGAAATATTGCCCTGATACCAGGGGTGGATTCTACTTAACTTTATACTACCGGTTTGCAACAGGGCCGCACATGCTCTTTGGCGCATGCACAGAAGCGTTCTGATGATGTCGGGGTCAGTGGGAGGAGCCTCCCTGTTAAGGATATTGTTGTTGTGTTACCAACCAGCAGAGTGTAGAGCACAGAGAAACGTTGCTGAGAGCAATGAATAAGAGATGTGCAAACTGGTTTATCAAAAGTTTACTTTATAGTGAAAAAACAATCTCATAGTCTTTAAATCAATCCAAGTCTTTGCCAGTTAAATCAGTCCAGTGATACAAAATCTTCTTACCACATAAACAGTAGTTGGTTAGAATAACAAACTCACTCTGGTTCACAAACCACGATGGTAACAGATCCATCCAACGATGATAGCACAATGATAGCAACTCCACACACTATGGTAGCATATCATCAACTGAATACATTACAGTACCTTTCTTAAATACGTTTACAACCAGTGATTATCTAATTACCGCATGACTCAGCATTACAATGAATCAGCAGTAAAACTTTAAAGTCACACAATACATATTCATATTAAAGTCACAGAACACATATATTGCCTGGACAACCTGTTAGGCTCAAACCATATCCTAATACTCCCGCTGGTTTTACTACCAGTTCTATAGAACTGGTGCGAACTGGGGGCAACCCACCACTGCCTGATACATGTTTGATTTTCTCTGCCTTGCCTTTTCTCACCACATTTGGCGAGCATCCATTAGACTAAAAATTGATTCAGTACGGCATTCTCAGGAATTTGCAACTGTTTTATGAGCTTTCCCATTTGGTTCTGTTTCATTTTCCCTGCAACGCGTCTTGATTTGTACAAGGATGTTGATTTTGATTGTGCAAGGATGTGTGTGTAGTTCTCCAGACTTGCCACATTCAAAGAGGGTCTATGACAATTCATTGCTTGCCAAAGCCAACTCCCGACAACCAAATTGTCACAGCCAACATGTGGTGGGCTAAATTCACCATGGCCAACTTTTTATCAAAGAGTGGAATAGAATCATTAAAGAAAGGATGCCAAAGGAGGGACGTAATGACTAATTTTTCAATTTATTTCAAATAATTAAATTGAATTGTTAAATTGCCCCATAATGAGTTGTCCCACAGCGAGCTGGCCATGGTGAGCTGTCCTACAACAAGTTGGCCATGGTGAGTGGGATGTGGCAAGTTGGCCATGGCAAGTTGCTCATGGCATGCTGGTTGCCCATGGCAAGTTGGCCAGTGTGAGTTGACTGTGGGGAATGTTCCATTCCAATTCAAAGCACAGTTGAACATTTCCCATGAAGAGTTTATCAATATTCTTTATGCATGGCAATGAAGCTAAAGATAATCCCAAGAATATTTTGGCTTGTTGCCACAAATACCCACTTACTGGATCATTGACTTCCTACGAGTCTTCTTCCTCTTCAAAAAAAAAAGGGGGGGAGTACACATTAGAATAGAATAGAATAGAATAGAATAGAATAGAATAGAATAGAATATGGAAATGGAAATGGAATAGAGAATAGAATAGAATAGAATAGAATAGAATAGAATAGAATAGAATAGAATATGGAAATGGAAATGGAAATGGAATAGAGAATAGAATAGAATAGAATAGAATAGAATAGAATAGAATAGAATAGAATAGAAGAATAGAATAGAATATGGAAATGGAATAGAGAATAGAATAGAATAGAATAGAATAGAATAGAATAGAATAGAATATGGAAATGGAAATGGAATATAGAATAGAATAGAATAGAATAGAATAGAATAGAATAGAATAGAATAATAGAATAGAATAGAATATGGAAATGGAAATGGAATAGAGAATAGAATAGAATAGAACAGAATAGAATAGAAGAATAGAATAGAATATGGAAATGGAATAGAGAATAGAATAGAATAGAATAGAATAGAATAGAATAGAATAGAATTGGAAATGGAAATGGAAATGGAATAGAGAATAGAATAGAATAGAATAGAATAGAATAGAATAGAATATGGAAATGGAATATAGAATAGAATAGAATAGAATAGAATAGAATAGAATAGAATAGAATATGGAAATGGAATAGAGAATAGAATAGAATAGAATAGAATAGA
Organism: Arizona elegans; assembly: GCA_022577455.1. Taxonomy (NCBI): domain Eukaryota; kingdom Metazoa; phylum Chordata; class Lepidosauria; order Squamata; family Colubridae; genus Arizona; species Arizona elegans. The sequence goes on along the minus strand of JAKOOJ010000032.1, from coordinate 6,325,548 downwards.
ATAGAATAGAATATGGAAATGGAAATGGAAATGGAAATGGAATAGAGAATAGAATAGAATAGAATAGAATAGAATAGAATAGAATAGAATAGAATATGGAAATGGAAATGGAAATGGAAATGGAATAGAGAATAGAGAATAGAATAGAATAGAACAGAATAGAATAGAAGAATAGAATAGAATATGGAAATGGAATAGAGAATAGAATAGAATAGAATAGAATAGAATAGAATAGAATAGAATAGAATAGAACAGAACAGAACAGAACAGAATAGAATAACAGAGTTGGAAGGGACCTTGGAGGTCTTCTAGTCCAACCCCTTGCTTAGGCCCTACACCACTTCAGACAAATGGTTATCCAACATCTTCCTAAAAACTTCCAGTGTTGGAGCATTCACAACTTCTGGAGGCAAGTTGTTCCACTGATTAATTATTCTAACTGTCAGGAAATTTCTCCTTGGTTCTAGGTTGCTTCTCTCCTTGATTAGTTTCCACCCGTTGTTTCTTGCAATGGGTGCATTAGATGCAATGAGAAGAGGAATCATGCTGCTAATTGAGTATGTTTCTCTAGTATCTCAGAATTTAATGGATGTCAGAATAAGAGTATGTCAGAATAAGAGAGTAATAGAGTTGGAAGGGACCCTGAAGGTCTTCTAGTCTAGAAACCCTACACCATTTCAGCCAAAAGGCTGCCAAGTCTGTTTTTAAAAGCCTCCAGTGATGGAGCAACCACAACTTCTGGAGGCAAGTCATTCCATTGATTAATTGTTCTCACTGTCCAGAAATTTCTTCATTGTCCAGAAGAATTAGTAAAGAAGGGCGAGAATTTCCCTTTTTTTAGGCTAGCAAGATATTTATACTCTACAACTGCCCCAACTCAAGAGAGTGTTAACTTTATTGTGCTTTGATATCCAGCAATTAGGGACACAGTGGCTCAGTGGCTAAGACGCTGAGCTTGTTGATCGAAAGATTGGCAGTTCAGCGGTTCGAATCCCTAATGCCGCATAACGGAGTGAGCTCCCGTTACTTGTCCCAGCTTCTGCCAACCGAGCAGTTCGAAAGCAGGTAAAAAGTGCAAATAGAAAAATAGAGACCAACTTTGGTGGGAAGGTAACAGTGTTCCATGCACCTTTGGCATTTAGTCATGCCGGCCACATGACCATGGAGACGTCTTCGGACAGCGCTGGCTCTTCGGCTTTGAAATGGAGATGAGCACCGCCTCCTAGAGTCAGGAACGACTAACACATATGTGCAAGGGGAACCTTTACCTTTACTTTTATCCAGCAATTATTCAATCCCAGAGGAACTAGGGCTTGTCTCTTGTGGAGAAGAATCTATTAAATGGAAGGGTCATGTGATGCTGCACACTTTTTTTTAAAAGTTTCAAGTCCTTCTTTAACAAAATACCTAGGAAATTCTTCTCTTTCTTTTTCTCTTTTATTATGAGGTTATAAATCTTAATACATTGTTTTCTTTCAATACATTGATGTTTGAATAATAGGCAACACTGCAACAGAAAAGAGAAAGAGAAGAAATTCTATCAATGTTAATTACAAATTTAGGGTGTCAATATTACAAACGTACAATTATTTGTTTTGCTGTTTTCATACAAAGTTGGGTGTAACATTGAAAAAGAATCACTACAACCCACATCAAAAGAAATGCTATACAGGATATATTTCGATCTTAAGTTCATTACTTATTGAAGTCTCCCTTGCATTGTGATTTAGTCTATAAAATATGTCTATGTGTGGCTAGAAATTCTGATTTATTCTGCGTACAACTGTTATTAGTAGACCAGTGTGACTCCGTTTCTATGAATGTGGCCAAATTTGTGTTATACAGGTAGTCTTCAACTTACGACCACAATTGAGCCCAACATTTCTCTCACTTAACATTTGTTAAGTGAGTTTTGCCCCATTTTACGACTCTTCTTGCAGTTTGTAAATTGGCAATCTGGTTGTTAAGTGAATCTGGCTTCCCCATCGACTTTACTTTTGAGAAGCTCACAAAAGGGGATCACATGACTTTGGGACACAGCAGCGATCAGAAATATGAACCAGTTGTCAAGCTGTCAACCCTGGAGCCATCTTGGAACGTCTTCAGGGTTGCCCACAATGAGGCTGGATAGAGCTGTGGAAGGGGGAGTAGAGATAGTGGGGGAAACATGTAGCCAAAATAGCATTCTTTCTCCTGGGAGCCAAGGACACTCTCACCAGCACCTGGTGGGGCATGGATGGAAGTCATCTGGGACTGGGACTGGGACCTGATTGTTGTGGCCTGCCAGCGGTCAGCAGAGCTGGCAGCAGATTCAGACAGTGAGGAGGTTGGGGAGGAACATGGGCCAATTCTAGAGTCTGGGGAAGGCACGGACGAGGGCTCTGAGTCGGAGGCAGAGAGGGGGCCAAGGACATTTGGTAGTTCTTTGCTGCCTCCGGAGCCTCTGGAGTCTGACATCAGTGAGTCAGAAGAACAGCGGGAACCTGTCCCCAGTATGCGCATATTCAGAGCTGCCAAATGACCAGAACAATTAAGAAAACAGGGTAGACTTGGGAATAAGGCTTGGAGATGATTGGTCCCTCCCATAAGACATAAAAGAGGAGCAAACGGGATGTGAGCTTTTGCAGGAAGCAATTAGTTCATCTGGTTGATTCAAGCTTTGGAAAGTTCTGTTTGACTCTGTG